>CM076580.1:1616836105-1617238709 GCA_034641835.2 Pinus albicaulis
TGCTTTTTAAAATGCCCCTTCCACAAGAACTTGTGATATATATGAATAGGAGCATGGTCTTTAGGGGTCCATTTCCATCCTAGCATGGGAAATTCAGAATTGAAGCATAGGGTGTCTAGAATATAGGCACAAAAGTAAAAGGAGTAGTATTTCCTATGTTTTTGTCCTTCCTATACTCAAGAATCCTATTGGCTATCTTATCAGAAAGAATGACAGCCCAGTCCATTATTTCAGAATTTACAGCAGAATGGATTAAAGGTACCATTTGTATAGAGAACCTAGATGAATTGTCATTTCCGAATAATCTGCACATCATTGCTATGGCATAACAGTATGGAGGCGAAAGGGATTCCACTAAGTACATACTTGATGCCTCGTTTTTGTGCTTTTCGGGAGCCCTTCTCTATTCTCTAATCGGCTCTGATTGATTTTCATTATTTGCAGCAAATTCTTTGATGAAGGATTTGTTGTAGATTTTATGCGGGTCCGGGAGGTGGTACATTGCTTTAATGTCCTCTGCTTTAAATGACCCAAATGTTGCTCCAGAAGCTGAAACAAATGTCCCGTTCTAGATGGTCACATTGTCAATTACCCACCGAATCACATCATAGTATGGGAAAATGTTTGCTCGAGATGCAATTCGGTGCAGGAACAAATTCACAAGTGCTTGAAGAGAAGTTTCTGAATCAGACTATGAATCATCCTCGTCATGAACTGTTGCCTTCGCCACAGTGACCTTAGGCTTTTCTCTTTCAATGAGGTTATATACCTCTTCCCAGGATAATTTACCAAGACCTTGGCATGACGTGTCTATAACTCGCTTAATTTTAGCTTGTTTCTCTTTAGGTAGCATGGTGAAAAAAGGGGCTTTTGCAGCGACAACAGCTTTTGCTTTCTTGGATCTCTTCGAAATTTCAGTATCCGGTAACATTTCCCTCGCTCTGCGAATGAAAGGGTTGGGTGGTCTTTGGTTCTGCAATGGAGGAAAAGCTTTCAAAAGCGATAGAAAGAGAATAATGAAGACAGCTATATGAAAGATCTATTCATTGATTTCTATTTATTAATCTCTGTATTAAACTTAAATGCTCTCTTTAGAAGTCACACTCAACGTATTTGAAATAGAATCAATAATCATTATTTGTTTTATTTTCTATTAATAACAAACATACAATCGAAGATCAGCGTTTTTTGGATTGAAAACATAAAACTTTCCCTTTAAATCATGCGATTGAGATGAATAAATAGTATATGCGTAATGTAAAATATGAAGTTTAAGTATAAATCGCATCAGAAATTTTCAAAAGGGATAACAAATAACATTTCGTGATTTTTTCCGATTTCCGATTGCGATGATATATATCGCATCGGCTCTTTTCAAAAGAAATGGGTTACAAACGATGTTATCCGATTTTGAGATTGTGATTACAGTGGGACCCATTGCATCGGAGATTATAATATCATGAGTGAATATCGCTTGTTTCTCTGAAATTTCATTAGGATTGATTGCATCGCATCGGAGTTGCGCCATTGATCAAATAAAGAGATTTCATTTTTAATTTGCAATTTGCGATTTGCGATGGCGGTGGGGCCCATCACATCGGAGATTTATAAAACAAGTGCATTCTATACTGCTCTTCCAAAATGCGATTGCGATCAATCGTATTGCATTGAAACAAATGGGAAAGTTTAAAACCTTTTGTGATTTGCGATTGCGATTGGTTCAATCGCATCAGATTTTTTGAAAAATAAATATACAACTTATTATATTTCTGATTTTGCGATTGCGATTACTGTACGTTGGACTTTTTCCATTTAAATACTTTTATGTGATAAAGTCTTTATATTACATCGGATCATAAATTCTTTCAATGTTGCATTTGTTTATACACACTTGTTAATAAAGATATGCAATATGTCTTTCTAACAATGAACCCTTATCTCTAATTCAAAAATGATCAGATTTCTTCTAAATCTTTTATTTCTATCTAAAAAGAAAGATAAAAAGGGGACCTATTTCTAAAAGAAATTTATTTCTAAAAATTTAGAAATGGGGAGGTTTGTTGTACAGTACAACACGACCACAAAGTGATATCACATTTTCACTTACGCAAATGTTAACATTTGTGAAGTGGGTGGTTTGGCTTCCTTATCTCTCCTCCACATGGCAACATATCACTGGATCGCATTCGATCAAACGAAAACATCTTACCACCCAGACCAATGCTATAACCGCTTCTGGATTTCTGCCTTCGATGTCAAAACCGACCCCCCGGTTCTGATATGACACGCATTTAATGCCAATCTTGCTTAACCTAAAACCTTATAAACCTTCCTATATGCACAGAAAAACCCTTTCTTGAATTCTATCTGTGCGTTTATCCATTCCAACTAAAGAAAGAAGACCCGTATACTGTTTTCACGCCCATAAGAGCCAGACAAAGCCATTACATATGTTATTAATATCACTGGAAGCTTCAATTCAACTTCCAAAGACTTTCAAAATCCATTAGAACCTGTCTGACACATTAGAACTTTTTTCAAAAGACCAAATACCTGCATAAACAAATATTCTTCGAAGAAAAAACCTGCTTATCATTTTAAAAGGATTTTTCTGAAGGAATTAAGCCTAGTAAAGCCCATTTATCCACAAAATGACCTTGTATTTTCCCAAAAAGAACAAATTCTTTGTAAAAACCCTAATCAACCCCTCTTTCTATACTACATCTAGTTTTTAAATTAAAATTGAATATATTAGCCTTTGCAAACCTGGAAAAAACTCCTATTCTATCCTGAAATCCTTTGCAAATAAACCCAATCCTTTTGTGCCCAATTTGAATCCATTTCAATCCATTTTGTCTAAAAAAAATAGAGGAAACCCTTGTCTATCATTTCTTGAACCTATAAGGAGTCTAAAGAACAGTTTGAAGCCAAAATTGAAGAGTTAAATCCAAGAAAAAGCATGTTTATGCCTATTTTTGTTTAAATAACCTTTGTTAAAGTCAAAACACTTATGTAAACAATTCAAACTTACATAAGAGTCCAATAAATCCAATTAAAAAGTTTCAAGTACCCAGAAACTCTAAAAAATTTCAAAATCAAATCCAACAGTGTCTTCCAAGACTACAATTATTGTAAATCCTCTACAACCTCCTATTGTAGACATTGAACATACACCCTTAGCATATGTGGATGATAAAATAGCAGATCTAGAGACAGAATTTAATCTGTTATACCTCCACTGTTGAAGTCTTGAAAAGTCATTAGATCAAGTTGAAGAAGTCCAAATTTGCGAGTCAAACCTACCCAAATATGTTTTTCCACTCACTCATCAACGTCCAGAGGTTATTAGGATATGTGAGACCTATTATTCTCCTGAACAAAGAGCAATGGTAAATGAAAATAAAGAAATATTGTTCACAATTACTGCTAAGTCAATAAACCAAACGCTACAGCTCAAGCCAGATCCCAATGCAGTTCCCTTATCAATAGAAGCACTCACCAAGCTTTACATTGGTCTTGACTTTCCCAAAAGGTTTCAAATTTTCCAATTATTCATGCCTTTACATGTTTAAATTCCACAAATCAACCCTCCTTATTCTACTTCAAAATTCCATGAAGGGTCTAGGCACGTCATATCCATGTTGTCCTTTATCCTAGGGTATTTTACAGATCAAAATACAAATGAGTCAATCTTAGGTTTTCTATCTACCTTTGCACCAGGATAGCCTCCTTCTGTCATTTTCAATTATGTTGAATGCATAGCTGATAATATCCATGATCAGCTTGTCAAATTTCCAACTCAAGGAGTATTTAGGTATGCATCCTTTCTTTTCCATATGTTCTTATATTTCCAAGCAGAAAATTTCCAGATAACACTTCAAAAGCTTGATATATAAGAGAACCCACTTTCAGTCATCGTTTGGACATCTTTGATCAGAAAAGAGTCCATAGAGTTCAATTATGCAGAGTTTACAGATTACTTTATTCAACCATTGATAAACATCTTGACCAACACACTATAGCCAAGAATCAGTGATAAAATAAAGAAATTTCTACAGCTATCAGAGAAAAATAGAACTGGAGATTGGTGCTTATATAAGAAGCATACAGAAATTAGAGTTTTTGGGTCAAATTTTTTATCCTATAAACTACCTAAGTATGTGTCAATGAGATTTTTTGCCTTGGAGTACATCAGGAAAATCCTAAATTCAGATTCTATCAACTTCTTAGCGACCAAAAGGAAGACCCAATTTAAGTTGAAGAATCAGGTGGGACCATTTATTTTCAATCACAGAGATGCGGGACAAGAAGCAGCAAAATAATTGCTTGAATACAAATTTGAAGAAAGCTTCTCATGGAATTATGATCCACAGGGAATACTTAGCAAAATGAGGGTTAAGAGCAAACTACCACCTAATATTCATGAGAAAAAAACAGATATTGAACAATATGTCAATACAATATAATGGCTAGAAAATACCTTGGTAGAAGTAGTTAAACAAGGTGATACTAGTCACACCTTGCAAACTGTAAATCAAGGAGAGAAAGCTACTAAGAGAGTCAGAGAAGAAGGTACCTACACTGCTAAGACAACAAATAAAACTAGGTTTAAACTCAGATACAATAAAAAGCCTAAGATCAATCCAGTTGATAAAGAAAAAGTGGCCATAGAAGTGGAAGATACATATGTTCCAGAGAAAAACACAGATGTTTCTACAGTCATTACAAATGAGCCAGCCACAAAGATTCTAAATGAAGAAAATATTGATAATTCAAACACACAGGTAATAGAGAAGTAGCAGAGTATGGAGGAATCCTCCTCACAGTCAACACAGGATAAAGATATTGACATCAAGAAGAAATATAAGCAGATAAAGACAAAGAATGAAGAAATCAAAAATGTGATCTATTCTCAGTATTTAAAACAAACACTAGGAATCCAGAACATAATTCTATCAACTTTTGATTATTCAAAAAAGAAGTTGATTATGTTAGTGATTTAACCAATAGTTAAGACTCCAAAAACAGTGGCAAATTACAAACTTCTGAGATGCTTTATTCTACCATTACTACAAAGGAAATGAGTGCCCAAAAGCTTCAGAATACAATAATAAATATGAGAGATCAAATGAAGATGGATAAGGCTTCCTCATGTGTTAAAGATCTTAGGATCAATTCTTTAGAAGAGTTGGTTATTAAAGTGGGATATGATCCTGCTAATTTCAAAGTAGCAAAAGAGTTAGTGAAGAAAAAGAAGTTGATATTGCAGCAGTGAGGAACAACTCAAGATTCCACCAACTGAACATCCACAAGCCAAAGAAATAGTGCAAGAGAAAATCTAGAAAGATGATATTATGAATTTGATTTTACAATTGACAGCACAGATAAAAGAAATGGAAATCCAAATAGACAAACTTGTCCATGAAAGAGAAATTACAAAAACATAGGAAACTCCTATAGTAATTCCCATGGTTACTACAGTTGTTCCTTCAACTCTGGTAGAAGAGTTGGCATCGAAAATACCATTGGTGACTGCAATGCTAGTGACCTCATCCACTACTTCAGCTACAGAGTCATCTACATCAACATTGAAGCCAACAGATGAGGCTAGTAAAATAGTTAAGGCCACGAAGGAAATGTCACTTCAAACCAATGAAATCAATAGGTTGAATAAATTGATTGACAATCTTGAAGACACTAAGAAGCTAGCCCAAATCAATGCCAAAACTCAGAAACAAAGGGCTAATAGGTTAAATGTTGAGTTAAAGAATCTAGAAAAGGATTTAACCTTGAAAGAGCCAATGTCTTATGTGAAGAATTAGTTATGGAATAAAATCATTGAATCCATCAATGATGTATGGCCATCAATAGAGGTAATATATGAGAAATGGGATTTACTAGAGGTAGCCTAAGCAGAGATTCAGAAAACAAAGGAAGAACTAGGAGCTAAACCTGAGCAAGCCCTTGAACTAATCAAATTTCTTAACAGCAAGAACAAGCAAGAACTTGCGGAGATAGAAATTACTGATATAACAGAGACAATCCTTGAAATAAGGAAAGTAATTTCAAATAAGAATTTAATGAAGCAGCTAGAAGACTAATGTGAAAACATGAACATAGCTATAACCAAATTCATGGTAAAATTTGAGACCTTGAGGCAAAGATGTTTTCCAAAAATCCTTGTTATTGATGATAAACTCATGCCATAAGAGAACTATAACAAGAATATTAGAGATCATGTAAAAGAGCAGGTATAAAAAACAGAAGGACAAGGAATTCCTATAGGAAAGGTTTTACATAGAAGTTTTGAAGACTTGTTTTATCTACAGCATGAGATAAAACACTTATTTGTTGTAAAACCAACATTTGCTAGATATACTGAGATAGATGAGAACTTTAGGACGCTGAAAAGGATTAAAATTCCTGATGAAGAATCTTGGGAATCACTCACTGACTCATTGTAAAATTCAATTTGCATAAAAGAGGATTAAAACAGTTTTCTTATTTTACACAATCAAAACAGAAAATTACAGCAGTAAGGTAGTTTAACAATGGTTAAAATGTATAAGTGATTAAAGAGTATCAGATAAAATATAAGATTGCAAAACAAATCAAAATATCTTGTGCCTGTGCTGAAGACAGCAAAGCAGCCAACTAAACCCAATCCACAACAGCATTTTCTATTTTATTTGGATAAATAGGACAACTTGCTAAGTTGTTAAGTAGTTGTCACTATTTTGTTGTAAAAGATATTTTTATTTCCTTACAAAAATCCTATGATTATTCTAGGATATTTTTTAAACATTTTTTTATATATACTTCATCTTTTGAAGTATTGGTGTGGAATAAATTGCTCAAGATTTCTATAGCCCTTTTTTTTGTACCTGGAGGCTTTTTGTAGCAAGTTCAAGTAGCAAACTGGATCAAATCATCTAGCATCATATTTCAGGATTCATGTTATGAGCCATTGAAGTGAAGTACTTTCTACTGTCATTGATTGATCTTCTTATGTTTTACATGCATCCATATATGTGTTCCAAATTTGAATGACAAAATAGGAGTATTATTACAGGATTTGTTAAAAGAACCCTATCTTTAACTAGTTATCATTTCTATGTTTTCTGCTGATTTACAGAGTAGGGAACCCTTAATTTCTCCGTATTTTGAATGACCCTTGTCTACTCCTTCCTTATCCAGATCAAAGAATCCTTAATTTCTCTTTATCACGATCAAACCACTTCACCAATCAGCCTTCCTAGATCTTCAATGACTTGTCTATCTTGCCCTGAAAACATTTGACTTTTTGACCTTGATCCTAGTCTTGTCTGCTTGACATTTGACTCCTTAGCCCAATGTACAAACAGATCTCTCACTATCCATCTCATTAAGTGATTTTTTCTCACCAAACCAAACCAAACCAAACAAATTTGCACATCATAACTAACCTAATATCATATAACTAAAACAAAGTTAAATCTTATAGAGAGAGCCCTCTCTGAACCCTACGAAGGCTAGATGTTAGAGTTTAAAATTTGGTATGTGGTTACCTCTAATGTTCTTTGACTAAAATAAAAAATCTCACAACTTAAGAATTATTAGAGTGATAACATGTTTAACATGGTATCAGAGCGACAGGTGAGGTCCTAGCATTTTCAGATTATGTCAGCTATGTTTTTAGCATAACTGAAAAATCTGCACATTGAATGTGTTTGATTGCACTTACGTTACTGTGTTTAAAATTTGAATGCCCCTCAATACCCCAGTTCAATAACACATCTACTCCTCATTGATTTTTCGTCTTCTCGACTATTTTATATTTTTCCTTGTTGGTATGGTATGCTCTATTGAGCGCTCTAGTTGACTGTGCATTGGAATTTCTTTGAAGTGTTGTGTTACTCCTCTGTTTATTGAATTGAAGGAGTATGGTATGTGATGGTTGTGGGATGAAACACAAAGTTCCAACGGACTATTGTAGGATTAAAATTGTTTCATAAACGTGGTATGTATGTTGGGAATGGTATTGCGGTGTATGTGGAAGTTGTGGTATAAATTCAAATCCATTCTACGTTCAAAATTGCTTAAAGGTTGTATAAGATATTTTTCAATGGCGTATTGGTGGCTTTTCTTTACATGAAAGCTAATGATTCATGCCTGCGTTGAAGCCCGTGAAGTGCACTTAATGTATTGAGTACATATCTCTTGTGCTACTGTGTATAGTGGATGTGACTTGAATTTATTTTTTTGAATGCGGCTTTGAGTCAAATATGTTCCCATGGAACGCATCATTATGAAATGAGATGGTTGGAATAATATTTTTTTAAAGGTTGTATATGGCATATATATAATATGGAAATCCCTATCAAAACCTATTAGCCTCGTTGTTCTCGACATGTAGACATGCATCAATGATCAATTCACATTTTTCCATTCTGGTGCCACCACTACAACCATAGAAGTGAAATCAATTGTGTGATTCTCTGCTATTCTCTACTTGGACTACGTTTTCAATTTAAATTCGGCATTTGCGTAAATATATTGAAGACCTTGAAATTTCATGTGATGACTTTCGTAGAGAAGAACAGGGGTTGTTCAGCTCACCTCCTTGCCCACCCACCAATATCCTTGACCGATATGAATCCACACAGCCTCCTTCTGTCGGCTCTCACCTTTGCTCCCGCGGGCTCACACCTACGGCACTGCCTGATGGTGCGCCCTCCCTCCATACCTCCCACTGCTCCCTCCTCCACTTCGCTTCCACTCCCCTCATCATCCTGTTGTGATCCTTCCTCTGCTCAGGCCACATCCCCTCATGGTGCTCCTCCATGCACATTCCTCTCGACCATCGCCCACACTGCCAGGGTTCCTCACCTCCCGCCGACCCTTCCACTCTACCAACTCCCGGCTCCCTCACACCTCCCGTGGCTCCCAACTCTTCTCCCACCACCTCACACCTATGGCACTACTGACTCGTCCTCCCCCTCCCACCTTCTTACACTCCCTCTGATCCCTCACGCTGCCTCTCCCACCACAGCCTCACTGCCCTCCTCTCCCTAGGCCCCTCATCCTTCCCTCTGCATGCTCCCTCCACCTTCCCTACATCCCTGATGACCCCATCTCCCATAGCCCTATCTATCCTCCCTCCATACCCGCTCGTTGCCTGCTCCCCTACCCCTCACCTCCTCGTAGACTCTCCCCTATTGACAGTCAACCTCCCTCCTGCACCTCGGCCTCCGCGTCGGCTTTCCTCCCTGCAACTCAGCACTCACCTCTCCCGCAGCCCTTAGCCCTACCTCCATCAACGTCTCACTTCTTGCCCTCCCTCTGCCGATGCTCCTCCCCTTCCTCCGTGACTTCCTTCTTCGTAACCAGGTTGTGGACCGATTCCTCTAAGTTTGACTAGCATGGTGTGGGTTGAATTTTTTAATACTTTTAAATGTGCCCATGTAATAAGCTTAAGAGGACCCATTTAAGAAGGTTGATTTAAGTAGGAGTGTATGGTATATAATATATTTATATGGTATGAAAGAAAGGAAGTACGTTGATGTTTTTCTTCTGAAGACCATGTTTTATATTGGCATGTGGTATTTTTTTTTATAGCTATGCAATAGTATGATCTATGGAGGAATAGTGAGAGCCTACACGCTTAGTTGAATTTTTTTTTTTAAGACCACCAATTATTTTTTCAAAGACTGACAATTCAGTTTTGCTGGAGTTATATAAAGTGTAGAGGACTGAGACATATTTAATGACATGTTCTACATGGCAGTAATAGATGATTCCAGTACTGTTTATATCTGCATTATATATTCAATGAAAGTTTGATAGAGAGATGGTATTCTTCATTTTTTTGAAATCTTCGAAAGCTCGGGTTTGTGTCTAAGGATTATTGAGCATCCAATTATGTTGAGATAATGGCCAAAGTTGATGAAATTTTGGAATTACTGAATACTTTGATACATTTTGTTGTTGATGGGATGGTTAAAATCAGCAAAGCCTCTCTTTTTGACAGTAAGTCCTGTCTACAAAATGCAAATGAGAATATTGAATTATTGTAGCTTGAATCTCAGCTACAACAGGAGGAATTACGAAAGCGGAGTAATCATTCTAAACCTATTTTTGTTTAGAAAATTGAGAAGGACTCCCATCAGCAGCAAGAATATAAAGTTGAGGTTTGTCCACATTCAGTACCCATTTCAGAAGCAGATGTCCAGAAAGATTCAGAAATGCAGCATGCACCTCCCAAGCCCATCATCATACCTTGGGAAGAGCTTTTCCACAACAAGCACAAAACTGGTCTTGGATATGACAAGGAGTTGTCCTTTCATATTCTGTACTACTCCAAGCACATCAAATTTCAGAGTGTCGGATTTCTTCATGACATTTCACCTTCATTTGTTCGAGATCCTGCTCCTCTTCCACATAACAACAAATTGAAAATTCCAACACTGTGATCGAGTTGGACATATGAAAGATCACTATTTTTATCTTCACCGACGCAAGAACTATGGTCAGCACACCCATTCTTCACACAGATGCTTCAGAAACAAGCCTCCTGCAAGAACAAAGATTCATCTTGGATGGATCGCTTCTTGGAAATGGCATCAACAGCCAAGAAGATATTTAATTCACGTGTCAAAACATTTTCTAAAATATTGAGCAAACTTGCAATTGAGTTTTTGCCATCATCTCACCTTGTACCTGACAGGGGGAAAACATTGGTCATCTCCAAGCTTCTACACCACATCAAGCAAGCCTGAGCCACAATCTCTTATTCTAGATTCAGATTTGTAGCCAGAGACATATCAATTCAAGCGAGCCTAAGCCACAACCTATCATTCCAGATTCAAAGTTGTAGCCAGAGACATAGTAGTTCAAGCGAGCCTGAGCCACAACTTGTCATTCCAGATTCAGAGTTGTAGCCATGAACACGGATGCCCATGAGCATTCCTTTGGTTGGTGGACAACGTTAAACCATCCATGCGAGGTTGATATTCTTCCTCTTCAAACAATTTGGGACACATCCTCTAGCAGAAGACTTCATCTTCTTGCCATCTTTGGTAGAGTTCAAAGAAATGCATTAAGCATTCCATAGTTGGTGGTCACCATCACAATTTTTAGACCTCCCTTCTTCTAGTTTGAAGGTCTCCCTCTTCAAATATGAGGGACACTTCCTCTAGCAGAAGCCCTCAGCTTCTTGCTAGATTTGGAAGAGTTCCGGGAACTGCAATAAGATTTTCGTTCTAGTGTTGGTGGTCATCCTTAAACCAACTCTTTATGCCAACATTTCAGAGAGTTGATTCAGCCTAAGTGCTTCCATGCATACTTTTCATATTGTATTACAGCTCTCTTCTTGGACTCACACATACACCTTCGGATTAAGGGGGGGAATGTTGGACACCTAATCCTCAATGAGTAGGTGTGGAAGTCGAATTGTCATAAAGGATTACAAGTGAACTTGGAATTTGGAATCTAAGGGTCACACCTAATGTACTATAAAATCACATCTATGGTTAATATTAAAGATCTATAATATCCCTTTTCCAGGATTGCTCATAAAACATGTATGAAAAACGCATTTCCTGCAACATATGCAATTAAACAGTGAAATCATCACTTGTATCCCATAGATACATCCATATAGCATCTAAACGCAAGAGGATGTCATAAGGAAATGAAAATAGGTGGATTAAACAGATCTCCCACACCAGAGTAGTTGAAAATGACTAAAAACCCCAAACTGCATTTTACCGGAGTTGCTGCATCAATGGACTGCATAGTCTTATGAGGGTTTTAACTCAGAAAATAAGAAGAAAAATAGATCTACTCATATATTAATTAAATATTCATTAATAACTAAGATCTAGTCTCCTTATACAAAATACAAAGAAACCGGCAAGGGTTTCTTATCAAACACTCTGCATACAAAATGGGGTATTCAGTAATTTATTGAATCACCAATGCAACACTAAATCATATGAGTGTAAAAGGCTGAAATGATGTCTGATATGATGAATATCCCTCAATGGCTTCCTCCCATGAATGGGTGAACCTCTCAATCACAAGGAAACTCAGCAACGGAGCCACCAAACCATGCAATAAACACTGCCTCCTAAAAAACGCACTCGATAGCAGAAATAGCGCTAGGAGGGTAAGAGAAATGTGTGGTCTGATACTACAGATCTGAAATAAGCTCTGGAGCTCTCCAAACATATCTCTCAAGTGAAGGAAACCTTCCTCCAATGAGAAACTAGATCATAAGCCGGGATTCTAATCCCTTCCACTTCTGCACCCAGCAACACTGCACAATCTCCAGAAAATTTGTGCTGATGTAGATGGCTAAATCTTGGCCTAAAAACCTGATGTGGAACGATGAATAAAAACTCTCCCAATGAGCTACTCAAAGGAAAGAGGTGGGATTCCTGCCCGGGAACACCCAGTGTTAAACAGCACTGCAGCTTGCTAAGAAGCAAGTAGCAACAATTCTTGGCAGCCAAGAATAATAATAATATACAACATGACCAATAATGCTGCCATCCTCTTCCTTATATAAGAAGTGAGTTTTATTTCCCTTGGCCCCACTCACTTAGGTTGCTTCTAACCCAACTTACATTTCCCTCCAAAATTGTGTTATCCATCCTAGGATTCCTCCTCCACTAAAACTGTGTTGTTGACTTGGTCAAAGAAGCTTCATTTTATCTCTGTCCACACATGGAGGTGTCTTATTGAGCTAGAAAGAGTGTCTCCTTTCACACTTGGAGTGTTTTTATCCTCCTTAGTGTTTGGTATGTGTTATATTCTTTCCACGACTAAGCACGCACGGGGGGGTAAGAGGGTTGGCAATAGCCCCCCCTTTGCGCTGGGTGAAATGGGGGGGTCACAGGGGGGCCAGTAGCCCTCCCTATCAGGGTCCAGGGTAGCGCCCCGGCGAAAATTTTTTGGTCCTTAATTTCCAGTGGGTACCCCGCGCCCATGGTTTTCTGCATGGTTTTGCACATGGTTTTGGGGTACGATGGTTTTTGGCCCCTGGTATTTTTGTTGATCCGGTCAAGGGAACTACGATTATGTTCTAATCCAAGGTTAATGGATTGGGGTTTATGTATGCTTTGGCATGTATATATATGTGTTGTAACACTAAAAGGAATATAATGAAAAATCAAGCTGGTCGTCCCGATTTGGGATCCAGGGGAAAATCTCTATATTTATCTGTTTTATGTTTTATGCTCTCGCTATTGTTTATTTTCTATTATAAGATTCGTGTGTAGATAATTTTTGTTCAGGGTTAAAATCTACATATGGTATCGGAGCTAGGTTTTGGCTTCAAGGGTATGTCTTTGCTGTTGAGGGTTTTTTGCTCAGGCCTGAGGTAGACCCTGTTCAGTGGAAGATCTGCAGGATCGATTCTTGCGGTGAAAGAAGATGGCGAGCGGTGGAAAGATAGAGATCGAGAAATTTAATGGTCAGATTTTTGAGTTGTGGAAGCTCAAGATGGAGGATCTGCTGGTGGATAAAGATCAGTGGATTGCGGTAGATCCAGGTACTAAACCAATGGCAATGTCAGATGAAGACTGGAAGAAACTGGATCGGAAGGGTAAGAGCACAATATGGTTGTGTGTCTCAGATTTAGTATTGTTGAATGTATCTGGGGAAGCTACGGCGAAGAATTTGTGGGAAAAACTTGGGACTTTGTACCAATCTAAGTCTCTGGTGAATAATTTGTTCCTCCAGAAAAATCTGTATAACCTAAGGATGAAGGATGGAGACTCAGTGACAAAGCATCTGAACGCCTTCAATAATGTGGTAAGTCAGCTGTCATCTATTGATATCAAAATCTTAGATGAAGATAAGTGCATAATTTTGTTGTGTTCTCTAACAGATTCGTGGGACAGTCTGGTTATTGCAATAGGTAGCAATACAACTACCTTGAATTTTGATGACATTGTCTCAGCCTTGCTATCGGAGGAAATGAGAAGGAAAAATATGGAGGGCCAGAATGGAGATGCCTTATCTGTACGGGGAATGTCCCAAAACAGAAACAATAATAAGGTTTCGAGTGGGAGATCCAAATCTAGAGGGAGATCTAAATCTCTTGGAAAGTTTGTAAAGGTATGTTGGAAATGCAGAAAGGAAGGGCACTACAAAAGGGAGTGCAGATCTAAAGCTCCTGAGAAAGGAAAGGGATCTGATGATGATCCTTCTGCAGAGGCAAAAACCACCTCGGATGAAGGTGGGGATGTGTTTTTGGCTTCTTCTTCAAATACACATGTAGATCATGAGTCATGGTTGATTGACTCAGGTGCATCCTTTCACTTCACTCCCCATAGGGAGTGGTTCTGCGAGTATGAGAAATATGATGGTGGTGATGTCTTCCTAGGGGATGATAGGAAGGCCGGAATCGTCGGACGTGGAAAGGTCAAGCTGAAGCTGCAAGGTGGAAGGATTAGAACACTTCCTGGTGTTCTGCATATTCCTACATTGGCCAGAAATCTGATTTCTGTAAGCAAGATGGATGATGCAGGTGTAAAAACAGTGTTCGAGAAAGATGCCTGCAAGATGGTTCGGGGAGCACTGGTATTAATGTGGGGAGTTCGGACTGGAACTATGTACAAGCTACAAGGTAGCACTGTTATTGATGGGTGTAACAGTTCTGTGGTTCCTGAAAGTGGGACGGAAAGCCTAGCTGTCTCTGGAGAAAAGACCATGCTATGGCATCAAAGGCTTGGACATATTGGAGAGAAGGGCCTTCGGATATTGCATAGAAATGGTATGGTAGAAGGTATGTCTAATTGCTCTCTGGATTTCGATTTCTGTGAACATTGTGTATATGGGAAGCAGAATCGGGTGAGTTTTCCTTTTGGTGCTAAGAGGGAGAACAAGATATTAGAACTTGTGCACAGTGATGTGTTTGGACCTGTGTCAGTTCCATCACTGGGAAAGTCTGTGTACTATGTTTCATTCATAGATGACTTCTCAAGGAATACATGGATATATTTATTGAGGAAGAAATCTGAAGTCTTTGACAAATTTAAAGAATTTAAGGCTCTGGTGGAAAACCAGACAGAGAAGAAGATAAAGGCGTTGAGGACAGATAATGGTGGGGAGTTATGCAAGAATGAATTTGAAGAGTTCTGTAAGAAGTGTGGTATAGCACGACAGAAGACTACTCCATACACACCTCAAAAAAATGGAGTTGCAGAAAGAATGAATAGAACACTGATGGAAAAGGCAAGAAGCATGCTCAGTGGTACCGGGTTAGGACAAGAATTCTGGGCAGAGGTAATGGAGACTGCATGTTACTTAGTTAACAGATCACCTTCATCGGTGTTGGAGGATAAGACTCCACATGAGGTATGGACTGGTAAGAAACCCTCTCTTTCACATCTAAGGGTATTTGGATGTGATGCATATGTACATGTTCCAAAGGAGAAAAGGACCAAGTTGGATAATAAATCTGAAAGGTGCATCTTTATTGGGTATAAGGATGGTTTAAAGGTTACAAGCTTTGGAACCCAGAAACAAGGAAGGTTGTGTACAGCCGAGATATGGTGTTTAGAGAGGTGAAAGATGTTGTTAAACATGAAATCATACCAAAGGAACCTGAGAAGATAGAGTTTGAGCTAAAGGAGGATGAATCAGACTCTACAGCAGAAGAAGATTTAGAAGAGGAAGAGCCACAAACTCCAGCTTTGAGAAGATCAGTTCGGGAAAGAAGGCAACCAGAAAGGTATAGTCCATCTGCTTTCTGTTCAGGTTTTGCCTTAACTATAACTGATGATGATCCCAGAACTGTCAGGGAGGCAGTAGATTCAGAGGATGGAAAACTCTAAAAGGAGGCCATGGTTGATGAAATGGCATCCTTGCACAAAAACGATGCATGGGATCTGGTGGAGTTGCCGGCTGGAAGGAAGCCCATTGGGAGAAAATGGGTGTTTAAGAAGAAGATGAATGTAGAAGGCAAGGTGGAGAAATACAAAGCTCGGTTGGTAGAAAAAGGTTATTCCCAAGTGCCAGGAATTGATTTTGGTGATATTTTCTCTCCTGTTGCCAAAGTTACTTCTATTAGATTACTTTTATCTGTTGCTGCTGCATTTGATTTTGAGATAGAACAGATGGATGTGAAGACAACATTTCTTCACGGGGATCTAGAAGAGGAGATCTACATGAAGCAACCTGAAGGCTTTATGGTGAAGGGTAAGAAAGAACTAGTATGAAGGTTGAAGAAGTCTCTGTATGGGTTAAAACAGTCACCAAGGATGTGGTATCAGAAATTTGATACCTATATACGGGGACTTGGCTTCACTAGAAGCAAGGAGGATCACTGTGTTTATTTTAAATTAATTGGTGACCGTGTTATTTATTTGGTCTTGTATGTGGATGATATGTTGTTGATTGGAAATGACAAAGAAATTATCCAAGATTTGAAAACCCAACTGTTCTCCAAATTCGACATGAAGGATCTTGGTGCTGCAAACTATATTTTGGGCATGGAAATTAAGAGAGATCGGGCAAAGAGGAAGCTCTGGTTAAACCAGAGGAAGTATGTCGAGACTATATTGCAAAGGTTCAATATGCAAGATAGTAAACCGGTGAATGTTCCTATTCCTGTAGGTGTAAATTTTTCTGCTGAACAGTGTCCCAAGACACAAGAAGAAGAGGAGGATATGTCCCGTGTTCCATATGCAAGTGTAGTGGGTAGCCTGATGTATGCAATGGTCTGTACTAGACTAGACATTGCACATGCAGTGGGAGTATTGAGCAGGTTTATGTCAAACCCAGGGAAGGAGCATTGGACAACAGTGAAGCGGGTTTTCAGATATTTACGTGGCACTAGTGATTATGGCTTGTGCTACCAGGGAAGACCAGGATTGGAAAGAATGTTGGAAATTCATGGTTTTGTTGATGTAGACTGGGCTGGAGATCTGGACCAAAGAATATCTACAAGTGGGTATGTGTTTAGCCTATTTGGAGGCGCAGTCAGTTGGATGAGTAAAATACAGTCTGTAGTGGCTCTTTCAACGACAGAGGCAGAATACATGGCAGCCACTCATGCAATCAAGGAGGCAGTTTGGTTGAAATGATTGTGCTCAAGTATGGGGTTTGTACAGCAAGCTATAAGGATAGACTGTGATAGCCAAAGTGCAATTTTCTTGGCTAATAACCCTGCTTATCATTCAAAGACAAAGCACATTGATGTTCAATATCACTTTGTTAGAGATATAGTTGAGGCTGAAAGGGTGTTGCTGGTAAAGGTGGAAAATTTGAAGAATGTTGCAGATGCATTGACAAAGTCTGTGAGCACTCAAAATTTCTCTTGGTGTAGAGAAATAATGGGTGTTGAATAATTGGGCCAATGACTAAGCTCTGTTGTGGCCCCCTGCGGAAAGAAAACAACAAGTGGGAGAATGTTGGGTATGTGTTATATTCTTTCCACGACTAAGCACGCACGGGGGGGGTAAGAGGGCGGGTGATAGCCCCACCTTTGCGCTAGGCACAACGGGGGGGTCACAAGGGGGGAGGTAGCCCCCCCTGTCGAGGTCCAGGGCATCGCCCCGGCGAAAATTATTTGGTCCTTAATTTCTGATGGGTAGTCCGCACCCATGGTTTTGTGCATGGTTTCGCACATGGTTTTGGGGTACGATGGTTTTCGGCCCCTGGTATTTTTGTAGATCTAGTCAAGTGAACTACATTTATGTTCTAATCCAGCGTTAATGGATTGGGGTTTATGTATGCTTCGGCATGTATATATATGTGTTGTAACACTAAAAGGAATATAATGAAAAATCAAGCTGGTCGTCCCGATTTGGGATCCAGGGGAAAATCTCTGTGTTTATCTGTTTTATGTTTTATGCTCTCGCTATTGTTTATTTTCTGTTATAAGATTCATGTGTAGATAATTTTTGTTCAGGGTTAAAACCTATGCTTAGGAGACTTATTAGCTTTTCTACCCATTTATTTACTGGCTACAGCTGTTGTTATCTCTAATGTTCAATTTTAGCTTGGAAGCTAAAATTTTGGAACATCACAAGATCACACGCTTATCTTTCTATCTATGTGTGTTTAGTTTCTCCTTATGTGTGGTTACCATGCATGTGTTTAACAACCTCCACGAGTAGAAGAGCCTGAACCTAAAAATGAAGAAGTTAGACCAATCCTCACCATTGGGCAGGCCCTGCAATTCAAAACAGAAACCGAGGATGATACCATTAACACTTTTATTAATGACCCTGGTTTTTTTTCCAATTCAACTCGTCAAATTTTAGAGTCTGCTATGAGCTGTGAGACATAGGAAAATATCGAACCAGAATATGAAATTGAATATATTCCTGTAACTTCATCCCATGATAGTATTCCGATTGAAATTGAACCAGGGAAGACACTTAATATCAACCCAAATCTGTCAGAATCCTAGACAAAGCAGCTTTTAGAAGTCCTTCAAGACCATCAGGAAGCTTTTGCCTAGGATTATACCGACATGAAGGGAATCCCTGCAAATTTATGTACTCATCATATTTATATTAAGGAAGATTGTAGTTCTGTGAGACAGCCCCAATGGAGAATGAATCCTACTCTAAAGAACATTATCAAGGAAGAACTACAAAAATTATTGGATGTAGGTTTCATCTACCCCATCTCGGATAGCCAATGGGTGTCTCCACTGGTTATTGTTCCCAAAAATAATGGTAAATGGCGGATCTGCGTAGATTATAGGGAGCTAAACAAGGCAATTAAAAAATACCATTTTCCTTTGTCATTCATTGACCAAGTCCTGGACACCTTGGCTGGGAAGAAGTTCTTTTCCTTCCTAGATGGGTTTAGTAGGTATAACTAGATCCAGATAGCCCCGGAAGACCAGGATAAAACAACTTTCACATGTCCATGGGATACCTTTTCATACAAGGTCCTCCCATTTGGCCTGTGTAATGCTCCTGCAACCTTCCGAAGGGAAATTCTGAGAATTTTTTCTGATTTAGTCAATGACAGCGTTGAAATCTATATGGATGATTTTACTCCATATGGAAACTCATTTGAAGAAGGATTGGAAAATCTGGAAAAAGTACTCAAAATATGTAAGTAGAACCATGTATCTCTGAGTACAGTCAAATGCCATATGATGAGGGAAGAAGGAATAGTATTGGGATATTTTCTCTCAGCTGCTGGAATTCGAGTTGATCTGGCCAAAGTAAAGGTAATATTGCACTTCCCAGTACCTAAGACACCTACACAGGTACGTAGCTTTATTGGTTGTGCTAGTTATTACAGACGCTTTATAGAAATTTGTAGAAATTATATAAATTATGTGTTATATATCCAAGATTCTCCTGATCACACACTATTTTAACTTCATGCACAATACAGAATCTATTCCACCATTGATCATCACATGCGGAAATTAAATCAATTGAAATGCACACATGAAACAATAAAAATTCACACACATTAACACAACTGTTTAACGGGAAAGTCTGAAGCTAAAAACCCCAAATATCTATATATAATATATGTCATAGAGATCATGTATCAATCCTCATACAAAGCTGATCATATCAAGCTCTCAGTACAATACAATTGCTACACACTAATCAGGCCTGATCTTGCAAATCCATGCACCGATCTTTGCCACCTTCCAGCTTGCCTCTACTGCACAATCCCTGCTGAAGAATGGCTCTGAATGAACTCAAATTTCCCCAGCCTTGCTCACGCAATCCTCACAGGCATATCCACTAAGTTTGTGGTGCAAACAATGCAACACTATAGTCACAACTGATAGTCTATCTTGCCCTTTCACCTATCTCTCCACTGGTCTCCATTGAAACTGCCATAAACTGTATCTAACTGATGTATTGTTCAGTTGATTGATGAGTTATTATTTAGTGAATTAATTAACTAATTAATTCACACCACTCTCACTAGTGTATCAATTAGTTAGATTAGATACAACTAGCTCAACTGAGTCTAACTGAGTTAAACTAAATACAACTCCACCAACTACTTCTCCAACTCTACCAAACTCTATCACATGAGTTATAACTGAAGTGCTCATGCATTAGCTCCAATAAACCCTCAGGAATATCATAATTCCTTCTGTCAGCTGTTGTGCCACATCTATGCACTTAACTAAAGTGCTCCAAGAGAATAAGATAATGTTTAGAGTCCAAATATTATTAAGAGCTAATAATATTCGACATATCTATTTTTAGACCTGCAGTCTAAAAATAGACTCCGCCCAATATGTCTAAAATAAGAAGTCCATCTATTTCTCCAACTTGACCAACCATCAAAAAATAGCATCCTACAACTCATAGAATATGATCGACATGTCTAAAAATAGACTTTGTGCCAAAAATCACCTGTGTGGGCCCTGTTATCACTCAGATTTTCCTTGAAGTTGTGGAAAAGGAAAATAAATCCGAGGTAACCACAAACCAACCTTCAGATACAGAATCTAGCCAATCTGTATCCAAAGAGGGCTCTCTCTTTAAAATTTATCTTTGTTCTTAGAAAATATTAGGCTAGTTATAAGTCCAGAGGTTTTTTTTGAATTTGAATGGTGGAATCTGCCAATTGAAGGCAAGATTGAGTATTTCAGGCCATTGGGCTATGGAGTCGAAAGGATGGATTTAATGGATTAATTTTTTACACAAAAGATGGTTTTGCAGGGCAAGATAGCCAAACAGAGAGCAATTTTGGATATTAAAGTGAATGGAATGGATTTTTAAAGAGATGAAAGGCAATTAAGAATCTTTCAACATGTTTAAATGAGGGAAAATGAGTGATTACCAATAAAGAGCAATTAAGAATTCTTTACTAAGTAATCAAATGCTTAAACCAGAGAAACAAGAGAAATTAAGAATTCATTGTTTATAAACGTTTTAGAAGAAAAAATTTAGAATAATAATAATTGAAATCAGAGTACACTTAAGCAATTTCTGATTTAGTCCTTTTTGTTAATTATTCAGAAATGAAACACGGTGATATAGTAAACATATATAAAACTTAAAACACAGGATAGAAATGACTTATTGAACTGTAGTCTGACACATGAATCCTGCAAAATGTCTTGAGCTTCAATTCATCATCCAGCAAGCCACGAAGAAATTTCTCCAAACAACACTTTATTCCAAAATCCAATGTTACAGCAAAGTAGAAGAATCCACCCTCAATAAGTCAATTGAGGGCTTATTTATACAAAAAATGATACAAAATATCTCTTAACAAAATGAGATATAATCTAAGATGAGTCATAAATAAGTTACAATAAAAATAGAGACAGATGGTCTCATAGATAAGACAAGAAGTAACCGATGTTATGCTGTTTCCTCCTTTCGAGAATGTGTTGGAGGCAAGTGCTATATTTTAGCTCTTCGTTGTCCTCTTCAATAATTTTGTTCTAACTGACTTTCTTCACTGATACTCTTTGTTCTTACGGATAAAATTTAACTGAACTGATACTCTTTGACCTTTTTTTGTCCCTTTATCCTTTAAACTGTGGTAAATAGGCAAAATTTCATATAAGGATAAATTTTACAGAAGTTCCAACATATCTTCCCACCATTTCTCTTCTGCTATTCTTGTCCGTTGAATCTTCCTTAATGTTTCATCAGCCTTGGTATATCTGAAGAAATTAGGCTGGTTAGGAAACAAATGCCTTACTTCATGTTCCAGATAAAACAAATTCTCTAATCTGTCATGAAGATTCCTTCCTGTAGGTAATGTTGCTTGTGATGAACTGGCTGAGGAGTTGGCTAGATTATGAGCATGTACGTCCAACTTCCTAGAACAAGTTTCTAGGTCCATTATTTTATCTTCTGGAATCATAGGGCTACGCAACCCTTTATTCAATAAAACATTAAACCTTTCTCTGAAAGCAATTATTTCTGCTTGCATGTCAAAGAACCTTCGTTCCAAATTTTGCATAAGAGTTCTTTTGGTAAAAAATCTTTTTATTTCTAAGATTGTTGCAGTTCTATCCTGAATACCCAATTGTTCAAGCTGTTGTCTGGTTTGGGTGTTTAAAAACTGTATAAGCTGATTGGCTTCCTCAGGCCTATTTCCTAATTTTTCTCGTGTGTTTTCAAATTCATCCAGAGCTGCTCTGACCAAATCATTCTGCTCGTACATTATCTTAATTGAAGGCCATATGTATTTTATTGACTGGATAATATTATCCCAAAGAATTTCATTTATTTCTCTCAAAGGCTTCTCCAATGTGAGATCCTTTTCTAATGCTTTAACCAATTTTTCCAATCTCTTGATTTCTCTTGATTTGTCAGCAACACTCATTTTTGAAAGATCATATCTCTGTTCCAAATTGACAAGCTGTAACTTTGTGTGCTGAAGTTCTGTTACTTGTAGTTTCAACTCATTCATTTGCTTTACTAATTGTTCTGAATTCAAATTTGAAGTGTCTACCTGTGATGACTCTGCTGGTTGACCTGTTGGCTGTGTACTTGTAATTGCCTTTGTTGTAGATGTTGGAAGAGAAGATTTTTTGTCTTTCAGTGCTTACTCCATCTCTTTTTATTTTTCAGTCAGTTGCTCATTCATTTTCAAGAGCAACTCCATAATTTCTTCTTCAGAACTCTTCTTTATTACTTCTTAAGTTTGGGGATGTCTAGAACCTGGCAATTTCAACTGCTTTCTTAAAGGTGCAATGTCATCATACTTTTTCTTTATTAATGCTTATATACCTTTGACATCCTTTGGATTGTGACCTAATCCAATTATTATTTCCTCCAATGTTTTTATTCTGTTGTCTTTGGCTTGAGAAGAAGCCTTTTCAATTTTCAATTGTGTATTAGTGTTCTCTAAAGATTCTTGTAACCTGTGAGTTGCCATTGCCTTATCAGTCAAAGTAGAATAGATCATTTCACCAGTCTGCTTATGCGATTCAATCTGATCTAAAGGGTGGATGTCCTTTGCTAGGACTTCAAAAGGCACATTACGATATATTCGGCGGAGTTGTTTGTGGTTTCGCACCTTGGGTTTGAAATGGCTCATTAACATTTTTCTGTTGGATGTCAAAGTGACATCGATCTTTTCTTGATTCTTTGGAGCCATTTCGGATATTGATTATACTTGCATTTTAGTGGATCATTCTTTGGCCTTGATATTGATAAATGTCTTTCCTTCTATCATACTTGTTATTTTGAATGAAGATATTTCAATACTATGGTGCTTTTGTAACTCTTTCACTTGTGAAGTAGTGGATGCCCCAGCATTGTATGTTTGTTTGTTATTTGCTGATTGTCCTTGTCCTTCAGTACATCGATGATTTCATCAATATATTCTCGCCACGGAGGAGTATTCGGTTTTTCTTGGCTTGGTGGTAGCAGAAGATCGAGAGAGGAGTAGCAGCTTCAGCATCTCTCTTTTTGCCTTTTTCCACATTTGATGGAGTCTGCAAAATTGATATTTCTACTGGATTGATTTGAACAGAAGAAACATGTACTTGATCTTGTCCCTTGGAAGTTTGAGGTTGTTCTGTCATAGTGAATGTTTCTTTAACTTGTATATCAACCTCTTTCTCTTTTCCCCTAGATGATAATGCAATGTTTTCTTGTAATTTCTGCTGAAAAATCCCAGCTGAGGAAGGACCAACTTCTGATCTTGGTACCTGTGTAAAAGAGTCTAGGTCAAGCATATTTTCAAGATCTTTCATAACATTGTCTACATTGACCTGCTCACTATCCTTCTCTATCAATGTTCCTTCTATCCATTCATCTGTATTAGCATATTTTTCAATCTCTAGGATTCTATGATGTATGTATGGTGCTCATTTATTTTTCATTCTTTTATCACAAATGAAGTTGAATGGGTCATAAGGCACCCAGTAGAAACTCTTTTGTAATCTAAAACGATCTTCTAATATCTTTTCAGCTTCTCCCCCTGCATCCCTAGAGTTACAGATAAAGGGACCTAATTGAATTTTGATCCGGAGTTGAGCCTTCTTCTTTGCATTACAAAAATGAATTATATCAGAATTGTTCATCTACCTGAAATATTCTAATGCAAATATTCTCATGGGGACATATTTTGGCAATTTGAATGGACATAATTCACATTCATATATTTTGACTTCTGTGTGATTTTGGTATAAGTACCAATCACCAACTTTGTATTGTTTTGAGAGCTGTAAATTTTTCTTGATTTCATTGCTGAGTCTTGGAGGAGAAAATCCTATCAACAAGGTGGTTGCAAGGTGTATAAAAAGATCAATGAACTCATTATAGGAATAGGGAGAATCTCGAGAACTATGAGTGATGGCTGACCAAAAGATAACAGACCTAGGATTCCCTTGGGCATCAAGCTTTTTGATATAGAAAGGGAAATTTTCCAACTGGTAATAGAGTATGAGATGGTAAATGACAAAATAATATTTAAACACTTTCTCATTTTCTAATATCATGAATTGATCATGGATTTTGTCTGCAATATAAGATGCAAATTCATACTTGACAGCAGGACGCTGCCCAGGGGTAAAAATAGACAATAATACTAGAATTAAATGGTCAACATATTCACTGGTATTAAAGCCCATTATAAAGGATATCATATCCAAAAAAAATTTACCCTCCTCAGTGAAAAAAGCATACCCATAAGGGGGAGGGCCTTTAGGCTAATGATCAGGCAACATAAAGGTCTGGCAAATGCGATTTAATTCTTCATGGGATAGTTTGGTGGATTTCTCAAGTAATTCCCCCATGGACAGGGAAGTGAGGGTTTGATCAGGTTGAAAATGTAGCATCTCATTGATTGACTGAGCAGTAATTGGGAAAAGGATGTCTTGGTTTGGGGATAAGACTGCTCTCTGGTTAGGATCATAATTGGCATGGAAAAAATGGATTATTTCAGAGAAAATATGAACAGAGGGAAATAGGTATCGGGGAAGATTAGATTCCCATAACCCAATCGTATCCAAGCCATTCAAATAATTGTCTCTGCAGCAACAAAAAATTCGAAGAGGGCTTTCACTAAAACTCAGGTCTTTGATTTGGAAATCCCTGTCGACTAATGATAAATAATCCAGGTCTCTGTGAGGGGCGTTCAATGGGGTGACGTTTAAAGCCACAGGACCTTCCATTTTTGGTTCTTGTGGATTCAAAAATGGAAATTTCAGCTTATGGTGGGAAAAGCAGGTAAAATTGCAGATTTGGAATTCAATTACAGTTCTCGGCGTCACTGAATGAACTATTAATTAATTCTAACTCAGTTTCAGTGAAAGAAAAAAGGAAAGCCGAGTTCTTACAGAGTTCAGTTCGAATTTAGGTTAAATACCTGTTTTTGGAGAAAACAACGTTTTGGATAGGTGCTGGTTAAGGAAAATAATCTTCTGAGAGGCTTGTCTGCAATCTTCTTCGACATGATAAGGTTGGCGGACTTCACAAATTTGAAATTCGAAATTTCTGCATTGAGGGCATTTTTTTTTTTCTGCGTATGAAATAATGAAAATGACGCGAATGTTTTGTTTTATTGGCAAAGTCAATGGGGGCGAATTTTTTATTAATTTAATAAATGACGTCATCCTCTATGAAGGATGAGTCACGGGGGAGTGGAGGTGGTAAATGGTTTATTCCACACCACTTTTGAAGGACTGCTGTTTTGGACGGGGATGCAACGAATCCATAAAACAATCGACGCGTGTCCAGGGTACTATTTGAAAACCGCTGCGATTTCGCGCGTTAACACTCGGACCAGGGATGACCAGCGGAATTGACGAGAGCCGTCGATCTTGGAGCGGGTGATCTGACGGTTGACGAAACAGGTAGATGGCAGGGAGTTAATGGTGCAGGTCCGACGCGTTCAACGGTTAATTAATCATTTCGGGAGCAATTTGATTGGCTGGGGAGGTTATTAATTAACCTGGAGGGTTAATTAATCCCTTGGTTTTAAAAATGTGGGAAAATGATCGGGTGCAGATAAAATATACACGAAGAATGGATTTGTTTAGAAGTTTATTTTGAATTAAACTTCGAAATTATTTTTTTTAAACACATATTCCATATGTTCAAAGTTTTTTCATATTCTTATTATACGATAATTAAATTAAATTAATTCAATTACCATAGGGGGCAGGATTTATTTATAATGATATTTTTTAGCCAAAGGGCATATAATGTGGGTTCTTTATTTGAATATATGGGGGTTAAATACTTTGGCTAAAAACTATAATATATGGGTTATTGGGATATTATAAAAAAGAAGTTAAATATAATAGGACAAGGTCATTTTTATGGGATTTAATACATAAATTAGAGTTAATATGAACAAGAGAAAATGTAAACTCAAAATTTATTAATATAACCAAGCAAGTGAAGATTTACAAGAAAATTGCATTATAATCATTTCATCACTTGGACTTAGAATAAAAAGTGATTTTGAGGGCTTTTTATGAAATATTGAAGGATTTTCCTAAAAAAAATGAGATTTTACTTAGGAAAAGATTTTTGAGAAGTGATTGAAGGTGATAATGGATGATTTCAAGTACTTAGGTTTTTCAATTATTGGGCTGAGGGTCCGGTCCCTCCAAAAGTCAAGGAAATGCCTTGAGCCCCTTTAATCTCCAAATACCTTAGTGCTTAGGGGAATTAGTAAAATGTTTAGGGAAAATGAGAGGGAAAGTTAATAATTTTGACTTTGCTCTGCTGTGAAATTTTTCAATGTAGTATCTGCCTTTGACCTTGTGATGAAAGTAAAATTAAACACATTTAGAACCATCATTCATCACATGTAATTCTGCAACAACATCTACCTACCCTACCTACTTTACTCTACCATTTTTTCTTCTTTATTAGGGTGCACTTAGACTAGCAAACCCTTTTCAATCTTCTTTTTCTTTTACATGGAAAACCTATCTAAATCCACACTTATTACATCCAAGGGCTCAGATTAAACTGTTAAGCACCTTTTATTAACTCTACCTATCTACTTATCTGCCAAGATTAAACTGTTTGGCCAGATATTTATTCTCTATTCTATAACATGAAACTGAAAAATGAATGAGTCAAGTTTAAACAGTTTGACCCTGCATAAATTGTGGCAAAAAGTTTAACAAGCTGCACACAATTGCTTTATTACAAAAAATGACATAGTAGTGGCATTTAGGCTTGCACACTTTCCTTGGCCTTTTTTTTTTTTTTGGTGGGGTTCATTTTCTTTCACTTTTTTGGCCATTTTATTTTTTAACCCTTTGATTTTTCTTTTAGGGTATACCCTCTTTACATTTTTAAAATTTTTTGATTTTGATTTTTATTTTTTAAGAATATGGAACACCTTTGCAACAAGAAAAATGTTTGAACATATTGCATAATTCAATAAGTCAATCATGAAAAATGACACCTATTGGTATAGGAGTCTAACACTGGCTCCACTTGGGGATGGCTTTTCCTGGCGAAAAGTCAAGAACAACAGGTCAGATGCCTCAAAATGTCTTCAACTAACCATGTATTCTTCTTTTTTCTTCGTGGCTTTATTGTATATGATAGTAAAAATATGCAAAGTATTGGTCCTTTCAATTTGGTTTCAATCAAACAAGTCACCATCCAATCAAATCAGATGCATTAGAAAGGATAATATGCGCGTTAAAAATCAACATCCTTGATCAAAGTAGTGTTTAGTGATTCACCATTGATCAGTTGTCCTTCCTCTACTGCATAACCCATCCAAATTCTTCAAGTGTGTTGGCTTCCCAAGCATGAATGATAAGTGTCCTTTCCATAAGAAATCAAATTTCCTATGTTTCCCTCTTTATTCTCTTGGAATCCCATCTTGTAGAAATTGTCTCCTACGAATATCTTCTTCTTCGGTCCTTCTATCAAACATCTTCTTTATTTTTTCCTGCAAAACTTGGGATCGTTGATACACTTCTTCTTTGGTCTACTGCAAGTGAATTGTTTGATTTATTCTTCTCTGAATATCATTTGTCTTACTTGCTTCCCTAGCAAATTCCACGATGACAGGAATTCTAAAAAGATGATGGAAATCTAGCCTCAATACTCATAAACTTAATTCATATGGACCTGGTCCCAAATTAATTTCTGTTTGTAAGTCCGTTCATTTCCACAATGCATTGGTAAGTTTCTTATGCCACTTTTTCTATTTTCTTCCATAATTTTAATGATATTAATGAGACTTAATTAAAGATTCAAATTTACCATTACCTTTATAGATAATAGGTTGTTAACAATTTTAAAGTAGTGTGATATTTATTGCGAAACTAATTCATTTTTAGACTTTAAAAAGTAGTATTACGCTTATAATTTTTTTATCAAATCTTGAAAGTATGTTGGTTTCTAAGAACCCTATAATTACAGAATCATTGGCTTGTCTACATGGGACAGCTTCAATCCATTTAGTAAAGTAATATGTGGCAGTAAGTATCCATCTGTGTTGCCCGGAAGAAGGAGGATGGATTTCTCCAATAAAATCCAGTCCCCATTGTTGAAAGGGTCTCTCGGTGGAAATTGGTTTTAATGGTAAAGGTAACAATTTTCTCTTGCCCTGAAAGATCTGACACTTGTGACAAGAAGTTACAAATTTCTTAACCTCTGAAAACAAGGTTGGCCAGTAAAAACCAGCTCTTAAGATTTTATCTGCAGTTGACTTCCAGTAGAGGTGCCCACTACAATCTCCTGCATGAAATTCGTTAAGAACTTTGTCAGCTTCATCTTTTAATAAACAATTTAATAGAATTCCATCATGATTCTTCCAAAAAAGAGTACTATCTAAAATACAAAACTTTAAAGATGTCATTTTTAAGAACCTTTGTTTCGTTCTGGATAACCCTGGAGGAGCTTGCAGGTTTAACAAAACATAAATGATATCAGTGTACCACGGTGAATCTAAAAAGGCCTGATTGATTTGTGGAGTCGCCATCTCCTGTTCTTCATCCAGTTCATTAATATCCAGGGCTTGGCAATTTGTTTCAGTCATGAGTTGAGCCAAACCTTGTCCTTTTATGAGTTTTGTAGGCCTTATTTCAATATCATATTCCAATATGGTAGCTATCCACTTACCTCTTTTGACTTCAATACCATCTTGAGTTAAGATGTCTTTAACGACAGCATTAGGTACATAAGCTATCACATGAGAATACAATATATAAACTCTGAAATCTTTAATTGCTTTCACAAGTGCAAAAGCTTTTTTCTCCATGATATTATATTTCAATGATGCATCTCTAAGTGCTTTACTAAAAAAGGCTATTGGTTTCTCACATCCTTGATTATCTTTTTGTAGTAAAACAGCTGCAATTGTATGTTTAGAAGAAAATGAAAAAATAATGAAATCTCTATCAAATTTTGGACTAGTAAGAACTGGTGTTCTAGTTAAAGCCATTTTGATCTCTTCAAACGATTGCTTGGCTTCTATGGTCCAGTCAATACTCGAATCCTTTTTCAACATGTTAGTAAGCAGTTTAAGTAATTCAGCCAAACTAGAAATGAACCTTCTCAAAAAATTTATCTTTCCTATGAAAGCTTGAAGTTCTTTAATATTCCTAGGATGAGGTATCTGCAATATGGCTTGTATTCTTTCAGGATCAATTCTAATGCCATCTTTAGAAATAATGTGACCTAGGAGCTTTCCTTCTTCAAAACCAAATAATGATTTTTTCGGATTCAAATAAATACCAAATTTTCTGCATTTAATAAACACTTGTCTTAGATGATCTAAATGTTGTTGATCTGTCTTGGAAAAAACAGTTAGGTCATCTAAATATATAACCAGAAAATCATGTATCTCTTTGGCAAAAGCAATATCCATTGCTCTTTGAAAGGTAGCCCCTGCATTTTTGAGTCCAAATGGCATCTTGACATATTTAAAAGTACCCCATGGTGTTGTAAATGTTGTTTTGTCTTGATTATCAGGATGAACCAAAATCTGGTTATACCCTGAAAATCCATCCAGAAGAGAAATCCTTGAAGATCCTACTACCCTTTGTAAGATATGGTCAATTTTAGGCAAAGGATAGTTATCTTTTAAAGAAACTTTGTTCAAATTTCTCAAATCGACACATAGCCTAATCTCTCTAGTCTTTTTCCTTGTTGGTACTAGATTAGAAACCCATTCAGAGAACCTAATAGGAGCTATAATTCCTGCTTCATACATTCTTTTAATTTATTTCTCAATTGAAGGTAGTAAAACAGGGTTGATCCTTCTAATTTTCTGTTTGAATGGTTTCTGATCTGGTTTCAAAGGTATTGTATGTTGAATGATTGATGTATCGTATGACTTCATACCTTCATAAATCCAGGCAAAAACATCCTGGAATTCTTTTAAAAGTTCAACATATTTAACCTTTTGATCCTCTGGCAGAGATTTAGATAATTTAACCATCTTGGGATTTCCTTCAGTTCCCAAATTGACTTCTTCAATATCAGCTTTTAATGGTTCCATTTTGGGTTTTAGTGGAATGTCATTTGAGTCAAAAAGATCTTCCAAAGGAGTTAATACTTTAGGTAAATGATTATCTTTCAGATTAATAATTTCAGATTCATCTTCTATAATCTCATCGAATTCCATTTGTTTCAAATCCTGCATATCTTTTTTAGTGAATTTGGTTGGGTGAAGCATGTGAATTGCACTCTCTTCTGAAATATCCGTTTCTTGTTCATCTAGTTGATCAGATTCATTGATTGTTGTGTCTTTATCTATACTGCTGTTAGAGAACTCATTTTCTAAGGTCAAAAAATTATTGATCTGATTATTATTTACAAACACTTGCCAATTCATAAGATTATATGGTATAGCAGGTCTATGTCTAATCTCAGCTGTGAACTGATGATTAGGTCCAAAAGGTAATTTACATGTGCTAGCGAACATTGCAAGACTGTGAGCATGCAAATTTTGTTTTCTAGGAATTTTGGCAAATTGAGCTTGTAGGAAAGTGTTGAGAATTTCCATAACTGTTTCTCTGTATTGCTTTAATCTGGGGTCTTTTGTTGAACATTCACCATTAATCTGTTGAATAATTAACTCAAAGTCTCCTATGATTGATACTCTAATTGCTCCTAACTTTTTGACATGTTTAAGCCCTAGCAAAAGAGCTTCATACTCTGCCATATTATTAGTGCATCTAAAGTTCAATCTATAAGCATGGCCTTCGGCGTGATCATTTTCAATGTTATGTATCCAAATTCCAGCTCCTGCTCCTAACTTATTTATTGAACCATCAAATTCTAAATGCCACAGAATTTCATCTTCATAATCTTCATCAACTGTTTTAACATGTTTCTTAACAGGGAGCTCTGGTTTTTCAATTTTTTCTGGTATTTCTTGAATGTTTGATGTTTCTTTGTTTTCAAAAATTTCTTCGATTTGAACAGTAGATTTAGTTGCAGTTTCTGTTTCTGGTGCTTCTAGTTCAGTAGGAAGGTCCAATTCAACATTGTAAAGGATGAAAGAGTCCATATTAGAATGAACTGAATAGACAGGGAAGTTTTCAGGCTTCTCATGGCTACTGACTAAATATTTCATCAAGGTCTCTTTGTATAGTCTTTTAGGCTGACCAAATACTGAAATAGTAGCATATGACATATCTAGTTGAAGAGATCCTCCAAGTTTGGCACCCCAAGATCTGGACAACAACATACCATATTTAGGAGGAATATCTGCAACTACTATATCCATCAGAATAGATTTCGCAGGGTATTGCACCAAAGTAACACACAAATCTTTAATCAAACCTAAACATCTTACCTGACTCAAATCAAAAGAAAAAAGATTTTTATATGGCTTGGTAATGTATAGATTTAATCTTTTCATCACAGCTTTGGGCATCAAATTATGAGACGCTCCAGAATCAAGCATGGAGTTATGAAGTATTTTTTCATGTACATTTAAACTCAAATAAAATGGAGGAGTTCCTCCACTTTCTGGTTTACCATTTACTTCAGGGCCAAAAAGTAGTTTGGGTTGATCATCAAAAACATTTACTGAATCGTCCATTCCAGTAATGTTAAGGGATCTGCTGATTTGGCTTCTATAGACATCATGTTTAGCTAATTCTGCTAAGGGAACAACTATCTTTAGTTTTCCTATTTCAGCTTCTAGATTGAAAGATTTTTCTGTTTGAGTCCTAGTATTTTGAACAGTTGGATTTTCTCTATTTTTTGGGTCTTCAGTGTTTTTCTCTTTTTCATGAGTGGGATTATGATTTGAAGGTGTTTCTGAATTAACTTCTGCTGGTTCTTCTACGTTTCCTACAAGAGGAGAAGTATTAGAAAGTTTTTTATTATTTGGTTGGTTATCAGACACATCTTCAATTATTGGATTTGCGGGGTTAGGACTTGTTCTAGACAAAATTTGTACAGGAGGAGTGTTAGTTTTACCTTTGATGTTTTGTTTCACAGCTTTCTATTTGCTATTATCTGGCACATCAATTCGTCTGCTTCTCAAATTTTATTGTTTATGAACTTCATAAATCACTGTGTCATATCCTTCTTTAAAATCAAAAGTTTCTCCTGAATGAGTTTGAAATGTTTCAAGAATATGATTTTCTTGATCATCTTGAGATAGGAAAATTTTTGGTTCATTTTTGTTTTTAGTCATGTTATTTATTTCAACATCCTCGGTAGGCTCCTCAGAAGCTGAACCTTCAACAAAATTTTCTTGGAATGGTGGCCTGATGTTTTGGTTAGGAATATTTTTCCCAGTATTTTGGTTCTGATTTCTTCTGAAATTTGGGTTTCTAACAACATTTTGACCATCACTAGAAGATTTTCTTTCGATTGTCTCTACTCTATCTCCCAGTATTTCCATACCTTTAATAATTGCATCCAGCTTCCTTTCAAAAGCCGAAGGCTCTTCGTTTATAGGCATCCTTCTTTTGGCTTTAGCTCTAGCTCGTTTTTCTATGAGGTTAGCTTCAACACTAACCACTATGCTTTGCATCTCTTCTAGAGTTTGGGGGGCTCTTTCCCTAAGTGAATATGTTATGTCAGAATCAAAATCATCAGGGAATTTAACTAGTATTGAATCCGGAGGGGGTCTGAGGTTTTGGGGAACATCGTTATAGGCTTCGTTGAATCTAATGATATAATCTTGCACTGTTTCATTAGGTCCTCTTTTCAATTTTCCAAAGTCAGATAGGATTTGAAGAGGGTCTTTCTTTTTCTCCCATCTATTTAAAAATGCCCTATACAAGGCTGGTAAGTCAGCAATATTGTTTGGAGCAAGGGCCCTAAACCATGTCCTGACTTCTCCAGTAAGACTCTGGACAAAAATTCTCATTCGAACATCATCAGCGTCAATTTCATAAAATTCAAAGTAATCAGTCATCCTTTTGGTATGTTGTTGAGCAGTATAAGTACTTGAACCATCAAAAAGGGTGATTTTACTCTGATAATCTTGAGGCAAAGCAGCAGGGTTGTCTGGCAACCGTAACGGAGCATATCTATTGGCCATTGGGAGGTGTAATGGAATAACAGGTGATGGTGGTCTGGAAGTAGTTGGTGGAGGAGTAGAAGGAGTGGCTTGTGTTTGAGAAGTTTGGGGAAAAGTAGCTGAACTTGGGGAAGCTACAGTAATTACAGAAGTGTTTGAAGTTTCTTCAAAGGTCTGTTTAGATTGAATGGAATTTTGTAAATGTCTGTCAAGATGTAATGAAACAAATCTCAATTGTAAATCTTCAAAAAAAAATGGGTCCAGAACTAGTCTGGATAATTCAGTTTCAAAAAAATTCACAAATAAAGATGTTTCAAATCGCTCATCAAAAGGTACTTCATCAAAATAAATCCACTTTACAGGATAGGATGTTGATTTAGAAAGAGGTCGAGAACTTCCAGAACTTTCTTGACTTCCTCTTTCAGAGCTTTCTTGAATTTCTTGTCTTCTAAGAATCCTAGGAATCATATTGGGATTATCGAATACCGGCGGTGGATTTGGATCAGGATTTGATCTGGTATAATGAGTTCTTTATGAAGCCAGTTTTCCTAGTAATGTTTATTTTTTAATTTTTGTTTCAAATAAAATGAAAGTACAACTTCGACAAATTCTTCAAGAAATTTAAGATTTTTGATTAAAATTTTCTCAAAGATTTATTGAACTAGAGAAATTGATTAAATGTTTTGAAACCAAAGTTCAGTTTATAAGCTAAACCAGAGATAGACTGAAGCAACATTTATTTACTATGCAATTGCACAACAAAAGCATTTCAAAGGCTACCTGGCTGATCTTCAGGCTCTGTCTATAACTTATAAGCAAACAATAGTAACAATAAAAATGATTCAGATCCCCAGTATGGTTGCCACTATGTTATCACTCAGATTTTCCTTGAAGTTGTTGGAAGAGGAAAGGGGTCCGAGGTAACCACAAACCAACCTTCAAATACAGAATCTAGCCAATCTGTATCCAGAGAGGGCTCTCTCTTTTAAAATTTAGCTTTGTTCTTAGAAAATATTAGGCTAGTTATAAGTCCAGTGTTTTTGTTTTTGTTTGAATGGTGGAATCCGCCAACTAAGGGCAAGATTGAGTATTTCAGGCCATTGGCTATGGAGTCGAAAGGATGGCTTTACTGGATTAAGTTTTTACACTAAAGATGGCTTTACAGGGCAAGATATCCAAAACAAAGAACAATTTTGGATATTAAAGTGAATGGAATGGATTTTTTAAATGGATGAAAGGCAATTAAGAATCTTTCAACATGTTTAAACGAGGGAAAGTGAGTAATTACCAATAAAGATCAATTAAGAATTATTTACTAAGTAATCAAATGCTTAAACCAGAGAAACAAGAGCAATTAAGAATTCATTGTTTATAACCAGTTTAGAAGAAAACATTTAGAATAATAACAATTCAAATCAGAGTACACTTAAGCAATTTATGATTTAATCCTTTTTGTTAATTATTTCAGAAATGAAACACGATGATGTAGTAAACACATATAAAACTTAAAACACAGGATAGAAATGACTTATTGAACCGTAGTTTGACACATGAATCCTGCAAAAAGTATTGAGCTTCAATTCATCATCCAACAAGCCACAAAGAAATTTCTCCAAAACCAATTTATTTTAAAAATCAATGTTACAGCAAAGTAGAAGAATCCACCCTCAATAATCCGATTGAGGGCTTATTTGTACAAAAAATCATACAAAATATCTCTTAACAAAACGAGATATAATCTCAAATGACTCATAAATAAGTTACAATAAAAATAGAGACATATGGTCTCATGGATAAGATAAGAAATAACCGATGTTGTGCTGTTCCCTCCATTCGAGAATGTGCTGGAGGCTGGACCTATATTTCGGCTTATCATTGTCTTCTTCAGTAATTTTTTTCTAACTGATTTTCTTCACTGATACTCTTTGTTTTTACTGATACACTTTCAACTGAACTGATACTCTTTGACCTTTGTTTTGTCCCTTTATCCTTTATACTGTGGTAAATAGGCAAAATTTCATGTAAGGATAAATTTTACAAAAGTTCCAACATATCTTCCCACCATTTCTCTTCTGCTATTCTTGTCCGTTGAAGCTTCCTTAATGTTTCATCAGCCTCCGTATATTTGAAGAAATTAGGCTGGTTAGGAAACAAATGCCTTACTTCATGTTCCAGAAAAAACAAATTCTCTAATCTGTCATGAAGATTCCTTCCTGTAGGTAATGTTGCTTGTGATGAACTGGCTGAGGAATTGGCTAGATTATGAGCATGTATGTCCAATTTACTAACATAAGTTTCTAGGTCCATTAATTTATCTTCTCGAATCATAGGGCTAGGAAACCATTTATTCAATAAAACATTAAACTTTTCTCTGAAAGCAATTATTTCTGCCTGCATGTCAAAGCACCTTTGCTCCAAATTTTGCATAAGAGTTATTTTAGTAAAAATTCTTTTTATTTCTAAGATTGTTGCAGTTCTATCCTGAATACCCACTTCTTCAAGCTGCTGTCTGGTTTGGGCGTTTAGAAACTGTATAAGCCGATTGGCTTCCTCAGGCCTATTTCCTAATTCTGCTCGTGTGTTTTCAACTTCATCTAGAGCTGCTTTGACCAAATCATTCTGCTCGTACATTATCTGGATTGAAGGCCAGATATCTTTTATTGACTAGATAATATTATCCCAAAGAATTTCATTTATCTCTCTCAAAGGCTTCTCTAATGTGAGATCCTTTTCTAATGCTTTAACCAATTTTTCCAATCTCTTGATTTCTCTTGATTTGTCAGCAACACTCATTTTTGAAACATCATATCTTTGTTCCAAATTGATAAGTTGTAACTTTGTGTGCTGAAGTTCTGTTACTTGCAATTTCAAGTCATTCATTTTCTTTACTAATTGTTCTGAATTCAAATTTGAAGTGTCTACCTGTGATGCCTCTGCTGGTTGACCTGTTGTCTGTGTACCTGTACCTGTGATTGCCTCTGTTGTAGATATTGGAACACTGGACTGCTTGTCTTTTAATGCTTGTTCTAGTTCTTTTTCTGTTTCAATTAGTTTCTCATTCATCTTCAAAAGCAACTCCATCATTTCTTCTTCAAAATTCTTCTTTATTATTTCTTCGGTTTGAAGATGTCTGGAGGCTGGCAATTTCAACTGTTTTCTCAAAGATGTAATGTCATCATCCTTTTTCCTTATTAATGCTTCTATACCTTTGACACCCTTTGGATTGTGACCTAATCCAATTATTATTTCCTCCAATGTTTTTATCCTGTTATCTTTGGCTTGAGAAGAATCATTTTCAAGCTGTAATTGTGTATTGGTGTTTTCTAAGAATCTTGTAACCTGTGAGCTACCATTGCCTTATCAGTCAAAGTAGAATAGATCATTTCTCTAGTCTGCTTGTGTAATTCAATTTGATCCAAAGGATGGATGTCTTTTTCTAGGAATTCAAAGTTTGTTCTAATATAATCAGCAGCTGTCTGTGGTTGCTGCACCTTGGGTTTGAAATGACTCATTAACATTTTTCCCTATTGGATGTCAAAAGCTGACATCAATATTTCTTGATTCTTTGGAGCCATTTTCAGATATTGATTATATACTTGCATTTTCAGTGGATCATTCTTGGCCTTCATATTGATAAATGTATTTTTTATGTCCCCGGTATCCTTAACTGTTATTTTGAATGAAGATATTTCAATACTATGGTGCTTTTGTAACTCTTTCCCTTGTGAAGTAGTGGATGCCCCAATGACTGTATCTGTTTGCTGACTGCCTGATTGTCCTTGTCCTTGACTGTCAGAAATTTCTTGAAATGATTCAACTTCTGGAGGAGTATTCAATTTCTGTTTCTTGGGCTGAGGCTGTTGTGAAGATCCAGTGAGAGGGGTAGCAACTTCAACATCTCTCTTTTTGCCCTTTTCTTCATTAAATGGAGTCTGCAAATTGGCATTTCTACTGGATTGGTTTGAATAGGAGAAGGTTGTACTTGATCCTATCCCTTGGAAGTTTGAGGTTGTTCTATCATAGTGAATGTTTCTTTAACTTGTATATCAACCTCCTTCTCTTTTCCCTTAGATGATACTGCAATGTTTTCTTGTAACTCCTGCTGAATAATCCCACTTGAGGAAGGGCCAACTTCTGATCTTAGTACCTGTGCAAAAGAATCCAGGTCAAGCATATTTTCAAGATATTTCATAACATTGTCTACATTGACCTGCTCACTATCCTGCTCTATCAATGTGCCTTTAGTCCATTCATCTGTATTAGCATATTTTTCAATCTCTGGAATTCTATGATGGATGTATGGTGCTGATTTATTTTTCATTCTTTTATCACAAATAAAGTTGAATGGGTCATAAGGTGCCCAATAAAAACTCTTCTGTAATCTGAAATGGTCTTCTAATATATTTTCAGCTTCTTCCCCTCCATCCCTAGAGTTACAGATAAATGGACCTAATTGACTTTTGATCCGGAGTTGAGCCTTCTTCTTTGCATTACAAAAATGAATTATATCAGAGTTGTTCATTTGCCTGAAGTACTCTAATGAAAAGAGTCTCATGGGGACATATTTTGGCAATTTAAATGGACATAATTCACATCCATATATCTTGACTTCTGTGTGATTTTGGTACAAGTACCAATCACCAACCTTGTATTGTTTTGAGAGCAGTAGAGTTTTCTTAATTTCATTGGTGAGTCTTGGAGGAGAAACTCGTATCAACAAGGTGGTTGCAGGGTGTATAAAAATATCAATGAACTCTTTATAGGAATAGGGAGAATCTTGAGAACTATGGGTGATGGCTGACCAAAAGATAACAGATCTAGGATTCCCCTGGGCATCAAGCTTTTTGGTATAGAAAGGGAAATTTTCAGACTGGTAATATAGCATGAGGTGATAGATGACAGAGGAATATTTGAATACTTTCTCATTTTCTAATCTCATGAATTGATCATGGATTTTGTTTGCTATGTAAGATGCAAAGTCACACCTGAGAGCAGGAGGCTGTCCATGGGGTAAAAATAGACAATAATACTAGAACTAAATGGTCAACAAATTCACTGGTATTAAAGCCCATTATAAAAGATATCATATCCAAAACAAGTCTACCCTCATAAGTGAAGAAAACATACCCATAAGGGGGAGGGCCTTTAGGCTGATGATCAGGAAACATAAAGGTTTGACAGATGTGACTTAGTTCTTCATGGGATAGTTTTGTAGATTTCTCAAGAAGGTCTCCCATGGACAGGGGAGTGAGGGCTTGATCAAGTTGAAAATGAAGCATCTCATTAATTGACTGAGCCATAATTGGTAAAAGGACGTCTTGGTTTGGGGATAAGACTGCTCTCTGGTTAGGATCATAATTGGCATGGAAAAAATGGATTATTTCAGGGAAAATATGAACAGAGGGAAAAAGGTACCGGGGAAGATTAGATTCCCATAACCCAATCGTATCCAAGCCATTCAAATAATTGTCTCTGCAGCGACGAAAAAATCGAAGAGGGCTTTCACTAAAACTCAGGTCTTTGATTTGGAAATCCCTGTCGACTAATGATAAATAATCCAGGTCTCTGTGAGGGGCGTTCAATGGGGCGACGTTTAAAGCCACAGGAACTTCCATTTTTGGTTCCTTTATTGGAAAAATTAATTTTAAAAAAGGAAGTTGGCGTTAAACAGACTACAGAAGCCAAAAAATATTTTGAATTGGTTAAAAAAGCCGTAACTGAAACACCAGTACTGATAAGTCCTGATTTCACCAAAGATTTTTACATTTTCTCATTTGCATCAGAACACATGATAGCTGCAGTGTTATTACAAAAGAACGCAGCAGGGCAAGAACAACCCATTGCCTTTTTTAGCAAATCCCTAAGAGATGCTCCCTTAAAATACAATATCATGGAAAAACAGACATTCGCATTAGTAAAAGCACTGAAATATTTCCGAGTGTATATCTTGCATTATCACATCATTGCTTTCGTACCTAATACCGTCATCAAAGATATATTAAATCTAGATCCCGACGGTAAAAGGGGAAAATGGATTGCTATCGTCTTAGAATATGACTTAGAAATCTGACCCACCAAACTGGTTAAAGGACAAGGACTCGCGAGACTAATGGCTGAAACTAACCTCCAAGCATTAGATATAAATTTTGTTGACACCTTAGAAGAACAAGAAGAATGCACAACCCCTCATGTTGAAGAAGTGTTTTTGAATTCACCTTGGTATGCAGATATTCTTTATGTATTATTTTATCTAAATGCTCCTCCAACTTTATCAAAAACAAAAGCAAGGTTCCTCAAACAAAAATCTCTAAAGTTTTGAATTTTAGATGGATTTATGTATTGGAAAAATCCCACTGGTATGCTGCTTAAATTTTTTCTTGAGTATGATGCAGAGAAAATTATGCACGAAATGCACGAAGGAGAATGTGGAGGTCATCTCTACTGGAAAACCACAGCTAACAAAAATCTTAGAGCCGGTTATTATTGGCCTACCTTATTTCCTAACACTCACAAACTAGTCATGACATGCCATAAGTGCCAATTTTTTTATGGAAATAAAAAGCTTTTGCCTTTGCCCTTACATCCCATCATAGTTGAAGGACCTTTCTAGCAATGGGGTTTAGATTTTATTGGGGAGATTCACCCTTCTTCATCTGCTCAACACAAATGGATCCTTACAGCCACTGAATACTTTACCAAGTGGATAGAAGCCATACCCTCTAGGAATGCCACTGATTCAATCATCATTAAGTTCCTAGAAACCAATATTCTATCTAGATTTGGCTGTCCTAGGAATATTATCACAGATAACACTGCTGCCTTTTCCTCCAAAAGGATGGTTGAATTATGTTACAAATATCACATTTCATTAGGACATTCCACAGCTTATTACCCTCAAGGTAATGGTTTAGCCGAGTCTTCTAACAAAAGCCTAGTCAACATCATTAAGAAACTTCTGGAAAAAAATCAAAAGGCGTGGCATGGAAAACTAGTACATGCATTATGGGTTGATAGACTAACCACCAAAAAATCAATCGGTATGTCTCCCTACCAACTAGTGTATGGCATGGATGCCATTTTCCCAACATCTCATTAGGGGAATTTTGAGGTCTAAAATGGGCATCCTAAGAAAAATGTACAACCAAAATAAACTTTATAAGAACAAATAAGATTGAAGATGATGATGTCAACCATGGGGGATGATTCACCATTTTTGGAATAAAAAAGTAAAAATGATAAAAAAATAAAAAAATAATAAAAGTAAATTTTCAACTCATATTTTCAACCTATCTCCCTAATTGTTTACTCAAATTTCGAGTGGGAATACTCGTTGGATGCAAAATTTAATTCCTCATCCAAGGAGTACCCATGTTGCATACTTTCAATGGACTTTGTTACACGAAAAATAAGAAATACATGAAAAAATGTGATTGAAATCACGTTTTTCATGTATTTCCCATTTTTTGTGTAGTAGAGTCCATCGAAAGCATGCAACATCGGTACTCCTTGGATGAGGAACTAAATTATGCATCCAAAAAGTGTTTTCGCTCGAAATTTGAGTAAACCCATAGGGAGATAAGTTGAAAATACGAGTTGAAAAATGGTTTTTTCTTTTTTCCCTCTAAAATTTGATGATGTAATCTAATCTTATTTTATTATTTCCAATATTATTTTATAATTTCCTTAGGAGGCCCATTTTAGACCTCAAAATTCCCCTAATGTTAGGGGTTCTAGTAATGAAGCTATTGTAAGAAGTTCAAATAGAAGAAAATGACATGCAAAGGAGGGTAAATTAGACTATCCATTTACAGCAAACCAGAGAAGAAGTTTACCAAAGGGCTTAGTTAGTGCAAGACAATATAAAATAGATTTTTGACAGAAGGACTAGGAAAATGATTTTCAGATTGGGGATAAAGTGTTAAAATGGGATTCCAGAAGAGAAGACAAAGGTAAACATGGCAAGTTTGAAAACCTATGGAAGGCGCCTTTCATCATCAGTTCAGTTAGCGGAAACAATGCTTTCTTCCTGCAAGAACTTGATGGGAATGAAACCTTTGGAGGTCCTATGAATGGAAGGACACTAAAACATTATTTTTGTCAAGAGCTCCAGTTTTAAAACAATTTAAATCATTGTATATATCATTGTTTGAAGAAATAAATCAAAAAACAGAAAATTCAAAAACAATAAAAAAGTAGAAAAAGAGGGCAGTTTGAAAAACAGAAAGAAAGCCCCATGTTCAAAAAATAGTCATTCTAAAAGCGCGCAAGTCTAAATGTTGTTACTAGTGCTCAAAATTTCTTGTTTAGTTATCTAGCCTAATCATAATTGAACATGTTTTAAATTTATTTGTTGATAAGTTAGTGAGAGAAGAAATATTCAATATTGTGTAAGCTTGACTTGTCAAAGAAAATAGATTAGGAAAAGATACTGGTTCCACATGCTCAAAACATAACCAAAGAGGAAAAAGGGGATGAAAAAAAAACTGTGTATCCTACCCCTGATTTTTCTAAATTTCGTTTTAATGAAAAATAATATTTGTGTGCAGCTTGTCTTTCATGCCACAAGTACATGACAAATCAGACTGTATAATCTTGATTTGGTCATTTTTTCAATTTCATGTTTTATATTAGAGAATAACATCCTGTCAAACAACTTAATCTTGACAGTCGATCTAGCATAGGTAGAGAAACAACGGATTTCGTCAGTTTAATCCAAACTCCCAGTGGATATAAGTGTAGAATCAGATAGTGTCATTTTTCAAAAATATTTTTCCAAAGGGTTGCTAGTCTAAATGCACCCGAAAGAAGAAAAAATGTTAGGAAATGTAGCAGGGTAGGTAGAAATGACTTTGATGCTAATCATGCTGTCAATTTTCAGAAATAGCATCAAGGAAGAAAGAAATTTGCGCCAATGGATAAAGGCACTGGTCTTCAAAGGTCAGAGATTTGAAATTCTGGACACCTCTTGAAAAGGAGCTGCCCTCCCCAAATAGAGCCACTGTTAGTCATCAGTATTTTTCGCCTGTTGATGATGACTAGTTTTTTAAGCCAAGTTTTCTAGAAGTTGATCTCCAATTTGTCAAATCCGTCATCTAGAAAACACCCCTAAACAATTTTTGTCCTCCTACCTTTTCCAGTCAGCCTATGATGAGAAAAAACCTAGTTGTCAAGTCTTATCTAGTTTAAGTCATATAATCTTGTCCATGAGCTATCATAAGCTAAAGGTTATCTGATGTTATTTACCCTCATTCCCAAGTCATTCATTATCCAAGTGTTGATAAAATTTCAGCCAGCCTACCTTTGGTCATATGTCATTTTGAGATCTAATCCTACCTAAAGAAAATACTCAAAATCTGTCAAGATCTCCCCTAAGTTAGGTAGTGGCGCTTTAGGGAATTTCTTCCTTGGAAAAAACATCCTGAGCCAGAATAATTTGTTCAATACCAGCTAGCCCTGAATTAGCGCTTAATATGCAGAAAACAAATCTTGATACACCCATAGGTCACGCCACTAAGAGGTCTTGATGTCTCAGTAGTACATGTTTCAAAAAGCCAAACTGATATAATGTTGATTTACAATGTTTCAGTGTCTCTTTCAGAAGTAGAGATGTACAAGTATTCCAGAAGACATTATCAAACAAACATAAGAAGACAATTTCTTCTCAAGTTGTCTTGAGCCTAGGATAAGAATACTAGTCAGAGAGCAAATTCAATAAACCTCTGCAAACACAGTCAAGAAAGGTTATTAAGTAATGACTAGCAAGAAAATACTCTACAAATACAAGTCATGTGGCTCCTGGTTTAAAGGTTCACAAGGATATTCTGAAAACATGATACATATCTTAGAACATGCCTCTTATAGCATATTGTCAAATTTTCACTTTATTACTTATTGTGATATACCAAGCAGAGATATGTATTACTAAGAAAGATGAAACAGTTTGAGAAATGGATGAAATGTCATGATTGTGTTAACCTCCTCCAAACTAGAGCAGATGGTTGGGTGATATATCGAAAACCTCCTCCAAGCAAGAGCAGATGGTTGGGAACATGACAAGGACCTCCTTCATTTAAAAATCAGAGGGTCAGGAACAGAGGTATAGCCTCATTCAAAGAGCATGAGACTAACAGTGTTTCGAATGAATTAAAAACTCGTTTACACCACTTCCTCCAAAAGGATGAAACAACTGATATATCAGTAGTGTTTCAGATAATGTTTAAATAAGTTCATTGTTTAAAAGACAAATTTGAAAATCAGTGGGAAGAAATTGAAGGTTTACGAGTTGAAGTCTGGTGTTAAACATAGGCCAAGCAGTGATATTATGGTGTTAAAGAAGCTTTGTTTTTCTTCTGTCCATAAAGGTCTTCTTCAAAGGTTAATCTGAGGTAGAATGTCCAAAACTTGGAACAATCTTATCAAAATGATAAGAAGGTAGAATAGCCTTGCTTCTTAAAAAGACCTTTGCAAATGAATACACAGAGACAGTATGGATAAGGAAGGGTATGACACAATGATTCAAGTTCAAGACAACATTCAAAGAAATAAAACATACCACAGTCATAGACAAGACCTTTTAATGTACATAAGAAAAAACTCTATTGTTTTTATATGATTGCATTAAGGGTTTTTAAAGGCCATCTCCTTGATGAACAGATGTAGGTCAAATCTTGGTGAGTGCAAATAAGGGTTTATCCATAGTCAAAATAAAATTTCAATATAAGTTTCCTAACAGTGTTTGACAAACTTCAACAATGGGCATAATCAATCATCAAACACCAGAGATTTGAATTGTCAAAGTAATTTATGGAATTGTCAATCACCTTCCTTCCAAGAGATAGGGAAAGAATGCATCAATAGTCTTTGATATGGTTCTTGAGAAATTTTCCTTTTGAAGGACATAATAGCCTTAGTCTTCAACAATAGCCTCTGCATATGCATACAAAGAAGACAGTTAAGAAAATGGGTCTTTATGGTATTTTAAAAGTGACATAATACTAAGGGTGGTGATTTGTGTTTTTATATGACAAAAACCTTTTCAAAAGACATCCAAACCCTTCCAAAGTAGCTACAAAGGTATCTTATCTTATTCGAATTTTAAAGGAGGGAGGAGACCGTTTGAAAGGGCCCATTAGAAATTCAAAAACCAAAGCAAACATCCCTTGGCTGGACACTGAAGAGAGGAAGTAGTTTTCGGGCATTTTTTTAGGTTTTCAGTGCTCAAACTCTGTGCAGCGTGCCTGTAGATGTGCACGGCGTGCCTGTGAGCACCCAACCTAATAATTTGAATGGAAGCATGGCACGCCTGTAGATGCGCATGGCGCGCCTGTGCCTGCGGTCACCGGGCGCCCGAAACCGACCCGGCACCTCCATCTGCCCGGTGCTTTCTACTGCAAACGGCCCGCTCATCCACCAATCTTCCAAAAACTCTTTTGAAAGCTACTCCAACGATAAACAAGGTCCACGAACTTATATTCAAGGTATTTCTTCACTCTTGGATATATTTTGGGGTTAAAAAGGTGTCTCTTAACGGTGTTTTGCAAAAGCATTTGTTTGTTATAAAACTCAAAAGAGAAACAGTGGCTTTGAAGGCACTTTATCATCTAAAAACAAGGAGGGAAACATTGAAAGAAAGGATGGTTAAATGTGTCAATGTGAAAGAGTTCTTTGTGCTATAAAATATTTAAGACTGCCCACAGTTGCTAGAAGGAGAAACAAAGTTTTTTTGGAGGGTTTCAAATTAGTTTGAAGAAGTATTTTATCACAGTGTTTTCCAAAAGCACACCTCGTTTGCTAATATCAAGGATCAAAACAGTGATAAGGGAAAAGGCTTGATTAGTTTAACAGAGTTTTCTTTGTGTTATGAGACATTGAAGAATGTGTGCAACCTCCATAATCAAAGACACAAAGTTTTTTTTGAAAATCTTTTAAATCAGTTCGAAGAGAAATTTGAATAGCATATTCCCAAAACACACTTTCTTTGCCAAATCAAAAGTGTTCCTACTATGAGCTTCAAGGATTAACACAGTAATTTTACAAGATGTTGTATCGGTTTGAAAGATGTATTGTTTAATTTTTAAAGGGCAGTGAATAGCAAAGGGGCAGTGCTTGAGGGGAGGATCTTTTGTGCCAAAATAGAAAATATCCTTCTTCAACAAAGAAACAAAAACATATCTTATTCAAACATCTTTGCCCAAACACAGTGATAAAAGTGATTTTGGTTATCATTTGACAAATACTTGTTTGCTAGCATCAAAGAAACACAGTGACTTACAAGGAGGAAAAGGTGTGGTGCTGGGAAACCATTTCAGAGATCATTTGAATCAACTTGTCTTGGTTAGCCAGCAAAGAGTATCCAAAGAAAAATGCCTCCTAGGAAAGATAACAAAAGTGGCCCTCATAAAAGGTATGAACATTTTTCAACTGAGGAAGTAAATGCCCATCCTTTAGTACTTTTCAACTTTCATGAAATAGGATGTTTGGAGTTTTTTCAAAGGGTTCAGGAGGTGAAAATTTATCTTCCCTTGACACATCTATTTGCTTTAAGACTGCAAGGGAAACATGTTCATCTAGCAGGCTTAGACTTCGAGCTTTCTCCTAGATCCATTTCCAGAGCTACCAAAATTCCATATGTCAGAGAAAAATGGTTCAATTAGAACTACCTAGACTCAGATCAATACAAACCCTTCTTGAAACCAGAGCATTGGGATGCATGCCCATCTATCTTTCATTTTTCCTATTTATTGACCAGCTATGATCCCCTCATGAATATAATCATGAAATATTTCACATGCGAAGGAAGGTTTTCCCGGGTTTATGCTTACCATCTCAGGCTACTCATGCACTTCACAAGAACCCAACTGCTAGAACTACCCCTTTTCCTCCATAGAAGCATTGAAAAGATGACTTCTACTGTTCAAAAGAGACCTTCCTCTCAGTAGCCAGCTTGTCTTTTCCATCATTCCCTTATCAAGATTGTCATTCTCCTTCAACTTGAGAAGAAGGGAATTTCTTGGGACACTTTCATTTCACATCCCGATTTCGCCTCTGCTTCTTCATCCCATGCATCTCCTTCACCTTCCACTCATCCTTTTTCTCCTTCTTCTAGTAAATCCACTCCTAAGAAGAAAAAATATCCTATGATTGATCAAGAAGAAGAGAATAATGAGGAAGAAAAACACAGTGAGGAAGAGCAGCACAGTGATGAAGAAGAGCACCATGAAGAAGAGAAAAACAGTGAAGAAAAGAACAGTGATGAAAATCATCACAATGATGAAGAAGAGCACAATGAAGAGGAGAAAAATAGTGAAGAGGGAAATGATGAAGAAATGGAACAACTTGATGAGGAACAAAACAGTCAGAAAGAGGAGGATATCGTTAGCCCTCACAACAGCAAACATGATGAGGATGAAACACAAAACATTGAGGATACAGAACCTAAAAGTCTTGAAGAAAGTAGGGAAAAAGTGAAAAAGGCAGCCCTCAAGGAGACATGCAAGGTGATAGTCAAGGCATTCATGAGGAGGGTCTAAACAGTGGCAAGGATGATGAGGGGAGTAGCAAAGGCAAAGACCAAATAGAGCATGTGCTAGCTGCCTCTCCTAGGCAAGGGGTCATGCTTTCTTCTCCAAAGGTAACAAAGCCTCGAACAACAAGAAAGAAAGTGCCTCAAATTGTAACCCCAAATGTTACTAGAGCACTCTGAAGCAAAGGGAGGTCTCCCAAGCAATCCATTGTTGAATTACCAAAGAGGAGGAGGACCAAGGAGGCTACCCAAAGCAAGGGAAAAGAGAAGGAAGAAAGTAGCCATGAGAAAGAGAGGGACTTTGACATAATTTAGATAAAAAGTGATGATGGAAACAATGAGGCCAGAATCCTAGACTCTCTATTGATAAATAGAGAAGAACAAATTCATGATCTAAGAGCAGATCTAGAGAGGTATAAAAACCTCATTCATTTTCTACAAAAAAAAAACAAGCAGATGAGTGTCCACATGGTAGTATATGAGACACGGGCTATCAAGTATCAAAAAGAGGCCTCCAAAGCACAAATTAAGTTGGAAGAACTCATGGGAAAGTTAAATGATAGTGAAGAAGAAGATAAGCCAAGGAAGAAGAGGCCAAGGACCATGGGACTCAGAAGAGCTTTGGAGAAACAAAAAGAGGAAGAGGCTTCCCTTTTCCAATCTTTTCCTCTTACTACTTTATTCACCCAAGAGATAGAAAACAATAGAGAAGCATGGCTTGAAAGGGTTACTGACCACTTGGAGAAGAAGTTGGAAAAGGCCAATAGAGATTTGGACCTTTAAAGAAAAATGATCGGGCATTATAAGAAGCTTAATCAATTCACCTGACGGAAATTGAAGGCCACACAAGAAAAGCTCAAGGAGGCTCAAAAGAGACGCCTGGCACCAAAAATGAAGAAAGACATATCAAGGCTTCAAATTTTGGCCTCCCCTTCTCAGCATGCTTTTGAAAACCCATGAGGGTCATGCTCGCCAAAATTGGGCAAAATTCGACAAGTTTTGGTTTTTTGACATTTTTGGGCTTTTGCTAAAAATCATGGGCATCGCCATTTTTGTTTGAAGCATCCTAAAAGGATGAAAATGGTATCATTGGATGCCATAATTTTAGGGGCATCTACTCAATGATTTTTAAATCAATTGAAGATGATTTGGTCCCCCAAAGTGGCGAAAAACAGTCACTTTTTCAACACTCTGCCCCGCATATCAGCAAAGTCTATTTTCTGGGTTTTTCCACACAGGTCAGTTTTTCACAGGCTTCTAGTGATTATTTTGGATAAAAAAAAGTATTTTCAGAAACTAGACATCACGAGCTTTCCAATGAGCCATCGCGGGCCTCGTTTTGACATCGAGAAGGCCTCCAAAAGTTTCCCACAATACAGGCGATTTTCTACTGATATATTTCTTAAGTATTTTTGTGAAAAATGCACTTTTCTGAAGTCGCTTTTCCTAATGTGCGTTTAGCCTTTTTTGGCCATGGTTAGTTAGGAAAAGTCAATATAATTTATTTTTTTAGCATTTTTAGGATATTTTTATAGACAATTTTTGCCTTGGGATTTGCAAAGCCTCAAAGACAAAATCAGATATTTTTGATGGGCCAATGAGCTTGCTAGTTTCACTAGGAGGTTTTCCCTCATCTTGGCCTATATATCCCAAGAGACTTCATTGTAAATAAGGCTGAACTTGATGATATAGAGCAATATATGGTTATACAAGCTTGGAAGAAATACTTGTCTCATGCATTGGATAGTTTCTTGAATGTTTTTGGATGATGAAAGAGGACTGTTGTTGGATTCCTTGACTTGGTAAAATGGTATAGTGTCCCTCTCTGTTATGTTTCCTTAGTTTTCATATACATTTCATGCTCTTTTCTTACTATAAGATAGTAGAGAATATATTTGAGACATGCCCTTGGAGGCACCTCAGATTTCTTGTTTCATTATAGCTTCTATGTTTTCTTCCTTCTTAGTCATATCAAAGAATTCTTAGTTTCTCTTTGATCACTGAAGAAATTGTTTACTTGTTTCATTTATGGTTGTTATGCATGTTAAGTATGATTCACGGTATGCCCTGCTTACTCATGGCTAGTCAAAGCTTCCACCTCTGAAACCTTTCTTTGAATGTTTGATTGTCCTAGTTGAACCAAGGAGGTCTTGTATCGTTCTTTCCCTTTGCCTAAAACTTTGCAATCTTAGTTCAAAGCACCCGATAGCTTGAAATACTGTGTCTAGGAGTTTCCTCTTAGTAGCTTGAGTTATTAGTTTGTCTTAATTGTCTTTCCCCAAAGTCTGATAGAAATTTCCTAAAGTTAGAGAGTCATATATCTCTATGTATTGCTTGAATGTTTATTTCTATGCATTTATCAGTTTGTAGTTACATTTATCATTATTAATGGTTAGCCCTACCATATAAATGTCCGCTATTGAACTATTTATGTTTGAAATCCTTTTTTCTTCACAAAATTAGTGTCCATCCCACTTCATTTTAACCAAAGATCCATTTTACCTTGATCAAATCAGCCCTTCAACATACCTTGTATCACCATCTGAAGCTTTCTTGACCTTTTCGACCCCATAGCCTAGTTGATCTAACAATAGTTTTATCTATTTTAATCTTTGATCAGTTCCTCCCTTAAAAACCTGAAAACAAAAACCAAAAACCTACTTCACAACTATCCTAAAATCAGAAACATAAAAAGAAAAACACATAGATATCCCTTACAAAAATAGAGAGAGCCCTCTCTGAGTCCAGGAAGGCTAGGTCCTTGGGCTCCAAATATTGGTTTGATGTTACCTTGTCACTTGGCTTTCCAATCAACCAAATCACAACACCCTAACATAATGGCGATCACGGTGGGACTTTGAGTTAAAACATCCTCGGTATCCCTTAAGATCTCTCAAAATCTCAGTCAAAATTAGAACATTTAGGTATTGTTTGAAGAGCAGAAACTAGCTCCTTCACCATATTAGCAAAATGATGATTCAATTATAGGAAACTCTTCCAATCCTCAGGGCTACATATAGGAAACTCAGAAAACCCCAAAATATCTCTAGATTGGTGTTTATCAGCATTGGTGGTGGACCATACACATATACTCTCAAAACAACTAAAAATCCACCCAGTGAGTCCACTAGCCTCCAGTAGGCCTTACTACTTTACTAAATTTTAGAATATTATCCGATCGACCTATCCCACTGCTCCCTAACATAATGGCGATCACGGTGGGACTTTGAGTTGGTGAAAATCTAACTACACCTTAGGACTCCAGAATCCCTTATCTTCAAGAATACCTAGTGAATTAGCCACCTCATCGCCACACTAACATAATGGCGATCACAGTGGGACTAACTGAGTACATAACAATCTAGCAAACTCTTGTAGATTCATTAGTCTTTCAAAATTTAAACAGGCAAGCAGTCCATAGAATCATTTAGAGTAAGATATTTTTTTTCACCACCCTAGCAAAGTGATGAATCAGGTTTAGAACACTCTAATAAACCATAGGCTGCACATAAAAACTCAGAAAACCCCAAAAAACATCCCCAGATTGGCTTTTTCCTAGTTATTGGTGGTGGACCATAAGTACATCTCTATAAAAACAACCAAAAATCCACCTGGTGACTCCACTAGCCTCTAGTAGGCCTAAAAATCCATAAAAACCAAAAATTTCATAAACCATGCTTTTCTGTTGACTCGTCCTTTCCAAAACTTAAAATTCATGGTGCAAACTCTATAATCAGTGACAAACTAAGTATAACATAGATATTCAGAAATCTTCACCTAAACATAGGAGATAAACAGAACAAACTTGCAAATAGAACCATTAGCTTGTCCAAACAGTCTAGGAACTGTTGAAACTAAGTGATAAGTCTTTCTTGCAAGTCTCCACCTCAAATTTTGCTAAGAAAATTTTTTCCCGAAATCATCTTTGATAGTATTGGTGGTGGACCATAGATCTCAAAGAAATCCACCTGGCTACTCCACTGGCCTTCATTTTTGTTTCGACCATTCTTCACATTAGTGAAACCCCTAGAGAGGCCATCCATCCAAAACAATCATAGCTATCATCCTCTATAAAATCTGAATTTGAAATCTGGCTTCATGAAGAATCAATACCTGATCTCATCCAGACCCAAATCCCCCTATCATAGTTGATAACCCAGAGAAGATTTTGTGGCAAACTTCCGAAACTGGCAACTTAGCTACTGATAGGTCCATCCATAAAGCAAGATCTGTACCTGAACATCTCACATCCTTGCAGGATTCCCCATTTGACTTAAAATCAACAAAAACCCTTTTTAGAAGCAAGTCACAAAGTAAGATCAACTTTGACGATCTTGAGCCCTTAGATTTGTAGCAGAGTCCTAATAGAGAAGCCTCACCTACTACACCTCCTAACTTGCAGCTTCTCCACCACTTTGGCTCTTACCACTCCAGATCTGCTCAAAACCAGTTCACGAGTCCGAGTACCTCTGCCACACCCATTCAGACTGCCACTGTTCAAATCACCTCATCTCATCCCACAAACCCTCATACTGTAAATCAACCCTTAGCTCCCGCCATGGCAGCTTGGTATGCACCCTTGGTATTACCACAGCCTTTGGCACCTTTACAACATGACAACCAATCCAAAATCCCTCACTTCACCGGAGTTGAGGCTACTACTGCCCAACAACATGTAGATAGAATTAGCGATGCCTTTGAATACATGGAAATAGAATACGAGACCATAAGAATGAGGATGTTTGCCCAAAGCCTGGGTGGAGAACACAAAAAATGGTTTAAGAGCTTAATTCCAAACATTATACATGATCTCCCAGAACTCTACCAAACCTTCATAAATAGCTGGGAAATCAGAAAAAACCCCATTCAAATCCTTTCTGAGTATAACAATCTAAAAAGGGATAACGAGGAAAGTGTCCGGGACTACTACACTAGGTTCAACAGTGTTTATAATGCCCTCCCGCCTCACTTCAAACTTCCACTTGGCTCAGCCTTAGCAAAGTTTCCTGAAGGCTTTAGCCCAAACATGACTTATCAACTAAGAGACAAGGACCCCGTAACCTTAGAGGAAATGCAAAAAGTGGCTATGAGTGTAGAAGCCAACTTAGCTAAAAAGAGAGCTAGGATGAGATCAGAGAAGAAAGTCACATACTGTGACAAAGTTACCCCTTCAGTATCTTCCTCAAATCCTTTAATAGATGACCTGGTTAGATCCATGGAGAAAATGTAGGAAAAGATAAGTGAAAAGACACCTCTTAGAGACAACCAGCCAAACCCTCAAAACAGAAACCGGAACAAAAACTTTAGGAGAGACCAGTGTCAAAATAAACCAAGGGAAAATGACCAACAAATCAGGCCAACCTTCAATGAAAATTATGTTGATGAGGAAGAGAGGGATACAGAGCCCATTGATGAAATTCATTTAAACCTAATAGGTTCTGATAATGAGGGTGAGGTTTACCTCACAGAAGAAGAACAAGCTTTCTTCTCCCCAAATCAAAATGAAACCAACTATCAAGACCCCGAAGATCCTGCTATAGGATTTCAGAACGTCATTATAGAAGCTCAGAAGTAGTATGATCTTAGAAGTAGAAAAAACCAAGACAACTCCAAGAAAGGTAGCTCAGACACTGTTGTTACTAAAACCCCTGATAACATCCTTAAAAGAGCAGTGGATAGCAACAAAATCGCGGTCAAGAAAACTGACCAAAACAAAGATAAAGCTATTCAGACAAGCCTTGGCCCAGATTGTCCTAGTACCTCTACCAAGATTCCCAAGATGGCTGTGTTGAACAAAATCCCGAACCAAAGTCAGCAAATTAAAAACATAGAGAAAGTCATGGCTGAAAAAACGGAAACAAATCTATCTAAACTACAAGCGCTATTTAGTTTTGAAGGGGAAATTGCCAAAATAAAAATAACCATACCCCTCACTGAGATAATAACTATAGATAGGTACAAATCTCAAATATTCAAATTTTTTAACATAGGAAATGAGGCGGATACTTTAAATCTGACTGATGACGAACCTGAGCTTTTATTCGGTCCCAAAATAGAAGGTGAATACCAGGAAGGAACTGTTTCCCCTTTCTATGTAAGTTTGAACATCCAGGACAAGATATTACATAACGCCTTGTTAGATTCTGGTGCCTCCCAGAACCTCATGCCTAAAGCAGTCATGGAGAATCTGGGTCTAGAGGTAACTAAACCTTACAAAGACCTGTACTCATTTGATTCAAGTCAGGTCAAAGGCTTAGGCCTAATAAAGAACCTGGGTTTTTCCTTAACATAGATATCGGCTAAAAACCTAGTCATGGATGTTGTAGTGGCCGGTATTCCTCCCAAGTATGAAATGCTATTATCAAGATCATGGGCAACCAAAATACAAGGTAGCCTTCAAATAGACATGTCATTCGCTATCATCCCAGTTTTTAACCAGAATAGGAAGTTGTACCGAGAAACTCACATGAAATATATGGTGAGCAACCTGGATAGGCCAAACAACACTCCTATTTATTCCATTCATTCCAATTTAGATTATTTTATCTTATACAATGAAAGTGATATAAATAAGAAGATAAAAGAAAATGAAGAGGATTTCAAACCATCAAAACAACATTTCACATCCCTAAATAGAGAAACTGATGACCAAAGCTCCATTAAACCTGAAAAACAGATTAATATCATGTATGAAAAATAAAATCTTTGGAGTGTAAGCTTTGACAGTTCTTGTGGCAAAACCGGTTCAGGGGCCGGCATATGGATACACAATAATAATGAAGGTCATTCTTTCAGATTATAATTCCAATGTACCAATAAAATTGCGGAATATAAGGCTCTTCTCCTTGGTCTGCACATACTTAAAGACTTAGGCGCTATGAAAATATCAGCCCAGGGAGATTCAGAACTTGTAATTAGACAAATCAAAGGTGAATACTCGACAAAAAACCCATGACTAAGAGAATACAGGAATGTAGCATTATACATCCTTAAAACCTTCGAGAAGTATGAACTCACCTATATTCCTAGGATTCAAAATAGCCTAGCCAATGAGCTCACCTTTGCCGCAAGCAATGGCCAAATACCATGTTTAAACAAGCAATACAGTATTCAGGTCAAACATCGCCCTACAGTACCAGACAATATTGACCATTGGTAAATATTCAAATATGACGATCAAATTGATGATTTTTTACAATCTACGAATGAATTTGAAGTAACCAAAACAAACTTAGAAAAAGAAGAAAGGAATCTTGGCAAAAATCAAGATCAAGAGCCATATTTACCTTCTTTGACAGATGTAAACTTGATAAATCATCCATATGAAACTCAGACAGGTGAGGACATATACCAAAGAGAGTTTGAAGTCTTACACTATGAAAATGACACCATACCTAGAGGGCTTGCACCCTTAGAGGAATTGTTCGATTTTAACAATGTGGCCAAGAAGCCCAAAATGGAATCTACCGAGGTTTATATAGAAGAATATAACATAGGAAGCCTGAAAGAACCAAGAATGATCAAGCTGTCCAAAACTCTCCCTCCTCACATAAAATATAAATACATCAAGTTGTTTAAAGAGTTTAAAGATGGGGATACCAAGATTTGAAATCATACGACACAAGCATCATTCAACATAAGATTCCCCTCAAAGAAAACCATAAACATTTCAAACAGAAGTTGAGAAGAATAAACCCAGTCTTACTACCTTTGGTTGAAAAGGAAATAAAAAAGATGTATGATGCTGGGATAATAGTGTCCCTCGGGTACTCTGATTGGGTTTCAAATCTAGTATCGGTTAGGAAAAAAACTGGTGAGATCAGACTTTGTATCGTTTTCCAAAATCTAAATAGATCCTGTTTGAAGGACAACTATCCATTGCCCAAAATGGACCACATACTTCAAAAGGTGGTGGGTGCTAAAAGGATCTCATTACTTGATGGTTTTTTCGGTTACAACCAAGTGCTGGTTTACCCTACTGATCAACACAAAATTTCCTTCACCACACCTTGGGGCACTTTCATGTACGTTAAAATGCCTTTTGGATTGATGAATGCTAGTGCCACATTCCAAAGAGCCATGGACATATCCTTCTCAGAAGACATAGGTTATTTCATAGTCATATATCTCGACGATATCACAGTATATTCCAAATTATATGAAGAGCACCTGGTTCATTTAAGAAACGTTTTTAACAAATGTAGAAAATATGGTTTATCTCTGAACCCTAAGAAAACACTTTTCGGTCTCGAAGAAGGAAAACTCCTAGGTCACATCATTTCGGAAGATGGAATAAAAATAGACCCCCAGAGAATTGAAGGCATATTGCTAATAATTCACCCTAGAAAAATAAAGGAGCTCCAATCCTTTATCAGAAAATTAATTTTTTAAGAAGATTCATCCCAAATCTTGCTAAACTTCTGAGAAATATCACAAACATGTTAAAAAAGGAAGTTGGGGTTAAACGGACTACAGAAGCTAAAAAATATTTTGAATTGGTTAAAAAAGACCTAACTGAAACACCAGTACTGATAACTCCTGATTTCACCAAATATTTTTACATTTTCTCATTTGCATCGGAACACACAATATCCGCAGTATTATTACAAAAGAACGCAGCAAGGCAAGAACAACCCATTGCCTTTTTTAGAAAATCCCTAAGAGATTCTCCCTTAAAATACAATATCATGGAAAAATAGGCATTTGCATTGGTAAAAGCACTGAAATATTTCTGAGTTTATATCTTGCATTATCACATCATTGCTTTCGTTCCTAATACCGTCATCAAAGATATATTAAATCAAGATTGCAATGGTAAAAGGGGAAAATGGATTGCTATCATCTTAGAATATGACTTAGAAATTCGACCCACCAAACTGGTTAAAGGACAAGGACTCGCGAGACTAATGGCTGAAACTAACCTCCAAGCATTAGATATAAATTTTTTTGACACCTTAGAAGAACAGGAAGAATGCACAGCCCCTAATGTTGAAGAAGTGTTTTTGAATTCACCTTGGTATCTAGATATTCTTTATGTATTATTTTATCTAAATGCTCCTCCAACTTTATCAAAAACAAAAGCAAGGTTCCTCAAACAAAAATCTTTAAAGTTTTGAATTTTAGATGGAGTCATGTATTGGAAAAATCCCACTGGTATGCTGCTTAAATGTTTTCTTGAGTATGATGCAGAGAAAATTATGCACGAAATGCACGAAGGAGAATGTGGAGGTCATCTCTACTGGAAAACCACAGCTAAAAAAATCCTTAGAGCTGGTTATTATTGGCCTACCTTATTTCCTAACACTCACAAACTAGTCATGACATGCCATAAGTGCCAAATTTTTGATGGCAAGAAAAAGCTTTTACCTTTTCCATTACATCCCATCATAGTTGAAGGACCTTTCCAACAATGGGGTTTAGATTTTATTGGGGAGATTCACCCTTTTTCATCTGCTCAACACAAATGGATCCTTACAGCCACTGACTTCTTTACCAAGTGGATAGAAGCCATACCCTCTAGGAATTCCACCGATTCATTCATCATTAAGTTCCTAGAAACCAACATTCTGTCTAGATTCGTTTGTCCTAGGAATATTATCACAGATAACGTTGTTGCCTTTTCCTCCAAAAGGATGGTTGACTTATGTTACAAATATCACATTTCATAGGACATTCCACAGCTTATTACCCTCAAGGTAATGGTTTAGCTAAGTCCTCTAACAAAATCCTATTCAACATCATTAAGAAACTTCTGGAACAAAATCAAAAGGCATGGCATGAAAAACTAATACATGCATTATAGGCTGATAGACTAACCACCAAAAAATCAATCGGTATGTCTCCCTACCAACTAGTGTATGACATGGATGCCATTTTCCCAAAATATTTATGGGTTCCAGTAATGAATCTATTGTAATAAGTTCAAATAGAAGAAAATTACATGCAAAGGAGGGTAAATCAGACTATCCATTTATATAAAACCAAAGAAGAAGTTTACCAAAGGGCTCAGTTAGCGCAAGACAATATAAAATAGATTTTTGATAGAAGGACCAAGGAAAATGATTTTCAGATTGGGGATAAAGTGTTAAAATGGGATTCCAGAAGAGAAGACAAAGGTAAACATGGCAAGTTTGAAAACTCATGGAAGGGGCCTTTCATCATCAATTCAGTTAGCGGAAACAATGCTTTATTCCTACAAGAACTTGATGGGAATGAAACTTTTGGAGGTCCTGTGAATGGCAGGACACTAAAAAATTATTTTTGTCAAGAGCTCCAGTTTTAAAACAATTTCAATCATTGTATATATCATTGTTTGAAGAAGTAAATAAAAAAACAGAAAATTCAAAAACAATAAAAAGGTAGAAAAAGAGGGCAGTTTGAAAAACAGAAAGAAAACCCCATGTTCAAAAAATAGTCATTCTAAAAGTGCGCAAGTCTAAATGCTACTACTAGTGCTCAGAATGTCTTGTTTAGTTATCTAGCCTAATCATAACTGAACATGTTTTAAATTTATTTGTTGATAAGTTAGTGAGAGAATAGATAGTCAATATTGTGTAAACTTGACTTGTCAAAGAAAATAGATTAGGAAAAGATACTGGTTCCACATGCTCAAAACATAACCAAAGAGGAAAAAGGGGATGAAAAAAAATTGTGTATCCTAGCCTTGATTTTTCTAAATTTCATTTTTATGAAAAATAATATTTGTGTGCAGCTTGTCTTTCATGCCACAAGTACATGAAAAATCAGACTGTCTAATCCCGATTTGGTCATTTTTTCAATTTCATGTTTTATATTAGAGAATAACATCCTGTCAAACAGCTTAATCTTGACAGTCGATCTAGCATAGGTAGAGAAATAAAGGAGTTCGTCAGTTTAATCTGAACTCCCGGCAGATATAAGTGTAGAATCAAATAGTGTCATTTTTTAAAAATATTTTTCCAAAGGGTTGCTAGTCTAAATGCACCCGAAAGAAGAAAAAATGTTAGGAAATGTAGTAGGGTAGGTAAAAATGACTTTGATGCTAATCACGCTGTCAATTTTTAGAAATAGCATCAAGGAAGAAAGAAATTTGCACCAATGGATAAAGGCACTGGTCTTCAAAGGTCAGAGATCTGAAATTCTAGACACCTCCTGCAAAGGAGCTGCCCTCCCCAAATGGAGCCACTGTTAGTCATCAATATTTTTCACCTGTTGATGATGACTAGTTTTTTAAGCCAAGTTTTATAGAAGCTAATCTCCAATTTTTCAAATCCGTCATCTAGAAAACACCCCTAAACAATTTTTATCCTCCTACCTTTTCCAGTCAGCCTATGATGAGAAAAAACCTAGTTGTCAAGTCTTATCTAGTTTCAACCATATAATCCTGTCCGTGAGTTGTCATAAGCTAAAGGTTATCTGCTGTCATTTACCCTCATTCCCAAGTCATTCATTATCCAAGTGTTGATAAAATTTCAGCCACCCTACCTCTGGTCATATGTCATTTTTATATCTAATCCTACCTAAAGAAAATACTCAAAATCTGTCAAGATCTCCCCTAAGTTCGGTAGTGGCGCTTTAGGGAATTCCTTCCTTGGCAAAAATATCTTGAGCCATAATACTTTGTTCAATACCAGCCAGCCCTGAATTAGCACTTAATTTGCAGAAAAGAAATCTTGATACACCCATAGGTCGCGCTACTAAGAGGTCTTGATCTCTCAGTAGTACATGTTTTAAAAAGCCAAACTGATATAATGTTGATCTACAGTGTTTCAGTGTCTCTTTCAGAAGCAGAGATTTACAAGTATTCCAGAAGACATTATCAAACTAAACATAAGAAGATAGCTGCTTCTCATGTTGTCTTGAGCCTAGGATAAGAATACTAGTCAGAGAGAAAATTCAATAAACCTCTGCAAACACAGTCAAGAAAGGTTAGTAAGTAATGACTAGCAAGAAAATAATCTACAAATACAAATCATGTGGCTCCTGGTTTAAAAGTTCACAAGGATATTTTGACAACATGATACATATCTCAGAACATGCCTCTTATAGCATATTGTCAAATTTTCACTTTATTACTTATTTTGATATACCAAGCAGAGATATGTATTACTAAGAAATATGACACAGTTTGAGAAATGGATGAAATGTCATGACTGTGTTAACCTCCTCCAAACTAGAGTAGATGGTTGGGTGATATGTCGAAAACCTCCTCCAAGCAAGAGCAGATGGTTGGGAACATGACAAGGACCTCCTTCATTTAAAAAGCAGAGGGTCAGGAACAGAGGTATAGCCTCATTCAAAGAGCATGAAACTAACAGTGTTTCGAATGACTTAAAAACTTGTTTACACCACTTCCTCCAAAAGGATGAAACAACTGATATATCAGTAGTGTTTCAAATAGTGTTTAAATAAGTTCACTATTTAAAAGACAAAGTTGAAAATCAGTGGGAAGCAATTGAAGGTTTATGAGTTGAAGTCTGGTGTTAAACATAGGCCAAGCAGTGATATTATGGTGTTAAAGAAGCTTTGTTTTTCTTCTTTTCATAAAGGTCTTCTTCAAAGGGTAATCTGAGGCTGGAATGTCCAAAACTTGGAACAATCTCATCAAAATGACTAGAAGGTAGAATAGCCTTGTTTCTTAAAAAGACCTTTGCAAATGAATACATAGAGACAGTATGGATAAGGAAGGGTATGACACAATGATTCAAGTTCAAGACAACATTCAAAGAAATAAAACATACCACAGTCATAGACAAGACCTTTTAATGTACATAAGAACAAACTTTGTTGTTTGTATATGATTGCATTAAGGGTTTTTAAAGGCCATCTCCTTGATGAAAAGATGTAGGTCAAGGCTTGGTGAGTGCCAATAAGGGTTTATCCATAGTCAAAAGAAAATGTCAATATAAGGTGCCTAACAGTGTTTTAAAAACTTCAATAATGGGCATAATCAATCATCAAACACTAGAGAGTTGAATTGTCAAAGTAATTTCTGGAATTGTCAATCACCTTCCATCCAAGAGATAGGCAAAGGATGCATCAGCAGTATTTGATATGGTTCTTGAGCAATTTTTATTTTGAAGGACAAAATAGCCTCAGTCTTCAACAATAGCCTCTGCATATGCATACAAAGAAGACAGTTAAGAAAATGGGTCTTTATGGTATTTTAAAAGTGACATAATACTAAGGGCGGTGATTTATGTTTTTATATGACAAAAACCTTTTCAAAAGACATCCAAACCCTTCCAAAGTAGCTACAAAGGTATTCGATCTTATTAAAATTTTAAAGGAGGGAGGAGACCGTTTGAAAGGGCCCATTAGCAATTTTGAAAACCAAAGCAAACATCCCTTGGCTGCACACTAAAGAGAGGAAGTAGTTTTCGGTCATTTTTTCAAGTTTTCGGTGCTCAAACTCTGCATGGCGTGCCTATGAGCGCCTGAACGAAGAAGTTGAATGGAGGCGTGACGCACCTATAGATGCACGTGGCGTGCCTGTGCCTGTGGTCACTGGGTGCCCGAAACCGACCCAACACCTCCATCTACACAGTGCTTTCTACTGCAAACGGCCCGCTCATCCACCAGGATTCCAAAAACTCTTTTGAAAGCTACTCCAACGATAAACAAGGTCCATGAACTTATATTCAAGGTATTTCTTCACTCCTGGATAAATTTTGGGGTTAAAAAGGGGTCTCTTAACGGTGTTTTGCAAAGGCATTTGTTTGTTAAAAAACTCAGAAGAGAAATAGTGGCTTTGAAGGCACTTTATCATCTAAAAACAAGGAGAGAAAAAATGAAAGAAAGGATGGTTAAATGTGCCAATGTGAAAGAGTTCTTTGTGCTATAAAATATTTAAGACTACCCACAGTTGCTAGAAGGAAAAATAGATCTTGTTTGAAGGGTTTCAAATCAGTTTGAAGAAGTATGTTATCACAGTGTTTTCCAAAATAACACCTCGTTTGCTAATATCAAGGATCAACACAGTGATTGGGGAAAAGGCTTGATCAGTTTAACAGAGTTTTCTTTGTGTTATGAGACATTGAAGAATGTGTGCAACCTCCATAATCAAAGACACAGAGTTTTTTTTGAAAATCTTTTAAATCAGTTCAAAGATAAATTTGAATAGCAGATTCCCAAAACACACTTTGTTTGCCAAATCAAAAGTGTTCCTGCTATGAGTTTCAAGGATTAATACAGTAATTTTACAAGATGTTGTATCAGTTTGAAAGATGTCTTGTTTACTTTTTAAAGGGCAGTGAATAGCAAAGGGGAAGTGCTTGAGGGGAGGATCTTTTGTGCCAAAATAGAAGAGATCCTTCTTCAACAAAGAAACAAAAACATATCTTATTCAAACATCTTTGCCCAAACACATTGATAAAAGTGATTTTGGTTATCATTTGACAAATACTTGTTTGCTAGCTTCAAAGAAACATAGTGACTTACAAGGAGGAAAAGGTGTGGTGTTCGGAAACCATTTCAGAGATAATTTGAATCAGCTTGTCTTGGTCAGCCAACAAAGAGTATCCAAAGCAAAATCCCTCCTAGGCAAGATAGCAGAAGTGGCCCTCATAAAATTTATGAACTTTTTTCAACTGAGGAAGTAAATGCCCATCCTTCAGTACTTTTCAACTTTCATGAAGTAGGATGTTTGGAGTTTTGTCAAAGGGTTCAGGAGGTGAAAATTTATCTTCCCTTGACACATCTATTTGCTTCAAGACTGCAAGGGAAACATGTTAATCTAGCAGGCTTAGACTTCAAACTTTCTCCTAGATCCATTTCCAGAGCTACCAAAATTCCATATGTCGGAGAAAAATGGTTTAAGCAGAACTACCTAGACTCAGATCAATACAAACCCTTCTTGAAACCAGAGCATTGGGATGCATGCCCATCTATCTTTCACTTTTCCTATTTATTGACCAGCTATGCTCCCCTCATGAAGATAATCATGAAATATTTCACATGCGAAGGAAGGTTTTCCCAGGTTTATGCTTACCATGTTAGGCTACTCATGCACTTTACAAGAACCCAATTGCTAAAACTACCTCTTTTCCTCCATAGAAGCATTGAAAATATGGCTTCTACTGTTCAAAAAATACCTTCCTCTCAGTAGCCATCTTGTCTTAATTTCCATCATTCCCTTATCAAGATTGTCATTCTCCATCAACTTGAGAAGAAGGGAATTTCTTGGGACACTTTCATTTCACATCCCGATTTCGCCACTGCTTCTTCATCCCATGCATCTCCTTCACCTTCCACTCATCCTCTTTCTCCTTCTTCTAGTAAACCCACTCCTAAGAAGCAAAAATCTCCTATTATTGATCAAGAAGAAGAGCATAATGAGGAAGAACAACACAGTGAGGAAGAGCAACACAGTGATGAAGAAGAGCACCATGAAGAAGAGAAAAACAGTGAAGAAAAGCACAGTTATGAAGAAGAGCACAATGAAGAGGAGCAAAAAAGTGAAGAGGGAAATGATGAAGAAATGGAACATCTTGATGAGGAACACAATAGTCAAAAAGAGGAGGATATCGGTATCCCTCATAGCAGCAAACATGATGAGGATGAAACACAAAACATTGTGGATACAGAGCCTAAAAGTCTTGAAGAAAGCAGGGACAAAAGTGAAAAAGGCAACCCTCAAGGAGACATGCAGGGTGACAGTCAAGGAATTCATTAGGAGGGTCAAAATAGTGGCAAAAATGATGAGGGGAGTAGCAAAGGCAAAGACCAAATAGAGCATGTGCTAGCTGCCTCTCCTAGGCAAGGGGTCATGCTTTCTTCTCCAAAGGTAACAAAGCCCTGAACATCAAGAAAGAAATTACCTCAAATTGTAACCTGAAATGTTAATAGAGCACTCCGAAGCAAAGGGAGGTTGCCCAAGCAATCCATTGTTGAATTACCAAAGAGGAGGAGGACCAAGAAGGCCACCCAAAGCAAGGGAAACGAGAAGGAATAAATTAGCCATGAGAAAGAGAGGGATTTTGACATAATTCAGATAAACAGTGATGACAGTGACAATGAGGCCGGAATCTTAGAATCTCTCTTGCTAAATAAAGAATAAAAAATTCATGATCTAAGAGAAGATCTAGAGAGGTCTAAAAACCTCATTCATTTTTTGCAAACACAAAACAAGCATATGAGTGTCCACATGGCAATTTATGAGACACGGGCTATCAAGTATCAAAAAGAAGCCTCCAAAGTGCAAATTAAGTTAGAAGAACTCATGGGCGAATTCAATGATAGTGAAGAAGAAGATCAGCTAAGAAGGAAGAGGCCAAGGACTATGGGGCTCAAAAGAGCTTTGGAGAAGCAAAAAGAGGAAGAGGCTGCCCTTTTCCAATCTTTTCCTCTTACTACTTTATTCACACAAGAGATAGAAAAAAATAGAGAAACATGGCTTGAAAGGGTGAATGAACACTTGGAGAAGAAGTTGGAAAAGGCCAATAGAGATTTGGACCTTCAAAGAAAAATGACCAGGCACTATAATAAGCTTAATCAATTCGCCCGAAGGAAATTGAAGGCCACACAAGAAAAGCTCAAGGAGGCTTGAAAGAGGTGCCCGACACCAAAAGTGAAGAAAGGCATATCAAGGCTCAAAATTTTGGCCTCTGCTTCTCGGCATGCTTCTGAAAACCCATGAGGGTCATGCTCGACAAAATTGAGCATAATTCAACAAGTTTTGGTTTTTTGACATTTTTGGGCTTTTTGCAAAAAATCATGGGCATCGCAATTTTTGTTTGAAGCATCCTCAAAGGATGAAAATAGTATCATTGGATGCTATAATCTTAGGGGCATATACCCAGTGAATTTCAAATCAATTGAAGATTATTTGGTCCCCCAAAGTGGTGAAAAACAGTCACTTTTTCAACACTATGCCCCGCATATCAGCAAAGTCTAAATTTTGGGTTTTTTCACACAGGTCATATTTTCATAAGCTTCCATTCATCAATTTGGGGAAAGAAAAGAATTTTCAGAAACTAGATATCCAGGGCTTTCCAACGAGCCATCACGAGCCTCGTTTCGACATTGGAAAGGCCTCCAAAAGTTTCCCACAAGACAGGGGAGTTTCTGCTAATATATTTCTGAAGTATTTTTGTAAAAAATGTAGTTTTCTGGAGTGGTTTTTCCTAATGTGCGTTTAGCCTTTTTTGGCCATTTTCAATTGGGAAAAGTCAATTTAATTTCCTTTTTTAGAATTTTTAGGATATTTTTATAGATATTTTGTGCCTTGGGCTTTACAAAGCCTCAAGGACAAAATCAGATATATTTGATGGGCCAATGAGCTTGCTAGTTGTACTAGGAGGTTCTCCTTCATCTTGGCCTATATATTCCAAGAGACTTCATTATAAACAAGGCTGAAATTGATGATATAGAGCAATATATGGTTATACAAGCTTGGAAGAGACACTTGTCTCATACATTGGATAGTTTCTTGAATGTTTTGGATGATGAAAGAGGATTGTTGTTGGATTCCTTGACTTGGTAGAATGGTATAGTGTCCCTCTCTGTTATGTTTCCTTAGTTTTCATATAAATTTCATACTCTTTGCTTGCTATAAGATAGTAGAGAATAGATCTGAGACATGCCCTTGGAGGCACCTCAGATTTCCTGTTTCATTATAGCTTCTATATTTTCTTCCTTCTTAGTCATATCAAAGAATTCTCAGTTACTCTTTGATCACTGAAGAAATTGTTTGCTTGTTTCATTTATGGTTGTTATGCATGCTAAGTATGATTCAAGGTATGCCCTGATTACTCATGGCTAGTCAAATCTTCCACCTTTGAAACCTTTCTTTGAATGTTTGATTGTCCTAGTTGAACCAAGGAGGTCTTGTATTGATCTTTCCATTTTCCTAAAACTCTGCAATCTTAGTTCAAAATAACCGATAGCTCGAAATACTATGTCCAGGAGTTTCCTCTTAGTAGCTTGAGTTTTTTGTTCGTTTTAATTGTCTTTCCCCAAATTCTGATAGCAATTTCCTTAAGTTAGAGATTCATATATCTCTATGTATTGCTTGAATGTTTATTTCTATGCATTTATTAGTTTGTAGTTACATTTATCATGATTAATGGTTAGCCCTACCATATAAATGTCCACTATTGAACTATTTATGTTTGAAAGCCTTTGTTCTTCAAAAACTTAGTGTCCATCCCACTTCATTTTACACAAAGATCCATTTTACCTTGATCAAATCGGCCCTTCAACATACCTTGTATCACCATCTAAAGATTTCTCGACCTTTTCGACCCCATAGCCCAGTTGATCTAACAAAATTTTTATCTATTTTAATCTTTAATTAGTTCCTCCCTCAAAAACATAAAAACAAAAACCAAAAACCTACTTCACAACTAGCCTAAAATCAGAAACATAAGAAGCAAAACACATAGATATCCCTTACACAAATAGAGAGAGCCCTCTCTGAGTCCAGGAAGGCTAGGTCCTTGGGCTCCAAATATTGGTTTGATGTTACCCTGTCACTTGGCTTGCCAATCAACCAAATCACGGGACCCTAACAGAGTTGATGGTAGGGAAATACCTGTCAACGCTCTGGCCACTAGCAAGGTGAAACGGTCCTTCGAAAGCAAGGAGTCCTATCGCTAAGGAATTTCAATCGAGGCAGTCGATAAAGCCAAGAGGCACCATGAAGGGAAGGATTCTCATTGCCTTAAGATAGTAGAGAAAGATCAATTCACATTGTTGATCGGGCTGGTAAGTCCCATGAAGGGAAATATTCTCGAGAATTCATTTAAAGGCAACTGGGAGTATTGTTCGAGCTTCGGTTCGCTTACATAAACTTTTACCGGTAAAGCTGACATTGCATAAAATCACATCTTCGGATTTCAATTGAACCTGAATGGCATCTCTAACTTTTCTGAGTTGTAGTCCTGTGGATAATGAGAAATATCACATGGAAGGTACCCAAAAATCCAAATGTTTTAAAGTATAGGTGAATTAACACTTATCAAAGAATGAAATACTGAAGAAATTGCGAACGGGATCCACTTAGGGATTCCCTGGTTCCTTTTATTATTGAAAATGATGCTCTCTCTAGATGAAACCAGTAAAAATTATGCTTGTATTATAAATGGAAATCCAGTGACCATTTATGTGGGAAGAAAAGCATAGATACCTGTAGCTACCATATTTCCACTTGCAAATCGCTTTCCCTTTAGAAAAGCTAATGTAATAGCCCATTTTGCAATGTATTTCCTCTACTCAACCCTATACTCATTTTCTACGGGAAAACATTGCCTCCACATGTAATAACTGCATCGTCTAGTTGAAAATTGGTCTTGTTTTGCTATCAAATGCAGAATGAAGGACTTGTTGTCATTTCTCCCAGAACATTCAAGGCCAGTTTCTCGTAAAAAAAAAATTGTATAAATTTTGTTAAGATCAAGATAGAAAGCACAAAGGAGAAAACATGAAATTGGATGCCAAGATGGGGGAGGAACTTACAAATGAGCAAGTAGATCATGGGTCAAAAAGCAGATCATGGGACACCTTTTCTTGTTGCAGGTTATGGAAAGGTTCAAGTTTCTTTTTCTAAAATAAGAATAGGTGTAGTTTTGAAAATAAATGGCCCAAATATTTTCACAACAAAATCTACATTTCCAACATGTCTAAATTTGGTGTACACATGTAAAATTAATTTCAGTGCCTCAACCGCAAATCGGTGCTAATGTACAGATAACCGAACTAGTGCGTTCTAGTTAGTACGCAGTGGTGTGTTTTAGTTACTATGCATTGGTGTTGTGTTACCAATGGATGCACCGGGGCGGTGCTATTAAGTGATGCACCGACGAAAAATAAATGCAAATAAAAAAAACGTACCTCTATTTTCTTTAAGTGAAAAAAAATTGGCAAATTGAAAAATGGGCAGCGAAATATTTTCAAAAATATAATTTTATAAAACAATTCTTTAAATACTAAACACTTTTCATTATTTCACTATTTTTGCTAAAATTTCCAGCCAGAGATTTGTAGGAGACATAACTATAGCAAGAGAGCATGAGAGCACTGTGGAGCAGTGAAATACATTCGAACAAAAGTATTCAGACAATCAGAATCCAAACCTCTAGTGATTCAAACCCTGTAGCATAGAATTTCAAATGATATCGTGATTAAATTTGATTATGTTTTTTACTTTTTCTGTAGTTTTTTTACTTTTTCTATAGTTTTATCCATTTTTACCCTAAACTTTTCATTTTTTTTTGTTTCTGCCCTTTCTTCTCCCCATTTCTGTGATTTCAGAATTAGGGCTTTTCATTTTAGATTGACATCCAACCCACGAGACAACTTGCATAGTCAGATCCCAATCCATGTTGCCCCTTGCGTGAATTTTGAAAAAAATGAATTTTTTTTATCGGTGCATCCTGCGTAACCGAGTGCACCAATGCGTTCTATGATAAAGTGCACTGCGCAAGTACTATGTAATAAAAAATTTAAAAACAATTTTTAAAAATCAGTGCACCATAGCTAAAATAGGGCACTGGTGCTCTATATTATGAGGATAGCACCGTACGGTATATTACACTGTTTGTGCAGTGAATTTATAATACCCCCACGCATTGTATGGTCTATTATACTATTTGCGCGCTGCATTTATAATACCCCATGCATTTGAGATTTATTTTTTACCTGAAAATTTGACAATCTATTTATAAATGTATTAATGAATTATATGGTACATGTTTCATATTGATAAAGAAATGACTAACAAGAGATCAAGCAACAAAATTACTGATAACACATCAAGAAAAGAGAAAAAGGCAAGTTCTTTGTAAATTATTTACAAAAGTTATTATTTTTGAACTATATGTAAGTTTAAATAATATGTATTGTTTATTGTTGATCATGCAGAGCCACAAAATGGTGAAGCTTGATAATATTAGTTCTGATCTAGGACCAGAAGAGCTTAAAATCTTGATGGAAAAATTGCAAAAGGATGAATCAAGTGAATGAAAAGATACTATTGATCCTATATGAGTTTCTTTTTTAATTTTCATTAATAATATACTTAAAATTATTAGATAACCTGTGTCAAAAAAATCTATTAATTCACATTTGTTTAATGTTCTACAAGGACCAACAACTCAGAAAAGGAATGTTTTTCTCAGAAAAGAAAAAAAATAGAACATGAAAATGAAAATGAATTTCTCCTTAGCTCATCTGGAGTGGTGTTGGAGGTTAATGAAATGGGGAAAAACTTTTACAAAAGTTTGAGGGATCTAGTGGAACGAATGTATAGACATTCTTTACACTTACAAAACAAAAAACGAATCCAATGATTCCAAGAACCAAATTTTATCTAAACTACAGGAAGAGTTTCCAGAGAATTGGTCAATGAGACATGTCAGACTTTTAATAGAAAAAATGTCCAACAACAAAAAAGAAGGAATAAAAAAGTAATATTCCTTTAAATTTTTGCCTAGAATCATTTATAAATATCACTTTTGTTATATTTACTTTTCATTAATCAATATAAACATTAAATAGTTTATTGTCATGTTAAATTTTCAAGAAGATTATGAAAATCTCAAAAGATGAATGAGCTGATATTAGAAATATGCTAGTACGAATTGTTGAACCTCAAAATTACCTTCTCCTTTACTATTTTCTCTTCTCATTTCACCACTTTTCCATAAGTTCGTAAACCGTAATCAGTGAATAATGCTAAGGTTTTGTATCAAGGTTACATTTAAATAATTTTCACTTTATACTTTCATGATTTTTCTATTTTGATAAGTTTTTGCACATTAGCTCCAGAATGTAGCCTGTTCTGCAACTCACTCTGCGTTCTGCAGCTACTCTTATGGTTACTAGGTTCCAGGTGTCAGTTGAGGAATCAAGCCACATGGGTGTTTCTAGAATCCTTCCTACATGGATTCTATCCTACTCATTTGATCCAGATCAACATAAGGAGCTGCCTAATTCTACGGTCAAAATTACAAGTCAAAGAACGTTACCTACATCAATAAGACTCTTGATTTGCTCTTCAAGGAAAATCATGAGTCCAATAGTCCTATTTTGATTGTAATTGAAGTCAGACACCCTGTATCTAGCTTAGCTCGCAATTAGTTATGTAATTCCTCTTTAAATAGTGGTTCCACAGAACAAAGGGATAGTTAAGTTCAGTGTTAGTACAATTCATATTTGCAAGTGAATACTTTGTTTTTCCAGACTCTGTTTCAATAAAGAATTTCAGATACCAAATGTTGGTTTGATTTCACTTTTGACAAGCTAGGAGTCAACCAACTTAGTAGCTGAGGGCCCCTGCTTCTAAAGGAGGTTTTTCTATGCTTTCTAGTTAGATTTCTTTCATTCTGTTTAGCAATTTCTGTTATGCTTCATTTCCAGTCTTTTTCAAATAGTTTAATGATAGATTGCAGGTGTGCAGACTTTTTCTTCCAAAACATTTCAAGAAGATAGAAATTTTGTTTTCAATATTGAAATAAGGATTGAAGTGCTGGAAACCATGGTTGTTTAGCTTTATTGTTCTTGCCTTTTCATTTTCATAAAATAGAATTTCCAATTGCTATTTCAAATTGATATTCATGAAACCCATTTTCAAAATATAGAATTTATATTAATGGTTAAATGTTTCACATGTGTAGTAGTTGAATTTATCTTATTTCTTATTATTTTCTTGCTAATAATTAGAGGCATAATTGATTTCTCCAAAGATACTTCAAGAGGTTAAAAGCTTCACATTTGAGTATTACTGATAAGTCAATTATACATTTGGTTGATCTTAGTTAGAATTTGCATGTTTTTACTTTCAAGACCCTCATTTGACTGCAAACAACAATCTTTCTAAAAACCAATCTACAAAGAACTAATACGAACATATTAAGAAAGGATGGTTTAACAATTAAATGTAATGAAACTTCTGGGTGATTTACAGAGATTTCCTAGTGCTTTAATTTAAAACAGATGTAATTAGCTTACTCAGACATTACTTCAAAGAAGTTCACTCTTTACAGTTGAATAATTGGAGTAGCTAGACACATCTTAGATACTTTCATTTTCATTCCTTGTTTTCTGTTCTAGAGCCTTAGCATGCTAAAGTACTAGCAGTTACTAAACTCGATCGCAATAGTTCACACCTAACAATTGGATGAGAGATAACTGAAGGTGCAATAGTTGATTCATTTCTTGCTTTCATAGGAATAGTAATTCTTAATTCTAGAATTTTAGAAGTAGATCCATGGATTAGTATTAACAAAACAAATAGATAGATGCTTTGATTTTCAAAACTAGCTCTTAAACTAGCTCTTAGTTTTAGGTTTGATTTTATGAAAATTAGATTAGTTTTAGTACACTTCCTTTTCTTCCTTCTAAAATTAAATTAGATTAACTTAAATATTTCCATAATTCTAGGTTATTCATCTCAAAGAACAAAAACCCCCTAAAAACAATATAAAACACAAACACAACGAAGTAAGAAATAGGTTGCTTAAGCACATATGGTGCACCACACTTCATCAATTTACTAGCCCTGGTTGATAGTTAATGAAATAAATTTAGGAACACTAAATTGAATAAAAAATTTGGCTCCATTTCTGGGGAAGTGTAACTAGGTAACCTTATTCCTTACATCCCAAAACAATGATATGCGTAGAGAAAGAAACTCTAGGGGCATATTTGTAAGAGGCGGAAGCTTAATCCCTACAACACCACTCACTCCACCTAGGACAAGAAGTAGTACATCATTATCCCAAACTCATATCCCTTATTTCACTGGTCACAGACTTCCAAAAGTTCTAAGATATGATATCCATTTAGAAGGGTCTCCTACTTCATCCACTAAGGAAATCTTAGAGGAAGAAGACCCTAGGACTCCAACAGAATGAGTAACCTTTTTCACTTCTACATGGGAATATATCCTAGCTGAAGAGTTAGAAATCCATGAGGAAGAAGAAGAACCTTTCTTCAACATACCATTTGTAGAAGAAACAGAGGAACAGTTGACCCTGCAGGTTGAATCCTATATCAGCTCTGAAGAATCTATCATGGCAGGAAGAGGAGAAGAAGGAGGAGAGGGAGAACGAGAATTTTTTAATGAAAGAAATGTACTTTTTGGAAGAGGTAGGGGTAGAGGAGTAGATAGAGGAAGAGGTAGGGGAAATGAAAAAGGAGGTAGAGGTAGAGGAAATAGGGGAACTGAAAGTTCTTTTGGATTTGCTATCATAGATGAAGAAATAAATGCTATCATGAAAAATATCTCACCTTCTGTTCTCCCAAAATTATGTGGATTAAAAAGTGAAGACCTTGAGACCTTTTTATTTGAATTTGAAGTCTTGTGCAGAACTTATGATTATTTACAAGATGCTCAAAAGCTCAAATTATTTCCTTCAAAATTGAAATGAGAAGCTCTAAAATGGTTTATGAGTCTAATCACTAGATCTATTAGGACATGGAATGATATGAAGAGAGAATTTCTAGAAAGGTATTTGGACTATTGTATACTTTTTAATCACAAAGAGAAGGTGTTTAAAATGATGCAGAAAGAGAATGAAAATTTGGAGGATTTACTTGAAATATTTAACTATAACATTAAGAGAGAAAAAATGGAAAATCTAGATCAAGACACTCTAAAAGCTCTTTTGTTAAAAAAAATTAGAGATGAATGGATAGATATCCTTCACATGATGGGGAAGGGAGACATATCTCAACTTCCATTAGCTGATATTGGGGAACTATGTATTAATTTCTCAAGAGTAAAATCAAAAATTTTGAAAGACGAAGAGATCCTGCTCTTGCTAGGGTCAACAAATCTATAGTTGGAACAGTAAGTAGGGCAGAAATTGGGAACATGCTTGATGAATTCAAAACAGACATCTTAGGGAGTCTTAGTGAACAAATAGACACCCTTAAGTTAAAAAACAAGCAAATGGTAGAGGCTGATGCTTTGGCTATTTTCTGTCCAAAATGCAGAAAGAAACATGCTTTGAGAGAATATCCTTTGAAACAAAAGTTGTAGAAACTTGTGTGATTTGTTCCGAAAGTCATGAGACTAAGAATTTTCCTTCAATTATTGGTCTTAAGGATGTTTTCAAAGAAGAAACAACATCAAATCCTACTAAATCTCTCTGTTTTGTCTCTAGAAGACCATGGTAGGGGCCACAAGTTCAAGGGTTTAACAACCAAATGAATACTTAGCCCCCATCAAATTGGAATTCTTGGCAACAACCTTGGCCCCAATCTCAACCATGGGATCAAGGTATGTAGAATCCATATGGAAGGTTTTCTCAGTACTATCAATATCCTCCATCATATCCAAATTATCCTCCCCAGCAAAATCCTCAACAAAATCAACAACCTCCAATCCAAAACCCAAATCCACAACTCTCACTACCATTCTCTCAGAGACCAAATTAGTTACCTGCCCAACCATTACCAAACCCCAACAATAAAAATCCTCAGAATACCTATATGATAGAAGGTCAGCAATTTCCAACCTATATGATTACTCCTCTAGATCTTAATGATGTCCAACAAAGATCTGGTAGAATATTAGAAAAGAGGAAGCCTTTTGTAATTATTCAAGAACTAGACAATTCTGAGGAAGATTCTCTACAAACCAATAAATTTTTTGAGGAAGAAGTAGCTCTTCAAAACCAAAATTTTGAAGATAAAAAGCAAAAAAAACAAATAAATTCAACTCATGTTATAGAGAAACCATCAGTATATACTTCTACACCTCCTTTTCCTGAAAGATTACAAATTGATAAAGGAGTAGAAAATCATATTATGTTGCCTAACTATGATTTCCTAGATGAACTGAGAAATGTTTGCATCAAAATCCCTTTGTTACAAGCCATCAAGGAAATTCCAATTTTATTAAAAACAATAAAGGAGTTGTGTATGAAGAAACCAGGAATAAAAATGAAAGAAATAAAGAGAATCCAGCGTGTAGGAAAAATAACAGACATAATGATGGGAAAAATTGCAATTAAAAAATTTTTAGATCCTGGAAGTCTAGTAGTCAAAACACATATCAATGGGATTCAAATTCCAAATACATTGATTGATTTAGGAGCAGCAATAAACATCATGAGTAAACAAGCCATGGAACAACTCAAGCTTCATAATATTCTTTATACACCTACAATACTGCAATTAGAAGATAGATCTGTAATCAAACCAGATGGCGTGTTAGAAGATATTTCAGTATCTCTAGATTCCTGGGAGTATCCTATTGATTTTATGATATTAACCCCTAAGAACAATCTAGGAGGACACCCACTCATTCTAGCAAGACCTTGGTTGGCTATAGCTGATGCTTTCATTAGCTGTAGATCTGGTGACATGCATATTTTTTATGGTAATTCAACTAAGAAATTGATTCTGTATCCTCCAGCAAGAACAATCACAGAAATAGATGATAAGGAATGGATTGATGATGAAGAATACATACATCCTCTCTTCACTATTTCAAACATTAGTGAAGATAGCCAAATCTTAAATACAATAGAAAATTATGAATCATCTCCAGAATATGAACGTGATAAATTTCAAGAAAGATCTAATATTGAATACTTGTCATCTAGGAAGATGTCTATTTACTCTATGGAATAATTTGGTAGCTCTACACTTGAAATCTTTCCAGGTAAAACTTTGAATATAAACAAAAACTTGGAAAAATTACAACAAGAGAGGCTAATCAAAACATTGCAACAACATACATCTGCATATGCATGGGAATACAATGATATGAAAGGAATTAGTCCTAAGACTTGTATACATCACATCTACATTAAGGAAAATTGAAAACCTATCAGACAACCTCAAAGAAGGATGATTCCAAATCTTAGGGAAATTGTGAAAGAAGAGTTGCAGAAGTTGTTAAATGTAAACTTCATCTATCCAATTTCAGACAGTTAGTGGGTTTCTCCTTTGGTGATTGTACCCAAGAAAAATGGTAAGTGGAGGGTATGCATTGATTATCGAGAATTGAATAAAGCTACTCTTAAAGATCATTTTCCTTTACCTTTTATAGATCAAGTGTTAGATACATTAGCAGGTAAGAAGTATTTCTCATTCTTGGATGGTTTCAGTGGTTATAATCAAATTCAGATTGCACCTAAAGATCAGGATAAAACCACATTCACTTGTCTTTGGGGAACTTATGCCTACTTAGTACTTCCTTTTGGATTTTGTAATGCACCTGCAACATTCCAAAGGGCGGTACTAGGAATTTTCTCTAATTTAATACATGATTGTGTAGAAGTATATATGGATGATTTTACAGTTTATGGGAATACATTTGAGAAGGCTTTAGAAAACTTGGAAAAAGTTCTTAAAAGATGTAAGGAAGAAAACCTTTCACTAAGTCATGAGAAATGCTTCATGATGTTTACTAAAGGGATTGTTTTAGGACATCACATTTTAGGGGATGGAATTAAAGTTGATAAGTCTAAAGTTGAGGTCATCTCCAAGTTATCAGTTCCAAGTTTCCAAAAGGATATTAGAATTTTTCTAGGATTCACAGGTTATTACAGAAGATTTATAGAAAATTTCACCAAAATAGCATCCCCACTCTTCAAACTACTTACCAAAGATTGTGAATTCAAATATAATTCTGACTGCGAGTTAGCATTTGAAGCCTTAAAAGAAAAAGTTTCTTAAGCACCCATATTAAGAGGGCCTAACTAGAAACTACCTTTCAATATTTCAACAAATGCTTCAGACATAGTTCTAGGAGCTTTGTTAGGACAAAAAGACCTGATCCCTTATGTCATCTATTACACAAGTAAGAATTTGACTCCCCCAGAGTTGAATTACACTATAACTGAAAAGGAATTATTAGTTGTTGTTCATGCTATCAATAAGTTCAGACATTACACAACAAGATATGAAACCTTTGTTCATACAGATCACTTTGCAATTAGGCATTTAATGAACAAATATGTTACTAATGGTAGAGTTACAAGATGGTTATTGATATTGCAAGAATTTAACATTACTATTCTATATAGGAATGGAAAACAAAACACAGTTGTTGATTTCCTGTCTAGAATTCAAAGTATTAAAGATAATACTCTAGTTGAAGATAAATTTCTTGATGAATATCTTTTTACAATAACTACTAGAACCCCTTGGTTTGTAGATATTACCAATTACTTAGTTTCATGGAAATTACCTTCACATATGCATTCTAGAGAAAAAATAAGAATCATTCAAATAAGTGAAAAATACTCATGGATTACTAATGAATTGCATAAGACAGGTCCAAATTTCATTATCAGAATATGTGTTTGAGAGGATGAAATGCCTAAAATTATTAAGGCATGTCATGATGAACCTTGTGGTGGACATTTTTTTTACAAGAGGAAAACCTATAAAATCCTTCATTTAGGATATTATTGGCCATCCATCTTCAAAGATGCCAAATAATATGTCAAAAGGTGTGACAGTTTCCAAAGGGTAGGGAAACTTGCTCCTTCAAATGAAATGCCTTTATAACCCCAAGTACTCATTGAACCTTTTGAAAAATGGGCCTTGGATTTTGTTGAACCTATTAATCCTCCATCTAAACAAATAAAGTATATTTTGGTATGCACTGATTATGTCACTAAATTGGTATAGGCTAAAGAATTATCTTTTTCTAATGAAGGATCTATAGTTAGTTTTCTCTTTGAGGATATCTTCACTCGTTTTAGTGTTCCAAGAGAAATTGTAACAGAACAAGGCACTCAATTTACATCAAATATGGTGAAAAAGATGGTAGAATATTACAATATCAAGCACAAAAATTCTACTCCTTACCATCCACAAGAAAACGATCAAGTTGAATCTACCAATAAAGTGATTGATGGAATTCTGACTAAGACTATTCATCTACGCATAAGAGATTGGGTAGAAAGGCTTCTTGAAGCCTTACGGGCCTACAAAACTACATGGAGGAACACAACAGGACATACTCCCTATGAAATTGTTTATGGGAAGCAAGTCCTATTTCCTATAGAATTTAAAATCAAAACCTTCAAGATGGTAGTCCAATTGGGACTTGATTTATCAGAATCACAGAAGCATAGACTGGAGCAACTAAATAAATTAGATGAAATTAGACAAGATGCAGTCCAAAGAACCAGTATAGTCTAGCAGCAAAGGACTAAATTGCATGACAAGTACATCAAAGAGAAAAAGTTTCAATAAGGGGATTGGGCACTCTTGTTTGACTCAAAATTCAAAGCTTTTCAAGGAAAGTTTTAGACTCATTGGCTTGGGACATATGAGATTGAAAAATTATTTGATAATGGAGCAGTGAAGATCAAAACAATACATGAAGAAAAGGTATATCTTCTTATGAATGGTCATAGGTTGAAAGTATATCATAAACCACTTTCAAAAGAAGAGTTTGTCAAGAAATTTCAAGATAATGTTGATATGGAGTTAGTGAAGAATTCTTCTTCTTCTTCACTAACTTAGCTTATAATTTTCCTACATTTGATAATATATATCTATATATATATATATATATATATATATATATATATATATATATATATATAATAAAAAAATAAAATAAAAGTGTATAAGTATGAAAACCAATCAATGATTGGCATACTTATACAGAAAATACAGGATGAAAATCAGATCTCTCTAACATCCTATCTGTAATAAAGTAGTGAGAACTACATTCATATTTGCAGTCCATAATTTGCAAAATCAATTTTATTCATCTCACTCCACTGTCATTCCATTTCATTTCATTTTTCACATCCATACCATTTTATTCCACTCTCATTCCATATTTTCACTCATGTTTCATACTTAAAAAATAAAAAATAAAATTACATTCTATAGCTCATCATATTCTGCAGCTGAGCACATCTTAAAAATTGATTCTATTATGCAACTAATTTGATTCTGCATCCATTTCAAATACTAACATGATAATTGCAAAAAGGGGACTAAAATATTATGTTTCAAAAGTCACCATGCTACAAAAATAAGCTAAGGAACAACATCAAGAAACAACAAAAAACAAGGTCAAGTTCTGAAGTAAAGTGTAGAAATTTATTTTAATAGAAAAAATTAAACATGAAATGTGTATAATGTGTACATTTAGATGTTCCTTGATAACCATTCATTCAAATTTATTAATCCTAATCATGATATATCTCGACCATATCCCTCATATAACGTTTCACAATGGTCTGTCATTAAAAATCCCTGATTAAAGACTAATGGTCATGATCATGACGTAACCCAATTGTCGACATCTCCTCAAGACCGTATCACTTACTTATTCCCTAAAACTCACCATAAGACCTCCATCAGATCCATAGCTCATTTCATCTCCACCGATTTCACAGCTCGTTCATCTCCATCAACTCTTCATCCAATTCATTCCCACACCATAGATAGGTAATTTTGAAGGTTGGAAACATTCTGCAAAGAAGGAGGATGGGTTTGATTGTTAGAACAGAACCAGTAGGGGTCAAATACATGGAAGGATATCTGTAGGTTAGAGAGCTACTACAACAAGCTGGATGATTGAGGTTTATAGAAAAGTTTGATGGCTTTCATAAGGAAATTACCAAATCATTTTCCAGATCTTTTGATGGAACTGAGGTGGAGATTGGGGACATTAAATTCACAATAACATTGTCATTCTTGGTTGAAGCTACAGAACTGCTGAGGCATGGAGAAAGATGGTTCAAGAACAAGGAATTCCATAATGAATCATGGAAGGTGATACTTAAAAACCTAGGTATGAATGTCTTAGTCTTTAGAAAAGGAATTCCAAGTACCACTCTGAAAAGAAAATGGAGAAATATGATTTTGATTTTTCAAAAATTCATAACTTGTGAAGGAAGGTATGGAACCATTTATGTTTATCTTATCCGACTATTAATGAATTTTCTAGAGAATGGTGAGATCAACCTACCTTTCTTTCTACTTAGCAGTCTAAAAATAATGGCCTCGAATGTACAAAAGAGAATGAAAATTATAGAGAACACTATGCATCATCATGGCTTAGTGAAAATACTGATTGAATTTCACTTAAGAAACATAGGAGGCAATTCGGAGGATTTCCATGTTAGGAATCATTTTCAAGAACAACCAGAATCACCACCCAAGGAAGAAAATGTCAGGAGAAGTAAAAGAAAAAGAACTGGTATAATTATGGAAGACAGACCTGAAACTTCACCATAGAGGGATAATGAAAAATTAATCTCCGAGGAGCTTACAAAAATTAGAAAACAAATTAAGGCCAACGGAAAGAAAAGAAAGAGACTGAGGTTATAAATGAAGGAAAGGAAAGTCCTCTAAAATTAAGAAGGATCTCTAGACTCTGAAGCACTATGAAGAAGACATTGTCTAAAGAGACAAAGCCCATAAATATAGAAGAAGGAACTCCAGTTCCATCACCTATTGATAATTCTCCTGAGTACAGTCCTCAAAAATCTCATGTTTATCATTTTGAAGAAGGCCCTAGTAGAAGGTCTCCTGATATAGATCCAGTTCAACAACAGATATATGACTATGTGGAGTCATTAGAAAGAAATGTCTCAATGAACCAAGGAACACTTGTCAATCCACAAGAACCTCTGATTGAATCGATTAAGCAAGATAATTATGAATTAGAGACATTGAACAGGACATCAAGAATGAAAATGAGATTTTGAAAGATCAAATCAAGTTGATCAAGGAAAAGCATGATAATACTACTCTGCAGCTAGGGCTATTGCATAAGGAAAATAAGAAATTGAAGAAAAATAACAAGAGGTTGAACAGAGCAATCATAAACCTCAAATTCAAACTTCTCATGAAGAGGCCAAGAATAACATTAACTTCAAAGAGAAACAGAAGGATAAGGTTGGATGTCCTAGTTTAAGTATCTGAGCACATGCAGTAAAGGTAAAGAACTTATAATTTTAGCAAATTGCATGAGGACATGCAATGATTTTGCAGTGGGGGTATGTTGAACCTCAAAATTACCTTCTCCTTTACAATTTTCTCTTCTAATTTCACCACTTTTCCATAAGTTCATAAACCCTAATCAGTGAAGAATGTTAAGGTTTTGTCTCAAGGTTACATTTAAATGATTGTCACTTTATACTTTCATGATTTTGCTATTTTGATAAGTTTTTGCAAATTAGCTCCAGAATGCAGCCTATTCTGCAGCTAACTGTGCGTTCCACAACTACTCTTATGGTTTACTAGGTTCCAGGTGTCAGTTGAGGAATCAAGCCACGTGGGTGTTTCTAGAATCCTTCCTACATGGATTCTATCCTACTCATTTGATCCATATCGACATAAGGAGGTGCCTAATCCTACGGTCAAAGTTACAAGTCAAATAACGTTACCTACAACAATAGGACTCCTGATTTTCTTTTCGAGGAAAATCATGAGTCCAATAGTCCTCTTTTGATTGTAATTCAAGTCAGACATCTGTAGCTAACTTAGATCGCAATTAGTTATGTAATTCCTCTTTAAATAGTGGTTCCATAGAACTGAGGGATAGTTAAGTTCAGTTTTAGTATAGTTCAGATTTGCATGTGAATACTCTGTTTCAATAAAGAAGTTTAGATACCAAATGTTGGTTTGATTGCACTTTTGAAAATCTAGGAGTCAACCAACTTAGTAGCAGAGGGCCATGCTTCTAAATGAGGTTTTTATATGCTTTCTAGTTAGATTTATTTCATTCTGTTTAGAAATTTATGTTATGCTTCATTTCCAGTCTTTTTCAAATAGCTTAATGATAGACTGCAGTTGTGCAGACTTGTTCTTCCAAAAAATTTCAAGAAGATAGAAATTTTGTTTTCAATATTGGAATAAGGATTTAAGTGTTGTTAACCATGGTTGTTTAGCATTACTATTCTTTCCTTTTCATTTTCATAAAATAGAATTTCCAATTGTTGTTTCAAATCGATATTCATGAAAGTTATTTTCAATATACAAAATTTATATTAATGGTTAAATGTTTCACATGTGCAGTAGTTTAATTTCTCTTATTTCTTGTTATTTTCTTGCTAATAATCAGAGGCATAATTGATTTCTCCAAAGATACTTCAAGAGGTTAAAAGCTTCACATTTGAGTATTACTGATAAGTCAATTATACATTTGATTGATCTTAGTTAGACTTTGCATGTTTTTACTTTCAAGGCCCTCATTTGACTGCAGACAAAAATCTTTCTAAAAACCACTCTACAAGGAACTAATCCAAACATATTAAGAAAGGATGGTTAAACGATTAAATGTAATGCAACTTTTGGGTTATTTACAGAGCTTTCCTAGTGCTTTAATTCAAAACAGATGTAGTTAGCTTACTCAGACATTAATTCAAAGAAGGTCACTTTTTACAGTTGAATAATTGGAGTAGATAAACACATCTTAGATACTTTCATTTGCATTCCTTGTTTTCTGTTCTAGAGCCTTAGCATGCTAAATTACTAGCAGTTACTAAAATCCATCTCAATAGTTCACACCTAACAATTGGATGAGAGATAACTGAAGGTGCAATAGTTGATTCATTTCCTACTTTCATAGGAATAATAATTCTTACTTCTATACTTTTAGAAGTAGATCCATGGATTAGGATTAACAAACCAAATAGATAGATGCTTTGATTTTCAAAACTAGGTCTTAAACTAGCTCTTAGCTTTAGGTTTGATTTTATGAAAATTAGATTTGTTTTAGTACACTTCCTTTTCTTCCTTCTAAAATTAAATTAGATTAACTTAAATCTTTTCATCATTCTAGGTTAGTCATCTCAAAGAACAAAACCCCCCTAAAAACAATATAAAACACAAACACAACGAAGTAAGAAATAGGTTGCTTAAGCACATATGGTGCACCACACTTCATCAGTTTACTAGCCCTGGTTGATAATTAATGAAATCAATTTAGGAACACTAAATTGACTAAACAGGAATGTCCAAAAAGGTGTACAAGGATATGGTCAAAGAAATGGACAAAATTGCATCGCAGGAGGAGCCATCTCAACAACAACGTGCTTCAAATGTAATATGTAATCATTGAATTTTTCGATCATTAGGTACAATAAATAAACAATTTAGCATTAAATATTAATTTTCAAGAATTTTCTTACAAAAAAGAAAAAAAAATGGAACCCATTTAGCACATAAAACAGGATGACAAGGAAGAAAATGGTTGATCTCTAAGTTTGTGAGTAATTGTTACTTCCTTATAACAACTTAACTAAATTTCATTTTTGTATTTTTTAAGTTGTTTTACAAAATCATCATTGAATGTCTTCAAACAGGTGCTAACATACAAAGAAGAACTATCAGACAAATTGATTGAAATTGGGTTAAATATGGGTTGTGAGTATATGTTGGCATATCAGAATTTAATTGTGGAATTTGTAAGCATCTATCGATCTTGTTTTAATTAGCTCCTTCTATAATTAATAGAACAAAAACATCTTTTATATTAAATATATGATTTTTTATGGGGTATAAAACTTGCAGGAAACAAAGTATGGAACTGCGCCAACAGATGAAATTTTGAAAGATGGCATGGTACATGGTTTTGAAAGAATGTGTATAGTTTATGAGTCAATTGTTGCTATGGTACGTCATTTTTCTTTTTGATTTACATTTATGTATATTATTTAATATTGCAATTTTTATTATTCTCACCAATGCATATACACTCATTTCAGTTTATTTTTATGTTTGTAGATGGAAGGTGAAGAAGTAGAAAACAATCAATGCCATGAACACAACATTCCTGAAAATAACCCAAGTCATGGAAGTAGCTCTAGCAGTGACAGTAGTTCAAGCGAAGAATGATGATCACTATGTTTGGATATCAAAGCAAGGCATTTTATTTTTTGAAATATGTCTGTGAAATCATACATTTTGTTTAATGTAATGGACATGTTGTCCCACCGTAAAGACAAAGGGATACCAATAATCGCCCCGTTTTGTATGACAAAGACTCGTCTTATATATATATATATATATATATATATATATATATATATATATATATATATATATATATATATATATATATATATATATATATGTTTTAATTTATTCTATTGCGTTCTCCATTGTCATTCTCAAATGCACTAATAAAAATTTAATTCATATGAATATTGTTATAAGATATATCTGTGTTGACTTTTAACGAATAATGAATTTTTAAAAATCACAATAATTATGATATGATGTAACAAATTAATCCAAACATCACATTCAAATGCATTAATAAAAATTTAATTAATATGAATATTGTTATAAGATGTGTCGACTTTTGATGAATAATGAATTTAGAAAAATCACAATAATTGCATTGTCACAGGTCGATGTTTCTAAAAAATACAAAATAAACATCAGTGCGTTTGTATGCTGCAGCGCACTGGCGCGTTTCTACGACCTATGGGCACTGCACAAATACGAAAGCCAATTAAAAATCTCGGTGTGTTTGTGTGATACTTCATACTAGTGCTTTTATGTGAGACTACGCACCAGTGCATTTGTACGACGTATGGGCACCGCACAAATACCAATACCAATTATAAATATCAGTGTGTTTGTCTGATACCACTCATCGGTGCATTTCTATAAGTCTACGCACTGGTGCATTGAGACGACCTATGGGCACCGCACAAATCCCAAGACCAATTGGTATAGTCATGTACATTGTATCACCAACATTGCGCTTGGTGTGATTTTATACCTTGACGGCCCGGTGCAGGAACCTTCGACTACCCCGGGGCCACCGTCTAGATGACACACACTGGTGCATTGCAACCTTAGTAGCGCATCGATGAAAAAAGCATTTGTAATAACCTTCGACCACCTAGTTTTTTTATTTGTGTTGAATTTCCATTAAAATCTCCGAAAAAAACTCTGTAACCATAAACGGGTGTTGTAGCAAATGTTATTTTGACAATTTTGACCAATTTTATAGCACTAAGTGTAATGTTCCAAATCTGGAACTCAGCAATGAATAAGCTGTATAACGGTCCTGTTATGATGAATAAGCTTAAAATATATATAAGAAACACATATACATAATTTTTAGCTACAGTAGTAGCTTGCACTTTGTTTCTTGATCTGGAAAGTGGGGGAAAAGGGGATTTTATGCTCTAAAAAGGTTGTTTTCATAAATAAGCGTAAAAATAAGCAGGTGAAATGGTTGGATATGATAGATTAGGTCATGAGGGATCTATTCTTTGAGTTTCAGCTCAAAATAATGCTTCTATCTATGTTAAACAACTCCTCCCTTCCCGACTAGGCTAGAAAACATTGATTTCCCATGACTTTGCTAAACAGAAATTTCTGAATACTGCGTGAGCATAATTTTCATGAGGGCTTCTACAGAAAATGATGGAATAAGTCTGATAAAATTTGTATATTAGTAATACAGCAAAGAAATGGAGGTTTAATCACTTATACAATAAAAACAAGACACCCAACAAGGTTTCTGGCAAAATGCATGTACAAAGCAGCACTGCAGAAAATAACGCAGTTCACTGCAACACTGTATTAAACATAAATTAATATGACATATAAATTCCGAATAATATAAATAATTTCCTTAGGCCTTCTTATTGGAGCTCCCGGAGGGAAATAAGCACCTCCTCCTCAAAGATTAACATACAATCAAAGAATGCAGCTCTACTGTTGTTGCTCCTGCATAAAAGATGCAGTTTACTGAAGGAGACTTCATTATGGCTGAATGTGGATGAATGGAATTAATCCAAATACAAAAATGAAGCTCTAATCCTTTCCTCTTGATCCCTTAAGAAAGCTGATCTAAAGAGAGAATGGAATTCCCGCACAAGAATTCCTTGCACTAAGCAGTGCAACAACTCTGGCTAAACAGCTGAAGCATGCAAGTGGTCTCAAGACCAAAATAGCTAAATACATGAATGATTATCCTTTGATGCTATGCCTTCCTTTTATCTTTGGTGAACCTCCTCACCCCAGACCCCACACAAAGTTGAGGTGACTTCTTCATGAAGCTTCCTCTTTCAAAACTACATTGCCCTAGATAGCTTCCCTCCATTTGTGACAACGCTGTTGACTTGGTCAACTGGAACCAATCCACCTACAATGCCTCTCTTCACACCAAGGGATCTTCAATCCGATTCTCATATGTGTGTCTAGGCTGATCCTTGTTCACATTAAGCTAGTTTACTTGAGTATTTCTTCCTCCTCAAGAATGGTTGTTGACTTAATCAAACTTGACTATGTCTCCATATAAAATGTCCTTGTTCACACTTGGAAGCGTAAAAATAGCTCCTAAGGTGGTATCTTCCCTTACTAAGGTGGAATTTATTCATATTTTATTGTTCATGGGCCTCCTTACCCATTTATTCCTCTCCTAGGTGAAAGTAGCAAAATCTAATATTCCAATTTGCTTATGTGCATATTTTGGAATATTACAGTCCTCCCCTTCCAAATGTTGCTTTTCCTCAAGCAACTGCAAGGATAGGACTGAAGAGCACCCTCTTCTCTCCTACAACAACCTCATAAGATGCAATCCTCCAAAGATCAAGGTGTTTCCTCATCAATATATCTCCAAGTTTCCCCTCCCAAGTGTGCAAGCCATCTATTGGGGAACATCCCGAATAGCTAACACTGTGTGACAATGAAACATCCATGGAAGAAACAATGGGATGTTTGTAGGTTTTCTTGAAGCATGAGGGCTGATATATATTGGGATTCATCATCCCCATTTGAATCTCTCCTCCCCAAGCTATCAACCAAGAAAAATGAACCACCCTCCAAAATGGTAACTCATGCAAATCATCCTCCACCTGAAGCTCCAGAAAAGTAGGTGGGCTGAAATTTTGGACATGGTAGACATAACAGTCTACCCCACGTTGCTTTCCTCTCCACTTAAGACAAGTGTAAAGGATTTTTTGATCTTGGGCTGCCATCATGTTTCCCTCAAATGGAAAGAAGGAAGCTAGACCTCCAAAGGTCCCTCTCCCAGCGCTGTGCATCAAGCTAGCCCAAACTATCTCATACATGATGGATAAGAAACCATCATCATATGACACTCCATCCATCTCATGGTCCTCCTCATAAAGAGAGAAATATTTTGTTGTAGAGGCCATGTATCTTCCCATGCTCCCCTTAGAGCATGTAATGCAGAAAGTGTGGGGATGCTCCTCCCCCAAGAACACACCCACTCCATGTGTTCCTCCTCCAATCATGCTCCTCATATAGGAAAGAATAATATCAGCACATAGGATCATGATCAGCATCATAATAATAGGAAGGCTAAAGGTTCTATGTAGTGCTGGAGTGTACCAACAGTCTCCCAAGTGGTCACAGCACAGTCTTCCCCTCTGCAGCTTCAAAAAATGGTATGGCAAGTTGTCTCTTGAAAAATCGCTTACTGTATAAGTCATCACACCCACTATTAAATATTAGATGGTTGAATATGTCAATTGAGCACATAAGAAGCACGGGCCCCTATGATAAGAAGCAACCATATACTTGCCCCAGATCATACATTAGATGGCTTTCTCCATCATAATAGCTGGCCAAAGATGGACCATGGAGCCCAAAGAAAAACTTGCCCCTTTGTGGAGCAATACATTGCAAGGACATGGTAAGAGTATAAAAATATAGTGATGAACAATCAATAAGTGCAACAAAAAAGTTCTTACCATGTGATGGAATCAAGATGGTGACAAGATCCATGGAAAATCCTCCATAGTGGTATGGCATATCAATCTGAAGAGGAGTGAATCACATGCTGTATGAAAATCCTCCTTCTCATGCTTGGAAATGCAAGTCAATGAGAACATACCACAATACCCAATGACTCCATCCACCATTCTACCAATATCACCTCCTCTATGCCCATCAAGTGCATCTAATATGAAGTGATCCTGGGAACACTCCATCAATAAGCTCATGCTCCAAAGTGACAGCGTTGTTGGCCTATGCAAGTAGGCTCTTGCCAACTCCTGAATACATCCTCTGACATGTTCAATGTCAAATACTCCTCTCATAATGTTTCCATCTCCTCTCATTGCAACACCATGCAAAATGTGAGAGCAACTCTGCCTTTGCTCTCTCTCAATCCTCCAAAGCAACAAATGTCCTTGCTACCCCATCATACCTCCATCATATAACTCATGTGGTGAAAACATAATGATCTCATCATCATAATGTATCCACACTCCTTGCTGCCCCATAATGTAAGCATCCTGCCAAGTTCTCTCCTCCCACACACCCTTGGAAAAAGGATATGTCTCATGGTGGCCAAACTCTCTCAAGAGTAGCCAACGCAGTTTGGCCTCTTGCTGCCCAGTATCATATATTTCCAAGTAGCTCTCCAGCTCCTCGCTCTCTATCCACATCATCTTATCCACCAATGGATGCCTCCTCTTATTCTCCATCTTGACACTCCTCCAAAGGAGACTACCATCCTCCCATATCAGGTGCTCCTCATTGCATTTCATGGAGTGCTGAAATGCTTCCTCTTGGAGACCTCTTAGAAAATATCTCATATCCATCCTCATCTTGAAGCCCTCAAGATCCCATTGTGATAAAGGCAAGGCCTCCTAACTGCTATAGTTTGACAGCGCTATAACCCTCCTCCAGAGTGTTTTGGCTATCACATGTATCAACTCCCAGATGAACATTTGATTCTACATGAATGTGTTTGGAGCCAAGTTTACTCCATCCTCCAAGAATTCACACTCCTCTCTCAAGGGCTGAGTGCATCTCAACAAGGGTCTAAGAGCATGATGGTTCATTTTTTTTTTGAACCATTCAAGTTTACATAACACAGTGCAAGATTGCTGCTCTACCTTAGCAATAATGTCTGATCCTGGGCCATATGAAAACAAACCTCCAAAGTCTTCCATAAAATTTTCTGAAATTTTAAGTCATGGAAATTTATGCATATCTTTATGAGCCTTTGGAACATCTTTTATGGCTACAAGAGTCCCTCTCTCCAATGTGTTGGCTGATCCAACTGCTAATGTAGAAGGTTGCTTCCCCAAGGCTGTGGAAGTGCTGGTACATGACTCCTCCCATGGTGGTGTGGGTCTTCTTTCCTTTGATCTTTCTCCATCAAAGGTTCCGATCAGCTCTTGAGTGAACTTAGAAAAATAAGTCACCCTTGTGTGGCATAAGTGACTGAACCACCAAGCATTGGCTTCACCCACTAGGTGCAGCGTTGCAACTTCTGTTGCCTCCCTCTCTACCATTGGATGAAGTAGGAAGAATGCCTCAAGCTTCCTTGCCCAAGATCTTGTTGTAGTTGACCCATCAAATTTAGACAATAGGAATCTATTTCCTTTTTTCTCTCCTTTGCTGCAAGGTCTTCTTTCTTCTCTTAGTTGAATAAAATGAGGAAAATCTAGGGTCTCTTTGAAAGCCCTAGGTTGGCACTTGTATTTTTCCAAATACCCACTCATAATTTCATGCTCTAAGTGGTCTCCTTACTCTTCACTTCCTCTACAAGAACAAGAAGTGCATGCATCTGCTTCTGCTTCTTGAAACCCTCTAGAGGTCTCACTGCAATTTTCTCCTCCTTGAAACCCTTTTGGAGTTTCACTGCAATTCTCTTCTTCTTTATTCTTGTATCTAAAAATGGATGATATTAATCTCATCCTCTCCATTATTTTTTTCTCCTCTTTTTCATGGATTTGAAATCCATAGGCTGAGCTGAGATGACAGCTCTGATACCACTGTAATGTTCCAAATCTGGAACTCAGTAATGAATAAGTTGTATAACAGTCTTGTTATGATGAATAAGCTTAAAATATATATAAGAAACACATATACATCATTTTTAGCTACAGCAGCAACTTTCACTTTGTTTCTTGATCCGGAAAGTGGGGGAAAATGGGATTTTATGCCCTAAAAAGGTTGTTTTCAGAAATTAGCGTTAAAATATGCAGGGGAAATGGCTGGATATGATATTGTAGGTCATGAGGGACCTATGCTCCAAATTTCAGCTCAAACTAATGCTTCTAGCTATGTTAAACAACTCCTCCCTTCCCGACTAGGCTAGAAAACATTGATTTCCCATGACTTTGCTAAACATAAATTTCTGAATACTATGTGAGCGTAATTTTCATGAGGGATTCTATAGAAAATGATGGAATAATTCTGATCAGAATTTTATATTAGTAATACAGCAAAGAAATGGAGGTTTAATCACTTATACAGTAAAAACAAGACACCCAACAAGGTTTCCGACAAAATGCATGTATAAAGCAGCACTGTAGAAAAAATGCAGTTCACTGCAACACTATATTAAAAATAACTGAATATGACATATAAATGCTGAATAATACAGAGAATGGCCTTAGGCCTTCTTATTGGAGCTCCTGGAGGGAAATAAGAACCTCCTCCTCAAAGATTAGCATACAATCAAAGGATGCAGCTCTACTGCTGCTGCTCCTGCATAAAAGACACAGTTTATTGAAGGAGATTGCATTGTGGCTGAATTTGGATGAATGGCCTTAATCCAAATGCAAAAATGAAGCTCTAATCCTTCCCTCTTGATCCCTTAAGCAAGCTGATCTAAGGAGAGGATGGAATTCTCGCACAGGAATTCGTTGCACTAAGCAGTGCAACAACTCCGGCTAAACAACTGAAGCATGCAAGTGGTCTCAAGACCAAAATAGATGAATACATGAATGATTCTCCTTTGATGCTATGCCTTCCTTTTATCTTTGGTGAGCCTCCTCACCTCAAACTCCACACAAAGTTGAGGTGACTTCTTCATGAAGCTTCCTCTTTCAAAACTGCGCTACCCTAGATACCTTCCCTCCTATTTGTGATAACGTTTTTGACTTGGTCAAATGGAACCAATCCACCTACAATTCCTCTATTCACACCAAGGGATCTTCAATCTGGTTCTCATATGTGTGTCTAGGTTGATCCTTGTTCACATTGAGCTAGTTTACTTGAGTATTTCTTCCTCCTTAAGAATGGTTGTTGACTTAGTCAAACATGACTATGTCTCCATCTAAAATGTCCTTGTTCACACTTGGAAGTGTAAATCCAGCTCCTAAGGTGATATATTCCCTTACTAAGGTGGAATTTATTCATATTTTATTGTTCATGGGCCTCCTTACCCATTTATTCCTCTCCTAGGTAAAAGTAGCAAAATCTAATATTCCAATTTGCTTATGTGCAAATTTTGGAATATTACACTAAGAACCTCCTTTATAACCTCTACTAGAGGGCCTTTTCCTTGTAGTGGCTCGACTGAACCCGTCGAAGGAGGCTACAACATCAAGGCATTAAGGTTGTAAACTTATTTTCTCTATCATTAATATATGACTAGTTTTTTGTTCCAATTTTGTGTTCAATCATATGCAAAATGTTTGATTCTCCTTGACCAATCGAATAGTTGTAAATGAAAGTATGTTTTCATATGTTTTCATTGTTCATTTAATATTTGTGCAGATACATGGAAATTATCACTGAAGGAATGCGACATGTGAATACAAAGATCGGAGGATTGATGCTACAAGCCACGACAAGAGCATTGGACCAAGGTAGGTTATCTATCCCAACTCGTTTTTCATTTATAAGCTAGGAATTCAAAATTCCATCATGTTGCCTTGTTGCTAGATCCACCCTAGGGCTAGATGGATTGCCTCTATCCGCAGAAAGAATTTTCCTGCTCAACACTCATCTAAGTTTGTGGGATTGAACATGAGAATAGTGTGTCGAAGGTAACTGTGCAAACCCCCAACATAATTTAACAAATTTTCTTGAGAATACAAATTAAAACCCAAAATAAGAGTTCTTCTCCTAAATTCACGAGTATAATCTTGGACACTTTTCCCTTTCAATTGTCTAAAATGTTTCCAATCCATAATGGTCATTTGCATGTAAGATAGAAGATGAAATTTCCTTTTAATGGCAGCAATAAAAATTAACCAAGACATTGAGATCTTACCATAGTTTTTTTTTTCTTCTTGAGTCCTTGCTTCCCATCATACAAGTGTAGATCCCTCCATCCTCAAGGAAGCCAATTGAATATTTATGTCATCTTCATGAAGGTTCTGAATTCTGCAATACACCTCCAATTGACGAATCCAATTATCAAGCCTCTCTGCATTTACCTCGCCATTATACATTGGAAGATCAAATTTGACATCAAGTTTTAGTAAGGGATTTTTTCCTTTAGTGGTATTCCTTTAGTGGAATATGATGTTGATGGTGGTGATGAGGACGATGATGAAGATGGTGGAGATGGAGGAGGCTTTCCTCCACTTCCCTTTGAATTCCTCTCTTCATCCTTCGTGTCCCTCTATTCAAATAGGATCCCAATCCTTTCATTCAGTTCATAGAAATCCTTCTTGTATGCCTTTTCTTCTGAAAGACCTTTAGTCTCTCCAACACTTGACATGATGGCTATGGATTCAAGCTCAACTTCTAGTGCAACTTGTACCTTTTCAATCTCAGCTTCTGGTGCAACTTGTACCTCTTCAATCTTAGCTAGAGAAACTTCAGGTGCTTCAAGTGCAGCTATGGGTGAAACTTTGGGTGGAGATGATGCCCTTGTGTCTTTCCTTCTTCTGGTCCTAGTCTCAAGACTTGCAACCAATATTTTCCCTTCACCTCTCTGCAATTTCAATCTTGTAAGCATCACAAATTTGCAACCATTAAAACCCTACTTGTCCAAAACTCAAGAAACTATCAAGAGAATAACCTTGCAACCTTTTCTTTGATACCAACTTGATCTGAATTTGAATGCTAGTTTTGCTGTGATAATTTAATCTTCAAAATTAAAAACAATTTTTCAATCCCTTGCTTCATATGCATAGGTTTCCTTGGTGTTTGTGGGAGTTAAACATGTAAATGAGCTGAGTTTTATGTTAATTTATGAGCATAAAAAACATAAAACATAATGTTTAACAACAAAAACTAAATGTACATTAAACCATCACAAAGATCCATTAACACAATGTTTTTATGAAGGAGTTCACTCCTCCTGGGCTACATCTCACTGGTCCAAATTCCATGGTTTGGGCCTCTGTATTAGCTCAAATGTGAAAAAGTGATTTTTACATTCATATACTACTTTTGAAACCTACTCCAATGTTTTCAGAATGTCCAAATCATTCAGAAATGACTCTTCTCGCTCCCAATTTGGTGTAATTTTTCAAAGTTATGGCCAAAATAGTTTGGCCTAGGAAGTCTCCACTAAATTTGGAGATGACTCTATTTAAGGCCACTAAAATTGGGGGAAATTCTGAATTTGGTGGCTCCGTCGAATATGCCTCCATTTTAAACTGCAATTTAATTAATTTTTAAACTGGTTTAAATGTGGATAATCACGGATTAAATGCACCAAGCACAGTTTATAACAAACTACGCATTAGCATTTTTTATTAGTGCTAAAAATTTTATTAGGGGCAATTAATCCCATATTAAAACTTAATTCCACACATAAAAAATATACTCTACCTTTGGTCGTAGTGTATTAGTCCCATGGTGAAGTCATGTGGGGGGGCTAAGTAAATTATGATTAGCCCCCTCTATTCCCCTGCTAGTTCAAACCTTTGAAAATAAATAAAATTTTTGAACCATATATATTAAGACATAAGAAGTAGTATGATGGTAATCAAATGGGCTGGTGTGGGGGAGGTCGCGGGGTCGAGCCCCAACCTCCGCCCTTCCGTCGGTATTGATTTTTCTCCACCATATTGTTAGTGTCATTCTTTAAATCCTATCACCAGTGATCAAATGAGCTCTTATCATGTCCTGTTAGGGTCTCATATTTAAATTTTTGTCATTTCATTAGGTCTGCAAGCAAAAATTTGGTCACTGGGTATTAGGTTTAGGACTATTTTCCATTCCTTCCAAAAAATTTAAATTGTTGGTCCATATCATCACTCATCTGAGTGTATCATCATTCAGATATTGGCATCATCATTTCAGTCATCATCACCATGATTTCATTTAGTTCAGTGTCTCCATTAGGTCATTAGGGTTTCAAGTTCACCAAAACTCTTATTTCATACATAAAATCCGACAATTGGAGGAGTGGTAATAGGCAACTTTCTTCAATAATTTTTTATTTCAAAATGTAATTTTATGTTTCTATATGTAATAAGTACTTCATGTTCCTAAAAGTTGTAGTTCAAAGTTCCAAAGAAATTTAATGTTCCAAAGAAGCATCTTCACCACAGGCAGTCATGACAATGAATGAACTCATCATGAGGGAAATAGAACAAGATAAGGAGTATTGGCTAAATAGATACAATAAGAATTTGGAAAATCTCCTAAAGAGATCCAATAGGACCAATAAACTTCAGAGACACATGGCTTCCCGCTAGCAAACTGAGAATCAGATTGCAAAAATCAAAATTGGGAAATTAAAAAGAAAACTGCAAGAAGTCCAAGACAAGAAAAGGGAGTCAAGAAAAAGGGCTAAAGGAGTGAAATTGGCGGCTAAAAAATCCTTAGATTTCTATCCTATATTCATAGCAGTCAAGGAATTTTTTTTTTGAAAATTTTGGAGCATTTTGAAATTTTTTGAAATTTTGCAAAAATTGGTGCACAGAAGTGCCGCGCAGAGGCCCGACCCCTTCTCCCAAGGCATCCAAACCAACTTTTTTCTACACGTATGGGTGTATCTTAATTATTAGATGCCAAATATGAACTTGGGTTTTAATGAAAACTTCTAATTTTGATGAAAAACTCAAAAAACCTCACCTTTTTCATAGTTCTACCATAATTTTTGCAGAGGCGCGACACTTTTGAGTAAGGTTGGAAAATTCAGCTTTTGGAGGCCTTCCCATGAGTATTTTTTTCAGTTTGATATCTCATTGGAAATTATACACGTGGGTTTACTTGAACTATGTTCTATAAATCAAAATGGACTCCTAAAAGTTGGCCAAAAACAACCCTCAATCGGCGCGACGCTTCTGCTAAAAATGTTGATTTTTCTGTTGGATGGTGCAACCCATCTACCTCATGCCACGAACCATCTGGCATGGCAGTTGTTTGAGAAATAATCAAGAAAATATGGTGGAAAATTTGAGATTTTATGATCTATTAAGTATATTTTAGGCTTCTTAGTTGGTTTTTGCCTCTCTTTATGAGGAAATTTGTAATTAATGAGTGAGATATGCTCTCCTAAACTCTTGTCTAAATTGTGGAAATTGTTTCAACTATCCTAGTCTTTGGGTGATGACTAATCAAATGCATTTATGATGGGATTTGAATATAATTTTGACCCCTAAGAGAGAGGAGATGATGTTATGGTCTATATCTATCATTTTTAGAGCCATTTTGAAAGGTTGGATGCTGTGGAATTTAACTTTGGAACACTAGTGTACTTTGTGAATTTGGCAGGAACTAATAGACTAAATTTGCAGATATTGTGGTCGGATTCATGCGGTATGTGTTTTAGCAATGCTTCTTCTTTTGTGATCATATTTTTGAATGTATTGTACCTTCCATTTCCATTTTCATGTCTTATGTGATTGATTTCTAAGTTTGATAAGTAGAATTCATTGATTCAATGCTCTATTTTGGAGAAGCTTTCACATTTATGTTGATTTTCTTCTGATATAAATGAATTGATGACACTCATTCTTGTTTTGAAACCTTATATATCTATTTCATACACTAAAATACCTCTAAAGTGCTAAATTTTGTGTTCCTTAATCTCTACAAATATGATTTTCAGAGCCCTGAACTAGTTTTTCCTAGACCTAATTCACCATCCAACACAAAACCCAAAATCAAATCAACTAAAACCCTGATCTATACATACCTAGAAAAAACCTTCGCAAGTATTGTGCCTCATGAATCATTCAAGAAGAGATCCCTTTAATCTTTGTATTAAGTATGAGGGGTTTCTGCAGTGCATTATATTAGATATCATTTTTGTGATTCAACTGTGTTAAGTAAGTCATTCATCTATGACCATTTCCATGAAAGGTATTTGTAACTGGCTAATTTCTCATTATTTTGAATAGTCCACTTAACACTCATTGCATCAGGTGATGCTCACAGGAGTGAATAAGTGGGATTGAAACTAGTGAAATGAATCACATAGCATCAATCATCACTTCTAGGGCTTGCACCCGGTAACAAGACTTCCCAAGGGGTCACCCATCCTTGAACTTCTCTAGCTCAAGCGTGCTTAACTGTGGAGATTTCCCCAAAATAAATCCCACTTAGATTCCTACCCCATTTGCAAAACCTTAGAAAGTATTGTGCCTCATGAATCATTCAAGATGAGATCCCTTTACTCTTTATATTAAGTATGAGGGGTTTCCGCAATGCATTATATTAGATATCATTTTTTGGATTCAATTGTGTTAAGTAATTCATTCATCTATAACTATTTCAATGAGAGGTAGTTGCAAATGAATAATTTCTCATGATTTTGAATAGTACACTTAACACTCATTGCAGCAGGTGATGCTCATAGGAGTGAAGAAGTAGGATTGAAACTAGTGAAATGAATCACATAGCATCCATCATCACTTGTGGGGCTTGCACCTGGTAACCATGACTTCCCAGGAGGTCACCCATCCTAGAACTCCTCTGGCTCAAGTGCGCTTAACTATGGATTTTTCCCCAGAATCAATCCCACTTAGCTTGCTACCCCATTTGAAAAACCTTAGCAAGTATTGTGCCTCATGAACCATTCAATAAGAGTTCCCTTTACTCTTTGTATTAAGTATGAGGGGTTTTTGCAGTGCATTATATTAGATATCATTTTTGGGATTCAACTGCGTTAAGTAAGTCATTCATCTATGACCATTTCCATGAGAGGTAGTTGTAACTAACTAATTTCTCATGATTTTGAATAGTCCACTTAACACTCATTGCATCAGGAGATGCTCACAAGAGTGAAGAAGTGGGATTGAAACTAGTGAAATGAATCACATAACATCAATCATCACTTCCGAGGCTTGCACTCGGTAACCAGGACTTTCCAGGAAGTCACCCATCCTGGAACTCCTTTGGCTCAAGCGTGCTTAACTTTGGAGTTTTCCCCATAATAATCCCACTTAGCTTGCTACCCCATTTGCAAAACCTTTGCAAGTATTATGCCTCATGAACCATTCAAGAAGATATCCCTTTACTCTTTGTATTAAGTATGAGGGGTTTCCACAGTGCATTATATTAGATGTCATTTTTGGGATTCAACTGTGTTAAGTAAGTCATTCATCTATGACCATTTCCATGAGACGTAGTCGTAACTGACTAATTTCTTGTGATTTTGAATAGTCCACTTAACACTCATTGCATTGGGTGATGCTCACAGGAGTGAAGAAGTGGGATTGAAACTGGTGAAATGAATCACATAGCATCAATCATCACTTGTGGGGCTTGCACCCGGTAACCAGGACTTCCCAGGAGGTCACCCATCCTGGAAGTCCTCTGGATAAAGTGTGCTTAATTGTGGAGTTTTCCCCACAATCAATCCCACTTAGCTTTCTACCCCATTTGCAAAACCTTAGCAAGTATTGTGCCTCATGAACCATTCAAGAAGAGCTCCATTTACTCCTTGTATTAAGTATGAGGGTTTTCCGCAATGCATTATATTAGATATCATTTTTGGGATTCAACTGCATTAAGTAAGTCATTCATCTATGACCATTTCCATGAGAGGTAGTTGTAAGTTACTAATTTATCATGATTTTTAATAGTCCACCTAACACTTAATGCAGTTGAATCCAAAAAATGATATCTAAGAAATGTGTGTCTAATTTAATTTTCCCTTAATTAAATTGGACAATAAAATGTAATCTTATCTCATAATCACTTGTAATAGTTAAATGAGAGTGATAAAATGAGTTAGCTCATGAATTTTTTGTTGAGGGTGGTTGGTGAGGCAAGCAAAGTGATTCTATTAGCTATGGAGTTCAAGTTGCAGTTAGTGCATTAGTTTAATGCATGAGAAATCAGTTAACTCAATTTATTGAGTTAAAATCAGTTGAAATCGTTGTAACTGTTTGTTGCACTAGTGAAATTTCAAGTGAATTAAATAAGATTTAATTCACATGTAGTGATTTGCCATGCAACTGATGATTTATTATTAATAGTTGCATGCATGTCAGTTCCAGTGGAGACCCAGTTGAGACAAAGGTTAAAGGGATGTTAACTATCAGTTGTATCATTAGTAGGCTGCCCGCATTAAGTAAGAAAACAATAGGATTTCCCATGATAATTTTCATAGTTTTGGAAGGATTAATTTCCTAAAGAATATGGATTTCATTCCACATGAATTACGCAAGCAAGGCAGGCTGATAAAAGGCTGAAAATTGGCTAAGTGTTGGTCGATTTTGTCCAGATCAGTGTGAGACAGTTGTGAGAGTGCAGGAGACTCTTGTGAGAAGAGTGCATTATAATTGTTTCAAGATTCCTTGGTGAATATGCAATAGAAGAGAGAGGGGTTTTTAGCAGCAAGATTTCCCCAAGAAAATATCTGTGTTGTGGTTTGATTTGCTTCTTTCTTTACTTGTTGTGATTGTGTTTATTTTCCGCAATTGATTTGTAGAAGGATTCAATATCTTGCTTTAGTACATTGCTTGATCAGATTGAATCCATTGATATGCATATTGTTTGTATAATTTATACATGGTATCAGAGCATAGGAAATCACTATAGTGGAGAAGAAATTGTTTTTTTGTTGAATAGGATTCTGTAATATTCCAAAATTTTAGCCTCCGAGATAAATGGAATATTAGAGTTGTTTTATCACTAAGAGGATGAATAATTGGGTAGGGAGGCCCATTAACCTCTTTAGAAGGATCAATAACACCCTAATGTGAAAAGGGGTAAGAATAAGCAGCTAATTTGAGCACCCTTAGGTGTGAACAGAGATGGGGACATGTTGATTCAGTCAACTTTGACCAAGTAAACTAAGCTGTCTAGATACATTGAATCTCCTTTGGACAACGCAGTTTTGGTGGAGGGCAATTTGCATGAGCTTGATGGTACATGTGGATGGGACCCAGTGAGGAGAGGTTCACTTGCTATATAGGAAGAGGATGGAGGCCTTTTTTATTCATTCTTTTGTATTTCGATTTATTTATCTTGTCTATTTAGACTTGGCTTCCCCTTGTTGTTTAGCAAGGCAACATTGGGTGTTCCCGGATGGGAATCCCGCCTCTTCCCTTGAGAGGCCTCTTGGGAGAGCTTGTCCTGTATTGCTCCACATCTAGGCTCAAGGCCAAGCATCATTATTCAGTCCCAGCATTATTTCTGCAACAGAATATTGCTGAGTTGCAGGGTGTCACAGTGGAGGATTCTTACACCACTTCCGGGTTTGTTTCTCAGTAGAAGGTGCTCTCCTCCTCTTGAGAAATCAGCTAGGAATATTTTTGAGCAGATTTCAGATCTTGGAAATAGGCCAAAGTGGTTCTCATCTTCTACAGCGCAGTCCCGTGTAGAAGCTACATCATTTTATGCAGAGTTGCTACAGCAGGGTTAAGACCCTTGTTTTAGAGCTAGTTTCCTAGGGAAAGGGCCAACCCTTCTCTCGAAAATCTAGAGGAATGGATCCTCATCCCTATTTGGTATTATTCAACTATATTTCTGTAATTTTGTAGTAAGACTAAATTTTATGAGCTGAATATTCAGATCTTCTCTTTCTTGTACATGTGTTTCATGAAACCCTTGCCGGTTTAGCTTTATAATGCAAAAAGGAGGCCAGATCTCTGTTTTCTTGGAATATTGTTCCATGTAACTCCAAATCCATGTATTTCATTATTTTACTGTATAAACCCTCATAAAATAATGTTGTATATGCTTCAGTATTTTTCTGCATAAATCAAGTCATGGGATTTGGTTATTTTCAAGCTGTCGGGTAGCCGAGAGGTCTGTTTAACATATCAAAAGGGATTTATGTCTGATCCCCTTTTTTATGTGACAACCTAATAGCATATGCTAATGGAACCCAGAGTTATTTCACCCAGTTAAAATTAATATCTTCATAAATAATGTTTCCAGGGTCTAATTCTTGCATTTTCCCCACTTGGGAAGGTGTAGGCATTCTTATTTTGATATTGTTTCACTCATTTGAGGGATATTTGTTTCTTAACACATCATATGAGCCTATTTTCTGATCTCCAACTTTAGAATATCTTAATATATTCTCATTGTTGTAGAAAATTCCAGATTTGGAACATTACAGTGGTATCAAAGCTTCAATCTTGGCTCAGCCTGTGGAACTCGGCCGTGCAACTATCCAGAGAAGGAGAGATGAACAGAATGAAGAGCCCATTATGTGGAGTAAAAAGGGAAGATAAGCTTTAAAATATTCTTCCAAAATCTGTGCAGTGCATCAATGAAAATCTTAAGAAGATGAGAGGAGAGATGGAATCTCCTGATGAGTTTGGATCTAGAGCCAGAAATAGATTGATACATGATAGGTGTGAGCATGCATCTGCACCTTATTATGCACAATGCATTCAAATGCCTAGGGTTTCTATGAGAAAGATGAAAGAAGGAGAAATGTCGAAGGAGAGAACTCTTAGAAATTTCCTGCAAGAATATGAATCTCAAGATGAGAAGTTTAGAGATCATATTACTTTCAAAGAGTTCTGAAAGATCAAGGAGGAGAGGAGCCATCTGCATGACATGGATATATTTTCTATATCTACCTTTGATGGATCCCCAACTTGCTTAGCCAAAGCTTGGGTGGAGGAGTTGGGCGCTTACTTGCAACAGCACCCAGTTTCTGAAGAAGAAGCCATCAGAGTTGCAACGCTGCACTTTGAAGGTAAGGCTTATGCTTGGTGGATGTTTGAGTCATTTTCATTGAAAAATGTTAATACTTCTTCTTTTTCAAAGTTCACTAAAAGATTAGTTGAGATATTTGATGCTAAACATGAAACAATCAAACCACTGAAACTTTTGCATAAGTTGGGAAAACCTGCAAACTCAAACCACTTCAGAAACCTATTGGAGGAGATCATATCTTGCATGACACCTTGCTGAAGGAAAGATATTTATTTCATGGCCTTGGACAAGAGGGCATGAGGGGTCCTTTTTCAAAGGAGGATCCTCTTATTGAGTAGTTACCTCCTATTCATATTGAAGATAAAGAGAAGGATGGGGGTTACAGCGCTGTCACATCTAGAGCATATCTAGTGCTTCATGCAGAGGAAGAAGGAGAAAATTCTCCAACGAGAGGATTTCATGTGACATTCCAAGAAGTTCCCTAGGATCTCACATGTGGGAGGCAAAGTAAATTCAATGAGAAACTTGATTGTGAGATGGTATTGATGGAAGGAGAAGGTAGGGAGGAAGGACATCATCACTTAATGAAGAGCACACACCCCTATCTATTTTAGAGAGCTGGTGCAAGGAGGAAGGAGATTGGTTTGCGCTGTGAGGGTAAGGGCAAGGTTGCCCAACTATATAGACAGTCTTCTCTTGCCATGGATGTCTCACTACATGGAGGCATTCCACCGCGAAGACCATCAAACTTGGAGTTGGTAAGAGAAATCTTGCCATTTGGTTCACCACTCTTGGATTCCGCAAAGGTGAAAAATTTGAAGGAGTCTAGTGCAGCACAGAGAGTTTGGGATAAACTCAAGGAGGAGGAGGACATCCTCCCATTTTCAGCGCCACCCACTCTCACTACCTGTATTGCGCTGACAGCATGGAGGATGGCACCTTCATGGTGCAAGGGAGCTGCTCCATGGATTTGGAGAAACAAAGGGTACTTCCTTTGAGGAAGGAATCCTTCATACATTGGAATGGATGGAGGCCACTCATGCTTACTTTGGCCAGGATCAGGAGATTATTTGTGGAGGAGAGATTTTCATGGGAGGCCAACTTCCAAAGGTCACTACTTCTTTTCGAGCATTAGAAGCTGCATGATGGGCATAGCGGCAATCTAGAGGATAACTTTGGCATGAGGGATTTCAAAGGAAAGGAAAACATAAAATGTATAACTTCACATTACAGATCACCAGCGCTGTCCCTTAGGATGATTGATCCTTATTGGAGGTCTTAGCTCTTGGTAGAGTACTCTAAGGATCTTGGTGCTTGCATGATTCTTGATGATCCTGATGGAAATGACAGATATATGGTGGATGATATGGTCATCTATTCTTATGGAAGAGACTTCTTTACTAGAGCTTCTAAGCTCAAGGAGAAGCTGCTGCATGCAGCATGTGAGGACTTCTTTTCCATGCATTTTGATGCATATCTTGCCTTGGCAGAGGAGTTCATTTGGGAGGGCATTCAGCAAGACATATTTTAGCATATGGAGATATGCATAGCCTAGATGATTATGGAGAGGATTTCACAGCCACCTTCCTACTCATTGGGAGTAACAGAGCATTTTCAGTTGAGCCATTTCAACTCAAGTCTTTAAGTGCATGATGGAGAATGTACAATATCACCTTATGTTTTGTACTTCTTGTCTTTTTATGAGTAGCATATTGTACCAAGGATGATTATTCCCTCTTGCATATTGAATAATGATGTACTTGAAGCCATTTGTAGCATTGATATTGGCTATCTCATTGGTGGTTTGTGGGGAAAGCCACATGATTTTTGGTGTGCACCATTGACACCCTTTTGTACTTTCATGCTTATATCTTGTAAAATGATTATGGCAGCAAACAAGTGGCTGGAAAAGCACTTGTTTTTGTTTGATTTGATGCAAACAAGGAATGCACTGTGCTGGTTCCTTGTATGGGACCTTGATCCACTTTACAGTTGTCATATGACAATTTGCTTCTATTGGTTTCTATTTCCATGTATTGCTGATATCTCTATGTTCAGGGGAAGCTTTGATTGGAGAGTGGGATATGAGTTAAAGATGCCCATTGGGAGGATTATTCTCCCTACTTTACATGATGCATGTTTCCAGAGGAGCAATGGGCAGCCCATGATAGCCAAATTACATCTCTCTTCTTCATATGGGAGAAGCCATTTGGGGAGTTTGAGTTTTTGGAGGAGGCACTTCATGGTTTATTTGTTTGATGGGGAAGCTTGGGCCACTCTTGGAGGTCATGATACTTCATCCCAAGGTCAAAAGCAGCCCCACACTTATCATAGATGGAGAGAGAAACCACTTGGTTGGGAGGATCCAATCTCTCCATGCAGTCCCAATACATTGTATGAACAGGGGGTTGAGGATCTTTTTGAGCTAACTAGATTGGCTCATTTAATTTGGATGATAGCATGGGTGTGGGAGTCACTCATTGGGAAAAATATTCCCCATGTTCATCATTACTCCTACCTTGAGGAGGCCATTGGACAGCAGGGAGGTTTCCACTTACATCTTCCATCCTTTTATGATGTAAGCCATATGGTTTTGCATGCTTGGGAGGAGACATTGGAGGACATATTTGTAGCAGATCATGTTGAGCAGTGGTGGAGACTTTCGGATGAGGAGGCCACAAGAAGAAGAGGGGAGGATTTTTCTCTCCTTATGCAGTTGCTTGAGGACAAGCAACATTTTGGAGGGGAGGACTGTAACATTCCAAAATTTTAGCCTCTAAGCTAAATGGAATATTAGAGTTGTTTTATCACTGGGAGGATGAATAATTGGTTAGGGAGGCCCATTAACCTCTTTAGAAGGATCAATAACACCCTAATGTGAAAAGGGGTAAGAATAAGCAGCTAATTTGAGCACCCTTAGGTGTGAACAAAGATTGGGACATGTTGATTCAATCAACTTTGACCAAGTCAACTAAGTTGTCTAGATACATTGAATCTCATTTGGACATCGCAGTTTTGGTGGAGGACAACTTGTATGAGCTTGATGGCACATGTGGATGGGACCCAATGAGGAGAGGTTAAATTTCTATATAGGAAGAGGATGGAGGTATTTTTTATTCATGCTTTGGTATTTCGATCTATTGATCTTGTATGTTTAGACTTGGCTTCCCCTTGCTGTTTAGCAAGGCAGCATTGGGTGTTCCCGGACGGGATTCCCACCTCTTCCCTTGAGAGGCCTCTTGGGAGAGCTTGTCTTGTATTTATCCACACCTAGGCTCAAGGCCAAGCATCATTATTCAGTCCCAGCGTTATTTTTGTAGCAGAATATTGCTGAGTTGCAAGGTGTTGCAGTGGAGGATTCTTACACCACTTCCGGGTCTATTTCTCAGTAGAAGGTGCTTTCCTCCTCTTGAGAAATCAACTAGGAATATTTTTGAGCACATTCCAGATCTTGGAAATAGGAAAAAGTGGTTCTCATCTCCTACAACACAGTCCCTTGCAGGAACTACGTCATTTTATGCAGAGTTGCTGCAACAGGGTTAAGACCCTTGTTTTAGAGCTAGTTTCCTAGGGAAAGGGCCAACCCTTCTCCCGGAAAGCTAGAGGAAGGTATCCTCATCTATATTTGGTATTATCCAGCTATATTTCTTTAAATTTTCAGTAAGACTACATTTTCTGAGCTGAATATTCAGATCTTCTCTTTCTTGTACATGTGTTTCATAAAACCCTTGCCAGGTTAGCTTTATAATGCAATAAGGAGGCCACATCTTTGTTTTCTTGGCATATTGTTCCATGTAACTCCAAATCCATGTATTTAATTATTTTAATACAGAAACCCTCATAAAATAATTATGTATATGCTTCATTATTTTTCTGCATAACTCAAGTCATGGGATTTGGCTATTTTCAAGTTGTCGGGTATCCGGGAGATCTGTTTAACATATCAAAAGGGATTTATTTATGATCCCATTTTTTACGTGACAACCTAACAGCATATGCTAAGGGAACCCAGCATTATTTCACCCAATTAAAGTGCATATCTTCAGAAATAACATTTCCAGGGTCTAATTCTTGCATTTTCCCCACTTGGGAAGGTGTAGGCATTCTTCTTTTGCTATTGTTTCACTCATTTGAGGGATATGAATTTTTTAACACATCATATGAGCCTATTTATTATCTCCAACTTTATAATATCTTAATATATTCTCATTGGTGTAGAAAATTCCAGATTTGGAATATTACACATTCGAATTTGCAAAAGTATTCTTTTGTGGGACAGGAAGATTAGGATCAAGATGAATTTGAATGGATTGAGAAATCAAGGGAAATTAAAATTATATTGCGTGGAAAGACATGATGGAGGTAGTTCCGGAGGAAAATAGGTTGAAAGAATTCATTGATAATGACATTCCAAAACCCGCACCAGCAGATGCCACTCTTCTTGATGCTTGTAAAAAGAAGGATTCAAAGGCAAGGAGGATTTTATTAGTGGGAGTATGAGACCACATTGTCTCAAGTCTCCATCAAAAAGTGACTCCATATGAAATGTCGAAGGCTTTGATAGATCTGTTTTAGAGTAGAAGTGATCACATAAAATTTGCACTGAAGGACAAACTTAGGAAAATCAAAACGGAGAAAGGCGACACTATTTCGAAATATTTAACCAAGTTTTTCCAATGTCAAGATGAGATTGGAAGCATCAGAATTACTGTCGTGGATGATGAATTGGTGAGCCAAGCTCTTTTAGGCCTTCCCAAGAGTTGGCATAGTTATCAGGACTCTGTCAATGGGAGGGAAAAGCTGCCAGATTGGGAATGACTTTGGTTGGATTTGGTGCAAGGATAATTTAGGCGGAATACCAGGGATGGATATTCATCTCCTTGGATGATAAGGCAAAGAAGGGGAAGGGAAATAAATTCCATTCCAAATTTGAGATCGACAAAGAACACAAGAAGTGAGACATGTCCAGAGTGAAGTGTTTTCAATGTCACGAGCATGGACATTATGCCACTAATTGTCCACAAAAGAAGAAGAACAAGAAGGATTCAGGATTTTCATCTACTAAGGTTTTGGCCTCGCAATTTGAGTTGGACTTCTTGCTCATTGCATGCGTGGTGTTAAGTGCGATGGGATCATTATGGTACTTGGATAGTGGTGCATCTTTCCACATGACGGGAGACAAAGAAATTTTCAATAGCTTGGAGGATAAGGACCTACAGATGCATATCTAAATAGGTGATGATGGGAGGTACAACGCTATTAGGATTGGTACAGTTACCTTCCAGATACAGTTAGGTAAACCTTTCTTATTAAAATATGTAATGCATGCACCAGGCTTGAAAAATAATTTAGTTTGCGTCACAATGTTGGAGGATAGAGGTTATGATGTGGTTTTAAATCAAGGGAAATATTTCCTTCAACACAAAGCCATAGGAAAAGCCAAAAATATTTGGATTGGTGTGAAGAATCTCTAAAAAATTGATGTATATGGTTGTGTAACATTGATGGGTAAGGCAGACAAAGTGGTGAGCTGAGTTGAGGGTGAGTTATGGAATAGGAGATTGGGCCATCTACACCATCGTTCCTTGAAGGTCATGCAACATATTTCTATGGGGCTTCCAAAGGGTACTCTTGTGCAGATAGACACATGCAAGGGATGTACCATGGGAAGTATGAAAAGGCCACTTTTCACAAGAAGGAGAACCAACCAACAGGAATACTTGACAGAGTTCACTCAAACGTGTGTAGACCATTCTCTATAGCTTCAAGAAGAAATCACAGGTATTATGTGATCTTTGTTTATGATTTTCCTAGAAAGTGGTTGATCTACATCATGCAAAAGAAAGAGCATATGTTCTCAAAATTTTGTAATCTCAAAGCACTAGTGGAGAAAGATACAGGGAAGCATGCGAAGCCTCTTAGGAGCTAAAATGGTGGTTATTACATCTCTATGAGTTCAAGAAATTTTGTAGCAAAGAAAGAATTCAGAGAGAGTTGATTGCGCCTCATAACCCACAATAGAATGGGATCACAGAAAGAAAGAACAAAACAATTGTGGTTGCGACACAAGCGATGTTGCATGATCAGGGCCTACCGTTGCATCTGTGGGCGGAGGCATGCAACACAACGGTATTTGTGCAGAATCGTAGTCCTCATCGGATACTTGGCATGAGTATACCAGAGGAGGATTTTTATGGTAAGAAACCCGATGTTTCATATTTTTTTTTTTTTGGCTCATCTGTCTATTGCCATGTGAGCAAATTATCTGTGAAGAAGCTCGGCACTCAATACCGATATTAAATATATTTTTGGGGTACATTGATACTCCCCACAACTATCGGGTATATTTTCCAAAAAATAGGATGATTGTTGTGTGACAGGATATAAAATTTGATGAGGAGAAAGACATGCGATTGTCCCTTGAGAGGGAGCTGGATTTGCATGCAGATGAGGAACTCTTGGTTCTAAAGGATGAACCTCAAGATATGGAGCAACTAGATACAAAGGATCATGGAATGGTAGAAAACACTCATGCAGATCCATCCACCAAAAATGGTAGAAGGCACACCATGGAAGTTGATAGATTGAGACTTGATGCGACAGAACATGTAGGAGCACCTACTTTACTATGCAGACAGAGACAGCCTCTAGACAGGTTTACTGGATACATGGCTCTTATGAGCAAGTGTATTGTGATAGAACCATCCTCCTTTGAGGAAGAAGTGAAGGAACAAATTTGGGTTGATGCCATGGTTGAGGAGTATGACTCCATCGTCAATAATAATGCATGGGAAGTTGTCCCAAGACCAGTCGGAAAATCAATGGTTGGATCTAGATGGATCTATAAAGTGAAGCAAATAGCAGATAGGAGTGTGGAGAAGTACAAGGCTAGATTTTTAGCCTGGGGATTCTCACAAGTTGAGGAGATTGACTATGAGGAGACTTTCGCACAGATTATGAGGTACTCATCGATTAGATCTATCCTTGCACTCTCAATGCAGATGGGGTGGCAGATACATCAAATGGATGTGAAAACCGTGTTTTTCAATGGATTTATTGAGGAAGAAGTGTACATAGAGCAGTCAAAAGGTTTTGATATATTTGACAGTGAGTTGAATGTGTACCAAATCAAGAGAGAATTGTATGGGTTGAAGCAAGCACCTCGTGCTTGGTACACCAGGATTGATAGCTATTTCACCAGGTTGGGCTTCACGAAGAGTGAAGCGGATGCAAACCTATACGAGATCGTGGTTTAGGTAAGCTCTCGATTATCGTACTTTATGTTGATGATATAATTTTGACAAAAGAGTTGTTAAGCTCATAATTTCTGCAAGAGATCTTGAAAGAGGCAGAGAGTTTAGGATGAAGGACATGGGAATCCTTTCACTATTTCCTTGGTTTTGAAATATGGCAATAGGATGGTGAGCTATTTGTTTTCAAGGCAAGTATGCCTCAGGATTTCCCGAGTAAGTTTCAAATGGAGAGTTGTAAACCCATGGAGTAGTTCTAGGAAACTAGAGGAAGGAGGATGCTACTTTAGGCAGAGTAGTGGATTGTTACTTTTACATACATCTAGTGGGCTGTGGGTTCACCGATGTACCTATGAACACAATATACATTTTCTACTGTAAAGAAGCAACTAGCTAATTCAAGCTATGGTTAAGTCGCCCAAGCTCTTTTGGAAGGAAGGGAAGCATGTCTTGATATATCTCAGGGGCACTATAGAGTATGGATGATGGTACAGACGACCAGAGGGAGTGAAGCTTCAAGGATTAACCAATGTAGATTTAGCAGGCAGTCCATCAGATAGAAAGAGCACATAAGGAGGGATCTTCAACATAGGATTGACAATAGTTTCTTGGTATAGCAGGAAGCAGCGATCTGTGGCACTCAATTCAACCAAGGCAAAGTACATGGCAGCCAGTCAAGTTGCATGTGAGGCCATCTAGATGAGGAGGATTCTGGGTGGTTTTTTTGGTTCTCAGATGGATCCGACGGTGATACATTATGATAACCAGAGTTGCATTAAAATCTCGGTTAATCTGGTATTCCATGATCGGTCCAAGCATATAGACATCTGGTCCCACTATCACAGAGATTGTGTACAGAGGCACTTTATTTTACTTCAGTACATTCCCACAGAAGATCAAGATGTAGATATTCTGACGAAGGTGCTCGCTAGGAGAAAATTTGAATACCATAGATGCAAGATCGGGGTGGCAGATAATTCCTTTCTTGTTGAGAGGGAGTGTTGAAAAGTCAACAAGAAATGTGTGTCTAATTTAATTTTCCCTTTATTAAATTGGACAATAAAATGTAGTCTTATCTCATAATCACTTATAATAGTTAACTGATTTTGATAAACTCAGTTAGCTCATGAATTTCAAGTTGAGGGTGGTTGGTGAGGCATGCAGAGTGATTCTATTAGTTATGGAGTTCAAGTTGCAGTTAGTGCATGATAAATCAGTTAACTCAATTTATTGAGTTAAAATAAGTTGAACTAGTTGTAACTGTTTGTTGCACTAGTGAGAGATCAAGTGAATTAAATTAGATTTAATTCACATGGAGTGATCTACCATGCAACTTATGATTTACTATTTATAGTTTCATGCATGTCAGTTCCAATGGAGACCCAATTGAGACAAAGGTTAAAGGTATGTTAACTATCAGTTGTAACATTAGTAGGTTGCCCGCATGCAGTAAGATAACCATAGGATTGCCCATGATCATTGTGTAGTCTTGGAAGGCTAAATAGTTAACATACCATGAATGATTTACCAGCTCTAACTATGATTAAATAAATGCTTGTCTAAGTTAGAATGATTTCCCACAGCTCTATTATAAAAAAAGAGAACTCTTAAAGATACAAAGCATTGTTAGTTTCATCGTTTTATGTGTCAAGTTCTGGAAATCAAAGTTTGTAGCTTACCAAAACCCTTTCCCACCAAAAGGCCATTTCAATACAATATTCACCAATTTCCTTATGCCACCTGCCTTTGCAATGGCCCCTGAGTGAAATAAAACAAACATCAACATAATGTAGAGGAAGAAATTTTTTTATGTTTTGGATGATGGAAAAATGAAGCAGTATTTAGTCAAACATCCCAATTTTTCCAATCAATGATGACAACTATAATTTACATTGCACTTCCAATGAATACAATGAGAAGGCAATACCACAAACATGCACAATGAAGGCAGTGTGCATAATAAAGAGGAAAATAAGGATTCATTTTTTCATTTTTAGATTTTAGATTAAAAAATAAACAAAGAGAATGTAGTCAACACCTTGTGCTCTTCTCCTAGAGACAGGTTCGACAGTCCCCTAAAACCTCCTCAATAACCCATATATTGGGGGACCTGGAAAAGGATATGAAAATGCTAATGCCTCTTTCCATAGAAACCACTTTGGCAACATCTGCATTGACCTATAAATTTTCTATGCCCCGTAGAATAACATATAAAATTCACTTGTGGACAGCTTGATTGAGCCTTTCAACATGTAGTTGGAGAAGTGCTCAAGCAGACCAACTCTCCACCTGCACACAACTAACAAGTGCAGCTAATAGCGATGATTAATTTCACATAATCATCCATGGAAAAGTAAATTAACAAATTTGTGTAGAATGCAAGGAAAAAAGAGATCGAATGACCTATAAATTGGGAATATTGGTTTCACAGGATCACTCATGAACAAGTAAGATTGATAAGGTGATGCAAAGTGTAATGTACCTTTGATTCTTCTGGTTATACCCCTCTTGGCATGACATTGCAAGATCCAACATAACCCAATAATGCCTTCATGCATTCCAACTTCTTCCCTAGCAGGATCAACAATTACAATCTCAGCATCAATCACCATAAACATTGCAAGTGCAGTGATTTCTCTCTATAAGTCAATGCACACAGAACCTTTAATATCTCCAAAATCAACGACCTGGAAACCGCATCTAGGGCTATATCCTTGCACGATACATCCACCACAACCAATATCGGAAGACTGACCCAGAATTGTGAATCCATTGTCCACTTGATGTTATTAGAACCTACCACAAACAAAAACCTAAGAGTTGTTGCATTTCCTAGTGTTGTCTCATCAACAATCATCCAATCAAAGGGAATAAGCTCTGAAATATTGTGGAAATGCTTGAAAATTACCCCAATATCAACCTCTCCCATGATCTAAAATGGGTGGCTGACTTGTTATGCTATGCAAGCACCTTCCACTTAGTTAAAACAAATTAAGACCTTGCTTATACTTGATAGTGAGGAATTGAATACATGAACCGAGTGTATGTGTTTTTTATGTTTTAAGTCTTCATGTGTGAGGAGTTAATTTTTTTTTTATTATTGATTAAAAGCATGTACAACAATCATAGATTGCAGAAAATAATCATAAACACATAACAACAAATTTAATAAAGGAGTTCACCCGAATGTCTTGGGCTACGTCTCCTTGAGCCTTTGTCAATTAACTTGGCTCTTTGGGATTAAGATGGAAAATTTCTTTTACAAGTTACTAACTCAACTCCAATGGTTGTTTTAACTGTACTAAAGGGTTTATAATACCATCAAACCCGTGGAATGACTGCTAACTCTCTGGAAATGGACCTAGGCTCCCTTTAACTTGACCTCTTCTGTCAGTGCCCTTAAGCTTCCATGAGCTTCTTTGTGGCACAAAATTCCTTATAAGTCCCTAAAAAATTTTCTAATATCTCCAAAACATATCACTCATCCAAAATAGACTGTTAATTTGTTCCAAATGAGCTCTAGCTCCCCAATCTAGGCCTCCAACCCCTGGTGGCCCTCGACTCCCCAAATCTTCCCTGTGGCTTCTTTAGCTCTAGACTTTTCCAAATGGATCTGAAAATCCCTCCAATAGATTTATAATTTCCAAAATAATCGTAATATACTATTCAATTGCTGAAAGTGGCATCTTGCTACTTTAGTTACGCCTCCAACACCTGGTGGCACCCTATGGCTCTGGGCTCACTGAAACATTCTTTGTATCATATCGGCCTTTAGAAGTCTCCAAATGCTTCTTAAAGCCCCATAAATGGATTTAGAAGGTTCAATATAGTCAGAATAGACTATTGGTTTGCTGAGAATGGTCTCTGGCTGCCCTGTCTAGGCCTCATTCTCCTCGTGGCCCTTGGTGGCCCTGGTGGCCCTTGGAACTTCTCTGAAGGAAAATCACACTCAAAAGTCCTATACTGGCTCTAAAAACCTCACCAATGGCTCTGTAATATCCAATATAGTAAAAATATACTATTTTATTGCTGGAAATAGCCTTTGGCTACCCTCGCTAGGCCTCATTCTCCTGTTGGCCCCTGGTGGCCCTAGTGGCCCTTGGAACTTCTCTGAAGCAAAATCACACTCAGAAGTTGTCTGATGGCTCTGCAAACCTCGCCAATGGCTCTTACCTGCTCAAGATAGTCAAAATTTACTATTCACACTCTCTGAATGGTTAAAACTTGGGCCTCCTACTCTTTTTCCCAGTTACACCTAGGAAAGCTCCACTAATTGTGGAGGACTCCACTTAACTGAAGTAAAATTAGGAGATTCCACTCAAAAGGTGAGTTTTTCCAAAATCACCACCGAAATAACCGTTACATTAAAGGTCTATGGTTGGTGGTTGGGAACATGACCCAGAACCCTACGGTTAACAACGAACAGCGGTTTGGGCGGAACTTGCATTTAAACTATGGTGAACATTGGATCATGGTTGAGTTATGGGTTGAATGAAAACCATCGGTGGAAATGTTGGCATTAAACCATGCCATGTGATAACTCAACTATTTTCAGAAATATTGTTGGAGGTTTAACCGTTGGGGGAAAGCATTTGTTTTAACATCTCCATGTGAACACTCTGCATGGCACTATCAGTTAATGTTTGCGCCTTTGGTTTTAGCCCTTGGGTCATGGGCGTGGTCTTATGGAGGAGGGGTTGGCCCAAGGGGCTGGCCCCTCCACTCCCCCACATACAAAAACTTTTAACATTAAATATGTCATTAGTCCTATACCTTGTATGAACCACTTGTTTGGCATGTTGGCAAGCGAGCATGCTAGTCGGGGGGAGGTCAGGGGTCAAGCCCAACATTTGGGCCCATGTGGCAGCCTCCAGACTTGCCATGTGGTGCTCTTTGATTGGCTCGTCAAAACTCCTCCAAACGCATTCGACGAACAAAACAATGCCACTTATCATCCATTGAATGGCCTAGTAGGAATATTTCGACGAATATTCTAGGGAATATTTCAAGGAATATTCTAGGAATATTCCCAGGAATATTCTTTTGTTATTGATTGTACCTTTTCCCGGTCAACCCTGGTCAAATGTCAAAATTTGCAGTTTACCAGACTTTTCAAAATGATATAACTTATTCATACGGTGTCGGCTTTTTGAACCGTTCACGGCACCAGAATCAGGAAGACGAGGTCTATCCGGTCGCTCAGGTTCAGTGCACTTTTGAACACTTTGAAATTTGAGCTATCACTTATATCCTTGATCCAAATCTGATCACTCCTCCCCATTGGTAATATTTTGGACCCAAAAAGACTTTATTACCTATTCAGTACATGAGAGTACATCTCCCTCACCTTTCCATCCTCCATCCACTTTGCCTTGCTTAGCTTGGTGCCTTTGAGCCTGAACTTGAAGGTAGTCAACACTTCCCTTCTTGGATACTCTTGACCTCATCCAGAATGTCTGGCGAGAAATATTCAATTGAAGGTAGCTGAACTTCATTTCCTTGATCATGGATCAAAGGTGGCTCATAAAAATGTAAGTTTTCAACATAAACAACTGAATAAATTTGCATATGTACAAAGGAATGTATGTTTTACTGGGTCAAGAAGTCAAACCACTTCTTACCAAGCCACTTCCATGGCGATTTTTCTTGCTGAAAATATTCTTCTAGTGAACCATCTAGACTTACATCGATGATGGAACCTTTGGTTCCATTTTTGCTAGTATTTTTATCCTCTTGCTTCAAATGCTTGGGATGATTGGTTGGATGCAGTGTCCAACATTGGGCAATGAGATGTCCCTTCTTCTGGCAATGTGTGCAAGTCTTTTGCATCTTTTCTTTAAGTTTCCTTCGCTTCAACTGTTTCCTGTATGCCTTCATTCTCTTCCAGCATCTTGAAACTTCATGGTTACACAAACCACAATAGGATCATAAACTCTTTCTTCCATTCAAGCATGCAAATTTTTCATGATTAACATAAACATAATCAACTTGACTATGGGAAGAATTATACCTCGAATGTTTCTTTGCATGTCCATATTTTTTACCTTCTTATGGAGATGAACTTGAATAGGTTCCAACTTTCTTTTGAAGACCAACATCAGTGTTCATGTCCTGATAGCTATTAGAACTCTCTTGCTAGCCATAATTTGCATGTCTACAAAAATCTTGCTGCAACATAAGCTTCAAACAATGGCATTCATCTTGAATACTAACTTGACATGTTTGTGGCTTTGAACTTGCAACAAAATTTCTTCTTGTAATTTTCTGAAATGCCTTCATGGATTTGGATTTTTCGCCATAAGATTGAACATATCCTAGACCAACCTTCTTAGGCCTTTCCTCAACCATAATAGGCTCAATAATGCCTTGTGCATGTTTTCCTAGACCCTTGCCTTCATAGCCCATTTTTAACATCAATTTGGACCCTATACCTCTAGTGTGTTTTTCAAATGAACCTACACATCTATCTGAAGAGGACTTTAAAGACAAATTTGAGTGATTTGCCTCTGCTTCACGCATGTGTTTGGTTAAGGCATCTTGGGCATGATGGAGATGCATCTCCATCTCATGCATTCTTTGAAGAAGTCCTTATTTCTCTTTCTTCATAGAAACCAATTTATCATGAATTCTAGTGCTTTCCCTTACATCTTCATACAGACTTTGCAACATATCCTTCAGGATGTAGAAGTCCCACTTCATGTCTTCATCAAAGAGTCTTATAAAGGAGGGGGATTTTGAAACCTCACTTGATGAAGTCATCATCATTATGTAAATGAATTAGATAAATTCAACAATAATTCGAAAATATTTCAAAAAAAAATGACAAAGATTCTTAACAATATGGTTGTAGATTCAACCTCTTCTCTGCAGCTTGTATCTCTTCTTCAAGCAACCACTTTTGCAAACAATCCCTCTTGTGGTTCAAGGGTTTCCTTAAGGTCCTTTGGTAATGAGGATGCTTTCAGCCTTCTTCCTTCTTGTCCTCTTCTGGACTTAGCTAGCATTAGCTCCCCTTCACCTCTAGCAAACTCAAACTTGTAAGCATCAGTCAATTTTCAAACAGTAAAATTATTTTCACTATTAAACACCTTTCAAGTCAAACAAGCAAGAAACCTAGTGCTCTAATACCACCTGATCTGAAATGGGTGGCTTACTTGTTATGCTTTGCAAACACCTCCCAATCAGTTAAAACAAATTAAGATCTTTCTTATACTTGATAGTGCGGAATTGAATACTTGAACTAGGTGTATGTGTTTTTTCTATTTTAAGTATTTATGTGTAAGGAATTAAAAATTTGTTATTTTTTATTAAAATAATGTACAAAAATCATAAATTTCAGCAAATAATCATAAACACATAACAACAATTTTAATAAAGAAGTTCACCCGAATGTCTTGGGCTATGTCTCCTTGAGCCTTTGTCAATCGACTTGGCTCTTTGAGATTAAGATGGAAAATTTCTTTTACAAGCTACTAACTCAACTCCAATGGTTTTTTGAACTATAAAAATTGGTTTATAATACGATCATACCCCTCGAAATACTGCTACTCTCTGGAAATGGACCTAGGCTCTGTTAGCGCTCAAATCTACCTTAGGCTGAAATAAGGTAAAACTCAAGGCTACATCAAACCATGCTCAGCCTCGTAGCTAGCCCTACGAGGACAGGAGAGGGCTCTCTCCGGGTCTATCTCAGCAAAAAGTCTTCAAAAGGGCTGAGATGACTTATAATGAATACTGATTTTAGGCTAGTAAAGAGATAGGAAAGTTTGATTTTGATTTTTGGGTTTTTTGTTGAAAAAATGGGAAAAACAATTTTGGGTCCAGGGATAAGGCCAGATCTTTGTAGAATTTGAGTTGGGGCGAGGTAGGCAGTAGTCTTGATGCTTTTGATCAGGTGTATGGATGGATCAGAACAACAAGGAGCTGAAGAGGGCAAGGGAGAACATGGATCCTCTCCAAACAAGCGAAAACATGTAAAACTAAACAAATTTAAAGGCAGAGCACTGAAACAATGGATTCAACCTCATTTACTCATTTATTTAGTTTCAGAAGCATAAGAAGGGAATGGCATACATTAAAAATTAAAGAACTTACAATAAACTGAGAGAAAACACCATCAAGAACTGAAAGCCACAAGAATCCCAACAGGTGCTGCAAAACCTCTGATCTTTCCTTAGCCAAAATATGAAAAATATGTACAATAGTGTGCCAAAGTCTTCCCAAGAGTCCAACCTATCCAACCTCTGAAAATGATTGAGAAATTACATCATATAGACCATCCTAACCCCTTTCCATGCCTCTAGGGGTCGAATTCCTTCTTCTAGGAGCAGTTCCAACTAATTCTAAACAAGGAGCTAGAATATAGGCAGCCAAACAACTTGCCTCTAAAAGGAAAGAAACTGATTCTTTCACTTGATTTTTACTTTTTTAGTAGTGAATCATCTAAAATAGGTAAAAATGAGTCCAAGTTACATTTCAACCATAATATTACATCAAGATAACTCAAAAATTACATCCACAAGAAAAACTGGTCCAACTGGCCGAAATTCTGAGCTGGAAGGTGAAAAATTGACCAAAAATCTATATGCGTAGCGCGCCTGAGCCATATGCATAGCGCGCCTTTCAGCTTGATTTTGGGGCACTTCCCGGAGTTCAAATTGAGCTCATGATAGCTCGTTGGAAAGCCCTGGATGTTGGATATCCAACCCAAGTAGAATTTTTCAATTTGGAGCTCATTTTCCCCTTCAAAACTTCATTCTCCCAGAAGTACTTCCTGCTGGTGCAAAAGGTGGCAGAAAGGTGGTTTTCATGGTGTTTTTGGCCCTTTTGATCATCCAGAACTTGATGAAATGCTTTGGCCATACTGGAGCATGCATAAATTTCCATGAAAATCCCAAAAATATAAATTTTTCCTCCAGCAAGTGTCCCAATCATAAGCGAGCGCGTCGACGCGCTACTCGTATGGCTGAAAAATCTGTTTTGAGACCAAAATATTTCAAAATGACAAAAAATTCTCCGAATTTGCTCAAATTCAGAGCGAAGACCCTCCATCAGGTATCATGCCCATCCAACAAAGCCTCGGCCAAAATCCAGAGTGGATCATGTGTTTCACCTTGTTTCAGTGTCCTCCTGGTGTATGCAGTTCAGTGGTGCAATCTCTATCTTGGTCATATAATGTATCAATGTCCGCCTCCATGATGCTTCAAAATCTGTGTGGTCTTGAATGAGATGAAGAATGAGGATTTGGTGCTTTTGTTTAAAATTCCAAATGTGGGAGGAACTGTGGGAAATAGGGCCGTGTGAATAGTGGACTGTGGGAAAATGAGCTATGGGAACAACATGATTCAATTAAGTGAAGAAAATATGCTTGAGTCAAGTGAAATTAAGGATGTGAGTACAGCCACTTGACTGTATGGAATTTTGGAACCTATAACTGATATGAAGGATGGAAAGTGGTAACAAATGGCAAGTTTTAGGGATGGGATATAGGGAAATAGGAGAGGGACGAAGTGATATGAGTGATTTTAAAGGGAATAGGGAAAAGGGAGGCATTGTATGATGATATGACAGTAGTGGGAAAAGGAAAATACAAGTGAGATATGGAATGTTTTGGCACCAAAGTCAAATTCTAAAACTTCAAATTCAAACTCTAAAGAGGCATTTCTTTACAAGAGAGTAGGATTTATGTTCTTCAACATTCATACTCTTACAACCGATCTTCAAACAACTCCAAAAACTGACCAAAGATAATAGAAAAATGATTTAAACTTACATGAGGCAAAGGAGACTGAGAGAATTTGAATTTTGAAGAGCAGTGGCAAAAATTTTGTGTTCTGGCCCAATGCGTAGCACGCACTTTATATGTGTAGCACGCTACATATTGCATTTTGCAGGAGGCTTTTGGAAGCCTTCCCTATGTCCAAATTGAGTGTGTGATAGCTCGTTGGAAATCTCTTGGAGTCTAATTTCCAACCCAAGTGGAATTTTTCAATTTGGAGTTCATTTACCCTATCATAAATCAAATCTCCCAACACTACTTCCTGCAGGTGCATCAATTCTCCTGAGGCGATTGTATTTTTGACATTTATCTAACACCATGACACCTGTGTAAAAATTGAAGGAGGTTTTTCTTCCTTGGATTTTTTTGTACAAAAACCTCTCTCAGTTTTGCAAAATTCATCTTTTATTTCTCTGAAACATCATTTTAGTGAAACTTATCCCGATGTGTGAAACAAGGGATTTTGTCGAAATGAAGCGAAATGAAGGGGATAAGGGGCTTATAAATTCTTGGGGAAATTTTGGGAAGTAGGGAGGGATGTTAAGAAGTAGGGGAAAGTTGAATCTCAGAGATTGATTGAGGGGAAGGGGTCCAAAAGGGAAAAACACAGGCCTAGCCTAGAAAATTGCCAAGTTGTGGCAAGAAACTAGGGTTTGTGCAAAAATGAGGAATTTGGGGGATCTCAGTGATGGGAAGTGTTTAATAAGGTACATTAATGATAGGGGAAGGTGTATGAACATCAGGATACAAATTTTTTCGATGATTTGACCATCCAAGAGAAATTACCTCCAAAACCCTAGGAGAGGGAAATGGACCTTACCAAGGCACAACTGAAGCATGAACAAGATGTAAAATGACCCAATGGAACCTGACATGATGATGAAAACCCTTTGAATGATGATACACTCAGCTGAAAGGTGACATGGACCGACATTTGGACAACTTTGAAAAGAGTGAAAACAAACCCTTAGACCTAATGCCTAGTGAGCAAATTTTGCTTGAAGACTCATTGAAATGACAAAATTTGACCTTGACATCTTAAAATCACTTTGTAAGAGCATGTTTGATCACTGGAGGAAGGCTGCAAAGGCTGAATCTAACATTGGCTCCAATGGGGATGGTAGCTCCTTGGAGGTGCCAAGAACGGCAGATCTTTGGGAGAGCAGACCAGTGCCTTATCCATTGGGCAATGGAATCAAAAACTCAAACTGAAATGCATGACTGAAAACTGACTCGACGAATGACTCAACATGACTAAGAACTGAACTTTAAAACTTAAAACTTGATGGCAGTACATAACCGCATGTGTTTCTTACAAGATAATATACCATCAAACTATATCATAATGCCAATGTAACCAATCAAGCAGATGCCTTCTTGATTGATTTCCCTGATCAGATCTGCTGGTCAACAATACAAACTGATAACTGGGCATCCAAAAACATAGACGACCGTGATCTCCTTCATCACTGAACACTGCAATAATCACTTTCACTGCTGACTGTAACAAATCTGCCATTGGATCCTAAAAGACATGAAGATTTACCTCCTGCTGAAGAAACAAGGTGTCTTTATCTTCTGATTCTGATCTGTCTTTATCATGTACTTTAGTAAAAGTATGCTCCTGGGCTTCAAAAAACTCTGAACAGGTAGATGAGAAAATCTCTTCTTGAGAAAACATTTCAAAACATGAGACATATGAAGAAACTGAAATGCAATCCGGAATTTTTTGATCTTTTGTACTCTGAAAATATGATAGGTCATCTTCATATGATAGGACAGCCGGATTTTCATTACAGTCATCAATCATAAGGAAAGAAACTTCAGCTGATTCTTGATGCTCAAACATGACATTTCTATCATGGTTCATCAAAAGGAACTGTTTCACTTACTTGAATGAAGGTCTCATCTTGCTATTCATGAACTAACTGAATTACCTCTTTATGAAGACTCTGTTCTGATGAACTGAAAACATTTGGATCAAAAACTCTGTCTATGATCCCAACAGCAAAATTCTCCTTTTCAGAATTCAGCACAAGGTATGCTTGGTCATCACAATCTGAATCTGGATCTGAAATAGCTGACTGGACATTATCACAATCTGCTATTGAAACTTGAGTTCCCAGCATGCTGTCTTCTTCTGTGGGCAGATCTGAAATGAGACTTTCTCTTTCATCACTTTCAACCATATAACAATCTTCAACCTGCTGATCTATAAAGCTGCTTACAAGACTGTCATCCTTTTCAGAAAAGGAAGAAGTTTCACCATCACCTTCTTGACCATGCGCACACTGCAGATCTCCGTTAACTTGAGCTGGAACATGACCTTTCAATAGCTGATCTATCTCATCTTCAGACAGGGGAGATAATACCCTTTGTTTTCTTTGGCTCAAACAGTGATTGTCTTCATTGATTTCAAGTGAAGGAGTGTACAGATTTTCCTCATACTACTGATCCATTTCATGTAATTCCTGTTGACTGTCAAGATGCAACATTCCTTCATCTTCCACCGTACTAAGATCTTGATCCTGCTGCAAATTTTCATGATCTTCTTTATGCTGCTGAAATGGATTTTCACACAGGGCTTCCATGATCTCATCATCCATGAAATTATCATCTTCATAATATTTCTCAAGGCTTTCAATAAAAGCAGAAGCATGTTTGCAACAGTCATGAACTAAATTTAATGATGGATAAGATACTTGATATCTTTCAATGAACAGGGCATGAAAATCCTTTAAACAATAAATACAGGCCAGCGGCAAATTTTCATACCAAGATTGGGCTTCACCTTCCAGAGTGGCCAGGAATATCTTCATCAAGCAATCTTCGGGAAAATCCACCTTCAACTTGCGAATATGCATGTGAAATCTAACCAAATGTAAAGCAGCATCTTTCTTACCATCATCGTTAAATGTAGGCAGATTCCTTGACCAATCTACCTTGGGCATCTTATTCGAAAAACCTGGAATGTGATCTCGGCTCATGGGAGCATATCTTCTCGTGATTCGGTCCATCTTGAAAATCTCACAGCTACTGATCTCTCTGTAGTGAAGTCACCATGAAACAATGATTTCTGGATTTTTTAGTGAATGAAATCGCCAGGTGAATGATTTCAGCCTTCTTATATGTCTGACTACTGTCCACCATCAACAATCAGATCTGAACTTGATATACGTACTGGGGCAAGACAATCTACAAGTCGAGTGTCACATTCACAAGCTAGACCGGAGATGGACTGAAGCAACGTTCATCTACTATGCACTCGCAGAGCAATGTGCAGTTCGAAGGCTACCTGGCGTGACTTCAGACTCCGTCTGTAGCTCATTAAACAAATGACATCAACAAGCAAACCAATTCTTCCCCAGTATGGTCGCCACTATGTTAGCGCTCAAATCTACCTTAGGCTAAAATAAGGTAAAACTCAAGGCTACATCAAACCACGCTCAGCCTCGTAGCTAGCCCTACGAGGACAGGAGAGGGCTCTCTCCGGGTCTATCTCGGCAAAAGGTCTTCAAAAGGGCTAAGATGACTTATAATGAATACTGATTTTAGGCTAGTAAAGAGATAGGAAAATTTGATTTTGATTTTTGGGTTTTTTGTTGAAAAAATGGGAAAAACAATTTTGGGTCCAGGGATAAGGCCAGATCTTTGTAGAATTCGAGTTGGGGCGAGGTAGGTAGTAGTCTTGATGCTTTTGATCAGGTGTATGGATGGATCAGAATGACAAGGAGCTGAAGAGGGCAAGGGAGAACATGGATCCTCTCCAAACAGGCGAAAACATGTAAAACTAAACAAATTTAAAGGCAGAGCACTGAAACAATGGATTCAACCTCATTTACTCATTTATTTAGTTTCAGAAGCATAAGAAGGGAATGGCATACATTAAAAATTAAATAAATTACAATAAACTGAGAGAAAACACCATCAAGAACTGAAAGCCACAAGAATCCCAACAGGTGCTGCAAAACCTCTGATCTTTCCTTAGCCAAAATATGAAAAATATGTACAATAGTGTGCCAAAGTCTTCCCAAGAGTCCAGCCTATCCAACCTTTGAGAATGATTGAGAAATTACATCATATAGACCATCCTAACCCCTTTCCATGCCTCTAGGGTCGATTTCCTCCTTCTAGGAGAAGTTCCAACTAATTCTAAACAAGGAGCTAGAATATAGGCAGCCAAACAACTTGCCTCTAAAAGGAAGGAAACTGATTCTTTCACTTGATTTTTACATTTTTAGGAGTGAATCATCTAAAATAGGTAAAAATGAGTCCAAGTTACATTTCAACCATAATATTACATCAAGATAACTCAAAAATTACATCCACAAGCAAAACTGGTCCAACTGGCCGAAATTCTGAGCTGGAAGGTGAAAAATTGACCAAAAATCTATATGCATAGCGCGCCTTTCAGCCTACTTTTTGGGAACTTCCCGGAGTCCAAAGTGAACTCATGATAGCTCGTTGGAAAGAACTAGATGTTTTCTATTCAACCCAAGTGGAATTGTTCAATTTGGAGCTCATTTGCCCCTCCAAACCTTCATTCTCCCAGAAGTACTTCCTGCTGGTGCAAAAGGTGGCAGAAAGGTGGTTTTCATGGTGTTTTTGGCCCTTTTGATCATCCAGAACTTGATGAAATGCTTTGGCCATAATGGAGCATGCATAAATTTCCATGAAAAACCCAAAAATATAAATTTTTCCTCCAGAAAGTGTCCCAATCAGAAGCGAGCGCGTCGATGCGCTACTCGTATGGCTGAAAAATCTGTTTTGAGACCAAAATATTTCAAAATGACAAAAACTTCTCCGAATTTTCTCAAATTCGGAGCGAAGACCCTCCATCATGTATCATGCCTAGCCAATGAAGCCTCGGCCAAAATCCAGAGTGGATCATGTGTTTCACCTCGTTTCAGTGTCCTCCTGGTGTATGCAGTTCAGTGGTGCAATCTCTGTCTTGGTCATATAATGTATCGATGTCTGCCTCCATGATGTTGCAAAATCTGTGTGGTATTGAATGAGATGAAGAATGAGGATTTGGTGCTTTTGTTTCAAACACCAAATGTGGGAGGAACTGTGGGAAATAGGGCCGTGTGAATAGTGGACTGTGGGAAAATGAGCTATGGGAACAACATGATTCAATTAAGTGAAGAAAATATGCTTGAATCAAGTGAAATTAAGGATGTGAGTACAGTCACTTGACTGTATGGAATTTTGGAACCTATAACTGATATGAAGGATGGAAAGTGGTAACAAATGGCAAGTTTTAGGGATGGGATATAGGGAAATAGGAGAGGGACGAAGTGATATGAGTGATTTTAAAGGGAATAGGGAAAAGGGAGGCATTGTATGATGATATGACAGTAGTGGGGAAAGGAAAATACAAGTGATATATGGAATTTTTTGGCACCAAAGTCAAATTCTAAAACTTCAAATTCAAACCCTAAAGAGGCATTTCTTTACAAGAGAGTAGGGTTTGTGTTCTTCAACATTCATACTCTTACAACCGATCTTATCCAACTCCAAACACTGACCAAAGATAATAGAAAGATGATTTAAACTTACATGAGGCAAAGGAGACTGAGAGAATTTGAATTTTGAAGAGCAGTGGCAAAAATTTTGTGTTCTGGCCCAATGCGTAGCGCGCACTTTATATGCGTAGCGCGCTACATAGTGCATTTTGCAGGAGGCTTTTGGAGGCCTTCCCGGTGTCCAAATTGAGTGTGTGATAGCTCGTTGGAAAGCTCTTGGAGTCTACTTTCCAACCCAGGTAGAATTGTGAAATTTTGAGTTCATTTACCCTATCAGAAATCAAATATCCCAACACTACTTCCTGCAGGTGCATCAATTCTCCTGAGGCGATTGTATTTTTGACATTTCTCTAAAACCATGACACTTGTGTAAAAATTGAAGGAGGTTTTTCTTCCTTGCCATGTTCTATACAAAAACCTCTCTCATTTTTCCAAAATTCATCTTTTATTTTTCTGAAACATCATTTGAGTGAAACTTATCCTGATGTGTGAAACAAGGGATTTTGTCGAAATGAAGCGAAATGAAGGGGATAAGGGGCTTCTAAATTCTTGGGGAAATTTTGGGAAGTAGGGAGGGATGTTAGGAAGCAGGGAAAATTGGAATCTCAGAGATTAAGTGAGGGGAAGGGGTCCAAAAGTGAAAAACACAGGCCTAGCCTAGAAAATTGCCAAGTTGTGGCAAGAAACTAGGGTTTGTGCAAAAATGAGGAATTTGGGGAATCTCAGTGATGGGAAGTGTTTAATAAGGTACATTAATGATAGGGGAAGGTGTATGAACATCAGGATACAAGTTTTTTCGATGATTTTACCATCCAAGAGAAATTACCTCCAAAACCCTAGGAGAGGGAAATGGACCTTACCTAGGCACAACTGAAGCATGAACAAGATGTAAAATGACCCAATGGAACTTGACATGATGATGACAACCCTCTGAATGATGGCACACTCAGCTGAATGGTGACATGGACCGACATTTGGACAACTTTGACAGGAGTAAAAGCAACCCCTAGACCTAATGCCTAGTGACCAAATTTTGCTTGAAGACTCATTGAAATGAAAAAATTTGACCTTGACACTTTAAAATCACTTTTTAAGAGCATGTTTGATCACTGAAGGAAAGCTACAAAGGCTGACACTAACAGGCTCCATTTCACTTGACCTCTTCTGCTAGTGCCCTTAAGCTTCCTTGAGCTTATATGTGGAACAAAATCCCTTAGAATTCCTTTTCTGTCCCTGAAAAATTTTCTAATATCTCCAACACATATCATTCATCCAAAATAGACTATTCATTTTCTCCAAATGAGCTCTAGCTCCCCAATCTTTGCCTCCAACCCCTGGTGGCCCTAGCTCCCCAAAAATTCCTTGTGGCTTCTTTGGATCTAGAAGTCTCCAAATGGCTCTGAAAATCCCTCCAATGGATTCATAATCTCCAAAATAGTCAGAATAGAATATTCACTTGATGAAATTGACCTTTGGCTGCTCGGGTTACGCCTCCAACACTTAGAAGCACCGTGTAGCTCTAGGCTCACTAAAAGCTTCTCTATAGCATCTCGGCCTTCAGAAATCTCCAAATTATTCTCAAAACCCCATCATTGGATTCATAAGGTTCAGGATAGTCATAATATACTATTGGTTTGCTGAGAATGGTCTCTGGCTGCCCTGGCTAGGCCTCATTCTCCTGTTGGCCCCTGGTGGCCCCTACGGCCCTTGGAACTTATCTGAAGAAAAATCACGCTCAGAAGTCCTCTCAGGGCTCTAAAACCCTAACCAATGGCTCTGGAATGTCCAAGATAGTCAAAATAGACTATTTTCTTATTGAGAATAGCCTCTGGCTGCCCTGGCTAAGCCTCATTCTCCTGTTGGCTCATGTTGGCCCTAGTGGCCCTAAAAAATTCTCTGAAGAAAAATCACGCTTAGAAGTTCTTTGATGGCTCTGAAAAGCTCACAAATTTTCCATGACCTATTAAATATAGTTGAAATTGAATATTCACACTCTCTGAATGGTCAGAAATTGGGCCTCCTACTCTTTTTCCCAGTTACACCTAGGAAAGTTCCACTAATTGTGGAGGACTCCACTTAACTAGAGTCAAATTAGAAGATTCTGCTCAAAAGGCATGTTTTGCCAAAATCACCACTGAAATAACCGTTACATTAAAGGTTTATGGTTGGTGGTTGGGCACATGACCCAAAACCCTACGATTAACAATTGACGGTGGTTTGGGTGGAACCCGCATTTAAACTCTGATGAATGTTGGATCATGGTTGAGTTATGGGTTGAATGAAAATCATCGGCGAAAATTTTGGCATTAAACCATGCCATGTGACAACTCAACCGTTTGCATAAATTTTGTTGCTGGTTTAACCGTTATGGGACAACATTTGCTGTAACATCGCCTTGTGAACGCTCCACACGGGACTGTTAGTTAACATTTGAGCCTTTGGTTTTAGCCCTTGGGTCATGGGCATGGTCTTATGGGGGAGGGGTTGGCCCGAGGGATTGGCCCCCTCTACTCCCCCGAATACAAAAAATTTTAACATTAAATATGTCTTCAGTCCTATACCTTGTAAGAACCACTTGTGTGGCATGTTGGCACGCAGGAGCGCTAGCCAGGGGAGGTTGGGGGTTCAAGCCCTGCCTCCCACATAAAATTTTGACCAACAGTTTGGCCCACGTGGTGGCCTCCAGGCTTGCCACATGGTGCTCTTTGATTGGCTCATCAAAACTCCTCCAAACGCATTTGACAAATAAAACAATGCCACTTTTCATCCATTGACTGGCCTAGTAAGAATATTTTGGGGAATATTCCCTGGAATATTCTTTTTTTGCTTACTGTACCTTTTCCTAGTCAACCCTTGTCAAATTTCAAAAAAATTTAGTTTACTAGACTTTTCAAAATGCGATAACTTCTTCATATGGTGTCGGCTTTTCAAACTATTCACAGTGCCGGAATCAGGAAGACAAGATCTATCTAGTTGTTCAGGCTCATAACACTTTTGAGCAATTTTAAATTTGAGCTATCACTTAGGTCCTTAATCAAAATTTGATCACTCCTCCCCATTGGAAATCTTTTGGACCCCAAAAGACTTGATTACCTGTTCAGTATATGAGATTACAAATCCCTCACCTTTTCATCCTCCATCCACTTTGCCTTGCTTGGCTTAGTGCCTTTGAGCCCGAACTTGAAGGTAGTCAACACTTCCCCTCTTGGATACTCATGTCCTCCTATCAAGAATTGTATCTTCTTTGAACTCATCCAGAATTTCTGGTGAGAAATATTCAATTGAAGGTAGTTGAACATCATTTCCTTGATCATCAATCAAAGGTGGCTCATACAAACATAAGTTTTCAACATAAACAACTGAATACATTTGCATATGTACAAAGGAATGTATGTTTTACTAGGTCAAGAAGTCAAACCAATTCTTACCAAGCCACTTCCATGGCACTTTTTCTTGCTAAAAATCTTCTTCTAGTGAATCATCTGGACTCACATCAATGATGGAATCTTTGGTTCCATGTTTTCCATTATTTTTATCCTCTTGCTTCAAATTCTTGGGATGATTGGTTGGATGCAGTGTCAAAAATTGGGAAATGAGATGTCCCTTCTTCTCGTAATGTGTGTAGGTTTTTTGCATCTTTTTTTTAAGTTGCCTTCGCTTCGACCGTTTCCTGTATGCCTTCATTCTCTTCCAGCATCTTGAAAATTCATGGTTACAAAAACCACAATAGGAACATCAACTCTTTCTTCCAATCATGCATGCAGATTTTTCATGCTTAACATAAACATAATCAACTTGACTATGGGAAGAATTATACCTCAAATGTTTCTTTGCATGTCCATATTTTTTACCCTCTTGAGGAGATGAACTTGAAGAGGTTCAAGCTTTCTTTTGAAGAACAACATCAGTGTTCATGTCTTGATAGCTCCCAGAACTCTCTTGCTCGCCATAAGCTACATGTATACAAACATCTTGCTAAAACATAGGCTTCAAACAATGAAATTCATATTGAATACTAACTTGACATGTTTGTGGGTTTGAACTTGCAACAAAATTTCTTCTTGTAATTGTCTCAAATGCCTTCATGGCTTTGGAGTTTTCGCCATAAGATTGAACATAACCTGGACCAAACTTCTTAGGCCTTTCCTCAACCATAATGGGCTCAATCATGCCTTGTGCATGTTTTCTTATACCCTTGCCTTCATAGCCCATTTTTAACATCAATTTGGACGCTATACCTCTAGTGTGTTTTTAAAATGAACCTACACATCTATCTGAAGAGGAATTTGAAGAGAAATTTGAGTGATTTACCTCTGCTTCATGCATGTGTTTGGTTAAGGCCTCTTGGGCATGATGGAGCTGCATCTCCATCTCATGCATTCTTTGAATAAGTCATTCTTTCTCTTGCTTCATAGCAACCAATTGCTCATGAATTCTAGTGCTTTCCCTTGCATCTTCACACAGACTTTGCACCATATCCTTCAGGATGTAGAAGTCCCACTTCATCTCTTCATCAAAGAGTCTTGTAAAGGAGGAGGATTTTGAAACCTCACTTGGTGAAGTTTTCATCATTATGTAAATGGATTAGATAACTTCAACAATAATTCACAAAGATTTCAAAAACAATCGAAAATTATTCTTAACAATATGGTTGTAAATTCAAGCTCTTCTCTAGAGCTTGTATCTCTTCTTCAAGCAACCATTTTGCAGACAATCCCTCTTATGCTTCAAGGGTTGCCTTGATGTACTTTGGGTAAGGAGGATGATTTCAGCCTTATTCCTTCTTTTCCTCTTCTAGACTTAGCTAGCATTAGCTCCCCTTCACCTCTAGAAAACTCAAACTTGTAAACATCAGACAATTTTCAAACAATAAAATTATTTGCACTGTTAAACACCTTTCAAGTCAAACAAGTAAGCAACCTAGTGCTCTGTCAAGCAAGCAACCCAATGCTCTGATACCACCTGATCTAAAACGGGTGGCTGACTTGTTATGATATGCAAGCACCTCCCACTCAGTTAAAAAAAATTAAGATCTTGCTTATACTTGATAGTGCGGAATTGAATACTTGAACCAAGTGTATGTGTTTTTTCTGTTTTAAGTATCTATGTGTGAGGAATTAAACATTTAATTTTTCTGATTAAAAGCATGTACAACAAGCATAAATTACGGAAAATAATCATCAACACATAACAGAAAATTTAATAAAGGAGTTCACCTGAATGTCTTCGGTTACGTCTCCTTGAGCCTTTGTCAATTGACTTGGCTCTTTGGGATTAAGATGGAAAATTTATTTTAAAAGTTACTAACTCAACTCCAATGGTTTTGTGAGCTGTACCAATGGGTTTATAATACCATCATACCCCTGGAATGACTGCTAACTCTCTGGAAATGAACCTAGGCTCCCTTTGACTTTACCTCTTCTGTCGGTGCCCTTAAGATTCCCTGAGCTTCTCTATGGCAAAAAATCCCTTATAATTCCTTTTCTATCCTTGAAAAATTTTCTACTGTCTCCATAAAATATCATTCATCCAAAATAGACTGTTCATTTGCTCCAAACGAGCTCTGGCTCCCTAATCTAGGCCTCTAACCCCTGGTGGCCCTCGGCTCCCCGAAAATTCCCTATGGATTCTTTGGCTCTAGAAGTATCCAAATGGCTCTAAAAATCCCTCCAATGGATTAATAATTTCCAAAATGGTCATAATGGACTATTCACTTGCTGAAATTGGCCTCCAGTTGCTCTGGTTACGCCTCCAACAACTAGTGGCACCTTGTGGCTCTAGGCTCACTAAAAAATTCTATGTAGAATCTCAGCCTTCAGAAGTTCCCAAATTCTTTTTAAAAGCCCATCATTATATTCATAAGGTTCAATAAAGTTATAATAGACTATTTTTTTTCTAAGAATGGCCTCTAGATGCCCTCGCTAGGCCTCATTCTCCTGTTGGCCCTTGGTGGCCCTTGGAACTTATCTGAAGCAAAATCATTTCAGAAGTCCTCTGATGGATCTTCAAACCTCACCAATGGCTCTATAATGTCCAATATAGTCAAAATAGACTATTATCTTGCAGAGAATAGCCTCTGGCTGCCCTAGCTAGGCTTCATTCTCCTGTTGGCTCCTAGTGGCCCTAGTGGCCCTTGGAAATTATTTGAAGAAAAATCACACTCAGTGGTTCTCTGATGGCTCTAAAACCTCAACAATGGCTTTAAATTTCTCAAGATAGTCAAAATTGACTATTCACACTCTTTGAATGGTCAAAAATTGGGCCTCCTACTCTTTTTCCCAATTACACCTAGGAAAGCTCCAATAATTGTTGAGGACTCCACTTAACTGGAGTCAAATTAGGAGATTCCACTCAAAAGGAACATTTTTCCAAAATCACCACTGAAATAACCATTAAATTAAATTTTTATGGTTGGTGGTTGGGCACATGACCCAAAACCCCGTAGTTAATAATCGACAACGGTTTGGGTGGAACCCGCATTTAAACTTCGGTTAAAGTTGGATCGTGGTTGAGTTATAGGTTGAACGAAAACCATCGGCAGAAATGTTGGCATTAAACCATGTCATGTGACAACTCAACCATTTGCGAAAATTCTGTTGGTGGTTTCACTATCAGGGGATTTTGAATTTTACCTCCAAAAATTGTGGAGTTTACCCATTGAGTAGTCCATTCAGAGAATCATTACCACTAGCTTATGGAAAACACCAATGAGAAATGGTGATGGATAAGCATGATACCATATTGATGGGAAGGATTAATTTCATTGATGATGTTAGTATAGGATGCATGGAAGAAGTAGAAAAAAACACATGGACCCAAAATAGGGGTCATGCAATGACATAGTAGTGCCATATGGAAAGAATATGGCGGTCATGTGGAAAGGGAGTTTTCCAAGGAGTAAAAAAATAATTTAAGTGTTAGGAGGCCTTGATTTTAGACCCAATGTAGTCTTTAAAATTTATTTTTCTTAGGGGGTTAAAGTAAAGAAATGCATCAAAGAAGTTCCATAAAAACTTCCCTTAGAGGAATCTTTTGCCTCCCTCCATCGACAAGTGCCGATAGTTGGGCTTGATGAGATGGTGACATCAACTAGGAGGAAATGTCAATTAAAAGATTCAATAGCTAGTGACATCAACATGATGTCATACAAATAAAAAATTCAATCATGTGAAAGTGAATATATTCATACCCCCCCCCCCCCCCGATGATTTTTTTCTTGTAGGTGTTTTCCAAGCCAACCATAGAAACCTATGGACGATTTTGATTGGCATGACATTAAGGTGATGTCAACCTAATAAGAATCATATGGATGGAAAGGAATATGGTTGATTTAATAACCCAACTACTGGAAAGGGCCCATTAGGTGGGGCCATTAAGGAATCTCTTTCCCCCAAATGCTAGGAGGCTTGAGGAGAATTGTTGACGATGGAAACCAATAGGTTAAGGTACTAGTCATCGAGTCATGATTTCACACTATAGGCCAAAAATTTTGGCTAATAAAAGGAATAGACATTAAGGATAAAATTGGTATTGTGGGGAGGAATTATGGCTCTATCAAGGCCATGGTCATTGAATTTTAGGATCTCCAACTACCATTATAGTGTTATGGTGGTTGGGGAATGCACTAGCACATAATATATTTTGGTGAAGGAAGGAATGATGGCTAAGTGAAGGGTCACAAAAGTGTAGAATAGAAACCTCATAATATGGAAGGATGATGATGTGGTGTATTAATATGGAATAAATATCAGTGACGCTTGAGAAAATTTATATGGCTCTTCCAGCCTCTGCACAAGACAAAAAGGAGACCAATAAATGTAATAGCATGGTATTAAAGCTAAAAAATTATGTGCCCCATTTCATGAGGATACTAGGTGCGTGATAGAGGAATCTAGAAGTGGAGGGGATTAGGGGAAGGTGACCCAAGGGTCATTTTATTATGAGAACTTAGTGGTATATGGGGGGTCCTTAGATGAATTCTAGATGGTGGAATTGAAATTCAATTCTCCTTTTATCAGATAGAACAACATTTCCTTCTCAGCATTAACATCATTTTTAGGGAGTTGTTATTACCATCAGTGTTCTTGTAAAAGTATCTAGTTTTTTAGTAAATTGGCATATGTTCCCAACCTCATGCTCTTTTCATTGAGAAAAGAGGGAAACTTCCCTTTGTAGGTAAATTTTCCTTTCTTGATGTTTAAAATTGGCATCATTGTAGCATCTTCTATGTACTTCGCTTCCCTCTACAATTTTTCAACCACTCAAATGATAATACTTCCAAAACAATGTTATAAACTCCAAATTTTTTTCCCCTTGATTCAAAAATTTGCCGAAAGTGTTCATGTATCAGACCTGGTAACAATTGTAAATGGATCAAATGTGACACTTGGAAAAACATGTCCAATGATCAATGGTAGCAATCATCATTGCACAAAAATATGTTCAAACTTTTGGAATCACACAATTCAAAAAATGCACCACGTATATCTTTGTCACCTTAAGGAAATCATGCTAAAAAAATAAGAAACCCTAGGTTTCAACCATCTTGACTTGCTCTAGTTTACAAGGGCTCCAATCCTTCATGATTCAAAGCCTGAAAGGAGTAATGATAGGCACATTTTGTAAATATTGTTCCTAAAGTGAACAAATGAGAAGAAAATGTAAGCTAAACTAATTTTTCTAAGAAAACACAAGTAGTGGGGAAATCAAAAACATATGAATTGATCAATGGTAGAAATCATCAATGCACAAAAACAAGTTCAAACTTTTGGACTCACACCATTCAAAAAATGCATCACATGTAGCTTAGTCTATTTAAAATTCAGCAAGAAATATGTGAAGTATGAGGAGTTTCTACAGTGCATTATATTAGATATCATTTTTGGGATTCAACTGCATTAAGTAAGTCATTCATCTATGACCATTTCCATGAGAGGTAGTTGTAACTGACTAATTTCTCATGATTTTGAATAGTCCACTTAACACTAATTGCATCGGGTGATGCTCACAAGAGTGAAGAAATGAGATTGAAACTAGTGAGATGAATCACATAGCATAAATCATCACTTCCCAGGCTTGCACCTGGTAACCAGTACTTCCTAAGAGGTCACCCATTCTAGAATTCCTCTGGCTCAAGCATGCTTAACTGTGGAGTTTTCCCCACAATCAATCCCACTTAGCTTGCTACTCCATTTGCAAAACCTTAGCAAGTATTGTGCCTCATGAATCATTCAAGAAGAGATCCCTTTAATCTTTGTATTAAGTATGAGGGGTTTCCGCAGTGAATTATATTAGATATCATTTTTGTGATTCAACTGTGTTAAGTAAGTTATTCATCTATGACCATTTCCATGAAAGGTATTTGTAACGGGCTAATTTCTCATTATTTTGAATAGTCCACTTAACACTCATTGCATCAGGTGATGCTCACAGAAGTGAATAAGTGGGATTGAAACTAGTGAAATGAATCACATAGCATCAATCATCACTTCTAGGGCTTGCACTCGGTAACAGGACTTCCCAGGAGGTCACCCATCCTTGAACTTCTCTAGCTCAAGCGTGCTTAACTGTGGATATTTCCCCAAAATCAATCCCACTTAGATTCCTACCCCATTTGCAAAACCATAAAAAGTATTGTGCCTCATGAATCATTCAAGATGATATCCCTTTACTCTTTGTATTAAGTATGAGGGGTTTCCGCAATGCATTATATTAGATATCATTTTTTGGATTCAACCATGTTAAGTAATTCATTCATCTATAACTATTTCCATGAGAGGTAGTTGCAAATGACTAATTTCTCATGATTTTGAATAGTACACTTAACACTCATTGCAGCAGGTGATGCTCATAGGAGTGAAGAAGTAGGATTGAAACTAGTGGAATGAATCACATAGCATCCATCATCACTTGCGGGGCTTGCACCTGGTAACCATGACTTCCCAGGAGGTCACCCATCCTAGAACTCCTCTGGCTCAAGTGCGCTTAACTGTGGATTTTTCCCCAGAATCAATCCCACTTAGCTTGCTACCCCATTTGAAAAACCTTAGCAAGTATTGTGCCTCATGAACCATTCAAGAAGAGTTCCCTTTACTCTTTGTATTAAGTATGAGGGGTTTTTGCAGTGCATTATATTAGATATCATTTTTGGGATTCAACTGCGTTAAGTAAGTCATTCATCTATGACCATTTCCATGAGAGGTAGTTGTAACTAACTAATTTCCCATGATTTTGAATAGTCCACTTAACACTCATTGCATCGGGTGATGCTCACAAGAGTGAATAAGTGGGATTGAAACTAGTGAAATGAATCACATAACATCAATCATCACTTCCGAGGCTTGCACTCGGTAACCAGGACTTTCCAGGAAGTCACCCATCCTGGAACTCCTTTGGCTCAAGCGTGCTTAACTTTGGATTTTTCCCCATAATAATCCCACTTAGCTTGCTACCCCATTTGCAAAACCTTCGCAAGTATTATGCCTCATGAACCATTCAAGAAGATATCCCTTTACTCGTTGTATTAAGTATGAGGGGTTTCCACAGTGCATTATATTAGATGTCATTTTTGGGATTCAACTATGTTAAGTAAGTCATTCATATATGACCATTTCCATGAGACGTAGTCGTAACTGACTAATTTCTTGTGATTTTGAATAGTCCACTTAACACTCATTGCATTGGGTGATGCTCACAGGAGTGAAGAAGTGGGATTGAAACTAGTGAAATGAATCACATAGCATCAATCATCACTTGTGGGGCTTGCACCCGATAACCAGGACTTCCCAGGAGGTCACCCATCCTGGAAGTCCTCTGGATAAAGTGTGCTTAACTGTGGAGTTTTCCCCACAATCAATCCCACTTAGCTTTCTACCCCATTTGCAAAACCTTAGCAAGTATTGTGCCTCATGAACCATTCAAGAAGAGCTCCATTTACTCTTTGTATTAAGTATGAGGGTTTTCCGCAATGCATTATATTAGATATCATTTTTGGGATTCAACTGTGTTAAGTAAGTCATTCATCTATGACCATTTCCATGAGAGGTAGTTGTAAGTTACTAATTTATCATGATTTTTAATAGTCCACCTAACACTTAATGCAGTTGAATCCCAAAAATGATATCTAAGAAATGTGTGTCTAATTTAATTTTCCCTTAATTAAATTGGACAATAAAATGTAATATTATCTCATAATCACTTGTAATAGTTAAATGAGAGTGATAAAATGAGTTAGCTCATGAATTTTTTGTTGAGGGTGGTTGGTGAGGCATGAAAAGTGATTCTATTAGTTATGGAGTTCAAGTTGCAGTTAGTGCATTAGTTTAATGCATGCGAAATCAGTTAACTCAATTTATTGAGTTAAAAGCAGTTGAAATCATTGTAACTGTTTGTTGCACTAGTGAAATTTCGAGTGAATTAAATCAGATTTAATTCACATGCAGTGATTTTCCATGCAACTGATGATTTATTATTAATAGTTGCATGCATGTCAATTCCAGTGGAGACCCAGTTGAGACAAAGGTTAAAGGGATGTTAACTATCAGTTGTATCATTAGTAGGTTGCCCGCATTCAGTAAGAAAACAATAGGATTTCCCATGATAATTTTCATAGTTTTGGAAGGATTAATTTCCTAAAGAATATGGATTTCATTCCACATGAATTACGCAAGCAAGGCAGGCTGATAAAAGGATGAAAATTGGCTAAGTGTTGGTCGATTTTGTCCAGATCAGTGTGAGACAGTTGTGAGAGTGCAGGAGACTCTTGTGAGAAGAGTGCATTATAATTTTTTCATGATTCCTTGGTGACTATACAATAGAAGAGAGAGGGGTTTTTAGCAGCAAGCTTTCCCCAAGAAAATATCTGTGTTGTGGTTTGATTTGCTTCTTTCTTTACTTGTTGTGATTATGTTTATTTTCCGCAATTGATTTGTAGAAGGATTCAATATCTTGCTTTAGTACATTGCTTGATCAGATTGAATCCATTGATATGAATATTGTTTGTATAATTTATACATGGTATTAGAGCACAGGAAATCACTATAGTGGAGAAGAAATTGATTTTTTGTTGAATAGCATTCTGTAATATTCCAAAATTTTAGCCTCCAAGCTAAATGGAATATTAGAGTTGTTTTATCACTAAGAGGATGAATAATTGGGTAGGGAGGCCCATTAACCTCTTTATAAGGATCAATAACACCCTAATGTGAAAAGGGGTAAGAATAAGCAGCTAATTTGAGCACCCTTAGGTGTGAACAGAGATGGGGACATGTTGATTCAGTCAACTTTGACCAAGTAAACTAAGCTGTCTAGATACATTGAATCTCCTTTGGACAGCGTAGTATTGGTGGAGGGAAATTTTCATGAGCTTGATGGTACATGTGGATGGGACCCAATGAGGAGAGGTTCACTTGCTATATAGGAAGAGGATGGAGGCCTTTTTTATTCATGATTTTGTATTTCGATTTATTGATCTTGTCTATTTAGACTTGGCTTCCCCTTGTTGTTTAGCAAGGAAACATTGGGTGTTCCTGGACGGGAATCCCGCCTCTTCCCTTGAGAGGCCTCTTGGGAGAGCTTGTCCTGTATTTCTCCACATATAGGCTCAAGGCCAAGCATCATTATTCAGTCCTAGCATTATTTCTGCAGCAGAATATTGCTGAGTTGTAGGGTGTTGCAGTGGAGGATTCTTACACCACTTCCGGGTTTGTTTCTCAGTAGAAGGTGCTCTCCTCCTCTTGAGAAATCAGCTAGGAAGATTTCTGAGCACATTTCAGATATGGGAAATAGGCCAAAGTGGTTCTCATCTCCTACAACGCAGTCCCTTGTAGAAGTTGCATCATTTTATGCAGAGTTGCTGCAGCAGGGTTAAGACCCTTGTTTTAGAGCTAGTTTCCTAGGGAAAGGGCCAACCCTTCTCTCGAAAATCTAGAGGAATGGATCCTCATCCCTATTTGGTATTATTCGGCTATATTTCTGTAATTTTGCAGTAAGACTACATTTTCTGAGCTGAATATTCAGATCTTCTCTTTCTTGTACATGTGTTTCATGAAACCCTTGCCGGTTTAGCTTTATAATGCAAAAAGGAGGCCAGATCTCTGTTTTCTTGGAATATTATTCCATGTAACTCCAAATCCATGTATTTCATTATTTTATTGTAGAAACCCTCATAAAATAATGTTTTATATGCTTCAGTATTTTTCTGCATAAATAAAGTCATGGGATTTGGTTACTTTCAAGTTGTTGGGTAGCCGAGAGGTCTGTTTAAAATATCAAAAGGGATTTATTTATGATCCCCTTTTGTATGTGACAACCTAATAGCATATTCTAATGGAACCCAGAGTTATTTCACCCAGTTAAAATTAATATCTTCATAAATAACGTTTCCAGGGTCTAATTCTTGCATTTTCCCCACTTGGGAAGGTGTAGGCATTCTTATTTTGATATTGTTTCACTCATTTGAGGGATATTTGTTTTTTAACACATAATATGAGCCTATTTTCTGATCTCCAACTTTATAATATCTTAATATATTCTCATTGTTGTAGAAAATTCCAGATTTGGAACATTACAGTGGTATCAAAGCTTCAATCTTGGCTCAGCCTGTGGAACTCGGCCGTGCAACTATCCAGAGAAGGAGAGATGAACAGAATGAAGAGCCCATTATGTGGAGTAAAAAGGGAAGATAAGCTTTAAAATATTCTTCCAAAATCTGTGCAGTGCATCAATGAAAATCTTAAGAAGATGAGAGGAGAGATGGAATCTCCTGATGAGTTTGGATCTAGAGCCAGAAATAGATTGATACATGATAGGTGTGAGCATGCATCTGCACCTTATTATGCACAATGCATTCAAATGCCTAGGGTTTCTATGAGAAAGATGAAAGAAGGAGAAATGTCGGAGGAGAGAACACTTAGAAATTTCCTGCAAGAATATGAATCTCAAGATGAGAAGTTTAGAGATCATATTACTTTCAAAGAGTTCTGAAATATCAAGGAGGAGAGGAGCCATCTGCATGACATGGATATATTTTTTCTATCTACCTTTGATGGATCCCCAACTTGCTTAGCCAAAGCTTGGGTGGAGGAGTTGGGCGCTTACTTGAAACAGCACCCAGTTTCTGAAGAAGAAGCCATCAGAGTTGCAACGCTGCACTTTGAAGGTAAGGCTTATGCTTGGTGGATGTTTGAGTCATTTTCATTGAAAAATGTTAATAATTCTTCTTTTTCAAAGTTCACTAAAAGATTAGTTGAGATATTTGATGCTAAACATGAAACAATCAAACCACTGAAACTTTTGCATAAGTTGGGAAAACCTGCAAACTCAAAACCACTTCAGAAACCTATTGGAGGAGATCATATCTTGCATGACACCTTGCTGAAGGAAAGATATTTATTTCATGGCCTTGGACAAGAGGGCATGAGGGGTCCTTTTTCAAAGGAAGATCCTCTTATTGATCAGTTACCTCCTATTCATATTGAAGATAAAGAGAATGATGGGGGTTACAACGCTATCACATCTAGAGAATATCTAGTGCTTCATGCAGAGGAAGGAGGAGAACATTCTCCAACGAGAGGATTTCATGTGACATTCCAAGAAGTTCCCTAGGATCTCACATGTGGGAGGCAAAGTAAATTCAATGAGCAACTTGATTATGAGATGGTATTGATGGAAGGAGAAGGTAGGGAGGAAGGACATCATCACTTAATGAAGAGCACACACCCCTATCTATTTTAGAGAGTTGGTGCAAGGAGGAAGGAGATTGGTTTGCGCTGTGAGGGTAAGGGCAAGGTTTCCCAACTATATAGACAGTCTTCTCTTGCCATGGATGTCTCACTACATGGAGGCATTCCACCGCGGAGACCATCAAACTTGGAGTTGGTAAGAGAAATCTTGCCATTTGGTTCATCACTCTTGGATTCTGCGAAGGTGAAAAATTTGAAGGAGTCTAGTGCAGCGCAGAGAGTTTGGGATAAACTCAAGGAGGAGGAGGACATCCTCCCATTTTCAGCACCAGCCACTCTCACTACCTGTACTGCGCTGAAAGAAGTTGTTGTAGTCATGGAGGATGGCACCTTCATGGTGCAAGAGAGCTGCTCCATGGATTTGGAGAAATAGAGGGTACTTCCTTTGAGGAAGGAATCCTTCATACATTGGAATGGATGGAGGCCACTCATGCTTACTTTGGCCAGGATCGGGAGATTATTTGTGGAGGAGAGATTTTCATGGGAGGCCAACTTCCAAAGGTCACTACTTCTTTTCGAGCATTAGAAGCTGCATGATGGGCATAGCAGCAATCTGGAGGATAACTTTGGCATGAGGGGTGTCAAAGGAAAGGAAAACATCAAATGTAGAACTTCACATTACAGATCACCAGCGCTGTCCCTTAGGAGGATTGATCCTTATTGGAGGTCTCAGCTCTTGGTAGAGTACTCCAAGGATCTTGGTGCTTGCATGATTCTTGATGATCCTGATGGAGATGAAAGATATATGGTGGATGATATGGTCATCTATTCTTATGGAAGAGTCTTCTTTACTAGAGCTTCTAAGCTCAAGGAGAAGTTGCTGCATGCAGCATGTGAGGACTTCTTTTCCATGCATTTTGATGCATATCTTGCCTTGGCAGAGGAGTTCATTTGGGAGGGCATTCAGCAAGACATATTTTAGCATATGGAGATATGCATAGCCTAGATGATGATGGAGAGGATGTCACAGCCACCTTCCTAATCATTGGGAGTAACGGAGCATTTTCAGTTGAACCATTTCAACTCAAGTCTTTAAGTGCATGATGGAGAATGTACAATATCACCTTATTTTTTGTAATTCTTGTCTTTTATTAGTAGCATATTTTACCAAGGATGATTATTCCCTCTTGAATATTGAATAATGATGTACTTGAAGCCATTTGTAGCATTGAGATTGGCTATCTCATTGGTGATTTGTGGGGAAAGACACATGATTTTTGGTGTGCACCATTGACACCCTTTTGTACTTTCATGCTTATATCTTGTAAAATGATTGTGGCAGCAAATAAGTGTTTGGAAAAGCACTTGTTTTTGTTTGATTTGATGCAGACAAGGAATGCATTGTGTTGGTTCCTTGTATGGGACCTTGATCCACTTTCCAGTTGTCATATGACAATTTGCTTCTATTGGTTTCTGCTTCCATGTATTGCTGATATCTCTATGTTCAAGGGAAGCTTTGATTGGAGAGTGGGATATGAGTTAAAGATGCCCATTGGGAGGATTATTCTCCCTACTTTACATGATGCATGTTTCCAGAGGAGCAATGGGCAACCCATGATAGCCAAATTACATCTTTCTTCTTGATATGGGAGAAGCCATTTGGGGAGTTTGAGTTTTTGGAGGAGGCACTTCATGGTTTATTTGTTTGATGGGGAAGCTTGGGCCACTCTTGGAGGTCATGATACTTCATCCCAAGGTCAACAACAGCCCCACACTTATCATAGATGGAGAGAGAAACCACTTGGTTGGGAGGATCCAATATCTCCATGAAGTCCCAATACATTATATGAACAGGGGGTTGAGGATCTTTTTGAGCTAACTAGATTGGCTCATTTAATTTGGATGATATCATGGGTGTGGGAGTCACTCATTGGGAAAAATATTCCCCATGTTAATCATTACTCCTACCTTGAGGAGGCCATTGGACAGCAGGGAGGTTTCCACTTACATCTTCCATCCTTCTATGATGTAAGCCATATGGTTTTTCATGCTTCGGAGGAGACATTGGAGGACAGATTTGTAGCAGATCATGTTGAGTAGTGGTGGAGACTTTCGGATGAGGAGGCCACAAGAAGAAGAGGGGAGGATTTTTCTCTCCTTATGCAATTGCTTGAGTACAAGCAACATTTTGGAGGGGAGGACTGTAATATTCCAAAATTTTAGCCTCTAAGATAAATGGAATATTAGAGTTGTTTTATCACTGGGAGGATGAATAATTGGGTAGGGAGGCCCATTAACCTCTTTAGAAGGATAAATAACACCCTAATGTGAAAAGGGGTAAGAATAAGCAGCTAATTTGAGCACCCTTAGGTGTGAACAGAGATTGGGACATGTTGATTCAATCAAATTTGACCAAGTCAACTAAGTTGTCTAAATACATTGAATCTCATTTGGACATCGCAGTTTTGGTGGAGGACAACTTGCATGAGCTTGATGGCACATGTGGATGGGACCCAATGAGGAGAGGTTAACTTGCTATATAGGAAGAGGATGGAGGCCTTTGTTATTCATGCTTTTGTATTTCTATCTATTGATCTTGTATGTTTAGACTTGGCTTCCCCTTGTTGTTTAGCAAGGCAGCATTGGGTGTTCCCAGACGGGATTCCCACCTCTTCCCTTGAGAGGCCTCTTGGGAGAGCTTGTCTTGTATTTCTCCACACCCAGGCTCAAGGCCAAGCATCATTATTCAGTCCCAGCATTATTTTTGTAGCAGAATATTGCTGAGTTGCAGGGTGTTGCAGTGGAGGATTCTTACACCACTTCCGGGTCTATTTCTCAGTAGAAGGTGCTTTCCTCCTCTTGAGAAATCAACTAGGAATATTTCTGAGCACATTCCAGATCTTGGAAATAGGAAAAAGTGGTTCTCATCTCCTACAGCGCAGTCCCTTGCAGGAACTACGTCATTTTATGCAGAGTTGCTGCAGCATGGTTAAGACCCTTGTTTTAGAGCTAGTTTCCTAGGGAAAGGGCCAACCCTTCTCCCGGAAAGCTAGAGGAAGGTATACTCATCCATATTTGGTATTATCCAGCTATATTTCTGTAAATTTTCGGTAAGACTACATTTTTTGATCTGAATATTCAGATCTTCTCTTTCTTGTACATGTGTTTCATGAAACCCTTGCCAGGTTAGCTTTATAATGCAATAAGGAGGCTAGATCTCTGTTTTCTTGGCATATTGTTCCATGTAACTCCAAATCCATGTATTTAATTATTTTACTACAGAAACCCTCATAAAATAATTATGTATATGCTTCATTATTTTTCTGCATAACTCAAGTCATGGGATTTGGCTATTTTCAAGTTGTCGGGTATCCGGGAGATCTGTTTAACATATCAAAAGGGATTTCTTTCTGATCCCCTTTTTTACGTGACAACCTAACAGCATATGCTAAGGGAACCCAGCATTATTTCACCCAATTAAAGTGCATATCTTCAGAAATAACATTTCCAGGGTCTAATTCTTGCATTTTCCCCACTTGGGAAGGTGTAGGCATTCTTCTTTTGCTATTGTTTCACTCATTTGAGGGATATGAATTTTTTAACACATCATATGAGCCTATTTATTATCTCCAACTTTATAATATCTTAATATATTCTCATTGGTGTAGAAAATTCCAGATTTGGAATATTACACATTCGAATTTGCAAAAGTATTCTTTTGTGGGACAGGAAGATTAGGATCAAGATGAATTTGAATGGATTGAGAAATCAAGGGAAATTAAAATTATATTGCGTGGAAAGACATGATGGAGGTAGTTCCGGAGGAAAATAGGTTGAAAGAATTCATTGATAATGACATTCCAAAACCCGCACCAGCAGATGCCACTCTTCTTGATGCTTGTAAAAAGAAGGATTCAAAGGCAAGGAGGATTTTATTAGTGGGAGTATGAGACCACATTGTCTCAAGTCTCCATCAAAAAGTGACTCCATATGAAATGTCGAAGGCTTTGATAGATCTGTTTTAGAGTAGAAGTGATCACATAAAATTTGCACTGAAGGACAAACTTAGGAAAATCAAAACGGAGAAAGGCGACACTATTTCGAAATATTTAACCAAGTTTTTCCAATGTCAAGATGAGATTGGAAGCATCAGAATTACTGTCGTGGATGATGAATTGGTGAGCCAAGCTCTTTTAGGCCTTCCCAAGAGTTGGCATAGTTATCAGGACTCTGTCAATGGGAGGGAAAAGCTGCCAGATTGGGAATGACTTTGGTTGGATTTGGTGCAAGGATAATTTAGGCGGAATACCAGGGATGGATATTCATCTCCTTGGATGATAAGGCAAAGAAGGGGAAGGGAAATAAATTCCATTCCAAATTTGAGATCGACAAAGAACACAAGAAGTGAGACATGTCCAGAGTGAAGTGTTTTCAATGTCACGAGCATGGACATTATGCCACTAATTGTCCACAAAAGAAGAAGAACAAGAAGGATTCAGGATTTTCATCTACTAAGGTTTTGGCCTCGCAATTTGAGTTGGACTTCTTGCTCATTGCATGCGTGGTGTTAAGTGCGATGGGATCATTATGGTACTTGGATAGTGGTGCATCTTTCCACATGATGGGAGACAAAGAAATTTTCAATAGCTTGGAGGATAAGGACCTACAGATGCATATCTAAATAGGTGATGATGGGAGGTACAACGCTATCAGGATTGGTACAGTTACCTTCCAGATACAGTTAGGTAAACCTTTCTTATTAAAATATGTAATGCATGCACCAGGCTTGAAAAATAATTTAGTTTGCGTCACAATGTTGGAGGATAGAGGTTATGATGTGGTTTTAAATCAAGGGAAATATTTCCTTCAACACAAAGCCATAGGAAAAGCCAAAAATATTGGGATTCGTGTGAAGAATCTCTAAAAAATTGATGTATATGGTTGTGTAACATTGATGGGTAAGGCAGACAAAGTGGTGAGCTGAGTTGAGGGTGAGTTATGGAATAGGAGATTGGGCCATCTACACCATCGTTCCTTGAAGGTCATGCAACATATTTCTATGGGGCTTCCAAAGGGTACTCTTGTGCAGATAGACACATGCAAGGGATGTACCATGGGGAAGTATGAAAAGGCCACTTTTCACGAGAAGGAGAATCAAGCTGCAAAAATCCTTGAGAGAGTTCACTCAAACTTTGTGGACCATTCTCTACCACTTCGAAATTAAAGCACATGTATTATGTGATCATTGTTGATGATTTTTCTAGAAAGTGTTGTATCTACTTCATGTAGAATAAAGATCAAACGTTCTCAAAATTTTGTGAGTTCAAAGCACTAGTGGAGAAAGATACAGGGAAGCATATGAAGGCTCTTAGGAGTGAAAATGGTGGTGAGTACATCTACAATGATTTGAAGAAATTCTGTAGAAAATAAGGATTTTAGAGAGATTTGATTGCGCCTCATAACCCACAACAGAATGGGGTTGCAGAAAGAAAGAACAAAACAATTGTGGGTGCGGCATGAGCAATGTTGCATGATCAGGGCCTACAGTTGCATCTATGGGTGGAGGCATGCAACACAACGGTATTTGTGCAAAACTATAGTCCTCATCAGATACTTGGCACGAGTACACCAGAGGAGGCTTTTTCTGGTAAGAAACCTGATGTTTCAAATTTCAAAATTTTTGGCTCATCTGACTATTTCCATGTAACCAAATATTCCAGGAAGAAGCTCAGACCAATAGCTGAGATTGGGATATTTTTGGGGTACATTGATACTCCCCACAACTATCGGGTATATTTTCCAAAAAATAGGATGATTGTTGTGTGACAGGATATAAAATTTGATGAGGAGAAAGACATGCGATTGTCCCTTGAGAGGGAGCTGGATTTGCATGCAGATGAGGAACTCTTGGTTCTAAAGGATGAACCTCAAGATATGGAGCAACTAGATACAAAGGATCATGGAATGGTAGAAAACACTCATGCAGATCCATCCACCAGAAATGGTAGAAGGCACACCACGGAAGTTGATAGATTGAGACTTGATGCGACAGAACATGTAGGAGCACCTACTTTACTATGCAGACAGAGACAGCCTCTAGACAGGTTTACTGGATACATGGCTCTTATGAGCAAGTGTATTGTGATAGAACCATCCTCCTTTGAGGAAGAAGTGCAGGAACGAATTTGGGTTGATGCCATGGTTGAGGAGTATGACTCCATCGTCAATAATAATGCATGGGAAGTTGTCCCAAGACCAGTCGGAAAATCAATGGTTGGATCTAGATGGATCTATAAAGTGAAGCAAATAGCAGATAGGAGTGTGGAGAAGTACAAGGCTAGATTTTTAGCCTGGGGATTCTCACAAGTTGAGGAGATTGACTATGAGGAGACTTTCGCACAGATTATGAGGTACTCATCGATTAGATCTATCCTTGCACTCTCAATGCAGATGGGGTGGCAGATACATCAAATGGATGTGAAAACCGTGTTTTTCAATGGATTTATTGAGGAAGAAGTGTACATAGAGCAGTCAAAAGGTTTTGATATATTTGACAGTGAGTTGAATGTGTACCAAATCAAGAGAGAATTGTATGGGTTGAAGCAAGCACCTCGTGCTTGGTACACCAGGATTGATAGCTATTTCACCAGGTTGGGCTTCACGAAGAGTGAAGCGGATGCAAACCTGTACGAGATTGTGGTTTACGGTAAGCTCTTGATTATCGTACTTTATGTTGATGATATAATTTTGACAGGTGATGAGCAGCTCATAATTTCTTGCAAGGAGGATCTTGAAAGAGAGTTTGAGATGAAGGACATGGGAATCCTTCACTATTTCCTTGGTTTTGAAATATGGCAGCAGGATGGTGAGCTATTTGTTTCTCAAGGCAAGTATGCCAAAGAGATTCTGAGTAAGTTTCAAATGGAGAGTTGTAAACCCATGGAGAGTCCTCTTCTAGGAAACTAGAGGAAGGAGGATGCTACTTTAGGTGAGGTAGTAGATGCTACTTTTTACATACATCTAGTGGGTTCACTGATGTACTTGGTGAACACAATATTATACATTTTCTACGCAGTTAACCAGCTAATTCAAGCTATGGTTAAGTCGCCCAAGCTCTTTTGGAAGGAAGGGAAGCATGTCTTGATATATCTCAGGGGCACTATAGAGTATGGATGATGGTACAGACGACCAGAGGGAGTGAAGCTTCAAGGATTAACCAATGTAGATTTGGCAGGCAGTCCATCAGACAGAAAGAGCACATAAGGAGGGATCTTCAACATAGGATTGACAATAGTTTCTTGGTATAGCAGGAAGCAGCGATCTGTGGCACTCAGTTCAACCAAGGCAAAGTACATGGCAGCCAGTCAAGTTGCATGTGAGGCCATCTAGATGAGGAGGATTCTGGGTGGTTTTTTTGGTTCTCAGATGGATCCGACGGTGATACATTATGATAACCAGAGTTGCATTAAAATCTCGGTTAATCTGGTATTCCATGATCGGTCCAAGCATATAGACATCTAGTCCCACTATCACAGAGATTGTGTACAGAGGCACTTTATTTTACTTCAGTACATTCCCACAGAAGATCAAGATGTAGATTTTCTGACGAAGGTGCTCGCTAGGAGAAAATTTGAATACCATAGATGCAAGATCGGGGTGGCAGATAATTCCTTTCTTGTTGAGAGGGAGTGTTGAAAAGTCAACAAGAAATGTGTGTCTAATTTAATTTTCCCTTTATTAAATTGGACAATAAAATGTAGTCTTATCTCATAATCACTTATAATAGTTAACTGATTTTGATAAACTCAGTTAGCTCATGAATTTCAAGTTGAGGGTGGTTGGTGAGGCATTTACATGAGACAAATTTGAGTGATTTACCTTTTCTTCATGCATGTGTCTGGTTAAGGCATCTTGGGCATGATGGAGATGCATCTCCATCTCATGCATTCTTTGAAGAAGTCCTTATTTCTCTTTCTTCATAGAAACCAATTTCTCATGAATTCTAGTGCTTTCCCTTACATCTTCATACAGAATTTGCAACATATCCTTCAGGATGTAGAAGTCCCACTTCATGTCTTCATCAAAGAGTCTTGTAAAGGAGGGGGATTTTGAAACCTCAATTGATGAATTCATCATCATTATGTAAATGAATTAGATAAATTCAACAATAATTCGAAAATATTTCAAAAAAAATTGACAAAGATTCTTAACAATATGGTTGTAGATTCAAGCTCTTCTCTGCAGCTTGTATCTCTTCTTCAAGCAACCACTTTTGCAAACAATCCCTCTTGTGCTTCAAGGGTTTCCTTAAGGTCCTTTGGTAAGGAGGATGCTTTCAACCTTCTTCCTTCTTGTCCTCTTCTGGACTTAGCTAGCAGTAGCTCCCCTTCACCTCTAGCAAACTCAAACTTGTAAGCATCAGTCAATTTTCAAACAGTAAAATTCTTTGCACTATTAAACACCTTTCAAGTCAAACAAGCAAGAAACCTAGTGCTCTAATACCACCTGATCTGAAATGGTTGGCTTACTTGTTATGCTATGCAAACACCTCCCAATTAGTTAAAACAAATTAAGATCTTTCTTATACTTGATAGTGCGGAATTGAATACTTAAACTAGGTGTATGTGTTTTTTCTATTTTAAGTATTTATGTGTAAGGAATTAAACATTTGTTATTTTTTTTTAAAATAATGTACAGAAATCATAAATTTCAGCAAATAATCATAAACACATAACAACAATTTTAATAAAGAAGTTCACCCGAATGTCTTGGGCTATGTCTCCTTGAGCCTTTGTCAATTGACTTGGCTCTTTGAGATTAAGATGGAAAATTTCTTTTACAAGCTACTAACTCAACTCCAATGGTTTTTTGAACTATAAAAATGGGTTTATAATACCATCATACCCCTCGAAATACTGCTACTCTCTGGAAATGGACCTAGGCTCCATTTCACTTGACCTCTTCTGCTAGTGCCCTTAAGCTTCCTTGAGCTTATCTGAGGCACAAAATCCCTTAGAATTCCTTTTCTATCCCTGAAAAATTTTCTAATATCTCCAACACATATCACTCATCCAAAATAGAATATTCATTTTCTCCAAATGAGCTCTGGCTCCCCAATCTCCGCCTCCAACCCTTGGTGGCCCTGGCTCCCCAAAAATTCCTTGTGGCTTATTTGGATCTAGAAGTCTCCAAATGGATCTGAAAATTCCTCCAATGGATTCATAATTTCCAAAATAGTCAGAATAGAATATTCACTTGATGAAATTGACCTTTGGCTGCTCGGGTTACGCCTCCAACACTTAGAAGCACCGTGTAGCTCTAGGCTCACTAAAAGCTTCTATATAGCATCTCGGCCTTCAGAAATCTAAAAATTCTTCTCAAAACCCCATCATTGGATTCATAAGGTTCAAGATAGTCATAATAGACTATTGGTTTGCTGAGAATGGTCTCTGGCTGCCCTGGCTAGGCCTCATTCTCCTGTTGGCCCCTGGTGGCCCCTACGGCCCTTGGAACTTCTCTGAAGAAAAATCATGCTCAGACGTCCTCTCAGGGCTCTAAAACCCTAACCAATGGCTCTGGAATGTCCAAGATAGTCAAAATAGACTATTTTCTTGTTGAGAATAGCCTCTGGCTGCCCTGGCTAGGCCTCATTCTCCTGTTGGCTCATGTTGGCCCTAGTGGCCCTCAAAACTTCTCTGAGGAAAAAGCACGCTTAGAAGTTCTTTGATGGCTCTGAAAACCTCACAAATTTTCCATGACCTATTAAATATAGTCGAAATTGAATATTCACACTCTTTGAATGGTCGGAAATTGGGCCTCCTACTCTTTTTCCCAGTTACACCTAGGAAAGTTCCACTAATTGTGGAGGACTCCACTTAACTAGAGTCGAATTAGAAGATTCCGCTAAAAATGCATGTTTTTCCAAAATCACCACTGAAATAACCGTTACATTAAAGGTTTATGGTTGGTGGTTGGGCACATGACCCAAAACCCTACGATTAACAACTGACGGTGGTTTGGGTGGAACCCGCATTTAAACTCTGATGAACGTTGGATCGTGGTTGAGTTATGGGTTGAATGAAAATCATCGGCGGAAATGTTGGCATTAAACCATGCCATGTGACAACTCAACCGTTTGCATAAATGTTGTTGTTGGTTTAACCGTTAGGGGACAGCATTTGTTGTAACATCGCCTTGTGAACGCTCCACATGGGATTGTTGGTTAACATTTGAGCCTTTGGTTTTAGCCCTTGGGTCATGGGCATGGTCTTATGGGGGAGGGGTGATGCAGGGTCAACCTGCAACACCCAGAACCTTTAATCTACCATGCAAATTCACTTGCATCTCAGCATCAAAATTACAAATTCACCCATTGTCTCTATCATGCGGAAGTTTTTGTTTAAAACTTAAGATTCAAACTACAACCCACAATCAACACGCCTTAATCGAATGCCATAGCATATTTTCCAATACCCAAATATGAATTTCACTATTGTCAACGCCCTTATATTTCATCTCATTCAACTTATAACGCAGGACCTGTAGATTTACTCTTTCAACATCTGAACCAACACCTTTTATAAAAACATTCAAACAGCATTAACGCCTTATCAAGCAATACAACCCATGTATCCTCTCGCTCCACAGATCTGATCGATCCTTAGCTTAATTCATAAATTGGGTTGAACGCTCTTACAAACAGAGCGTTATGAAGATTCTTGCGCTCAGATCCATGTCTTCAAGGTTCCTGTCTATGAATCACTGCGGCCCTGTCAAAGACATCAATTCACAAAACCAAATCACTGATCCAATGATTCAGATCGATTTCCCTTTCACTGTTCAAAAACTCTCCAAACTCTGGTCATACACCGATATATCAATCAGCGATCCCAATCTGCAACTTATAACCATTGCAATCATTACAAAAAACCTGCGCCACAAAATAATCAAACACAAATCGCAATCGGAAATATACATTTCCCTTTTTCTATGATCATCAGAGTTCTGATTCGATACATTCCCTAGAGCCCGATCTGAATCAATCGGAAATCGAAGATTAGCATTTACAACGATCGGCAGTCAGAATTTAAAATGCGATTGATTATCGCCCGAACTCTCTAGACCTGATTCCACATCACTCAAGGTTTAATATAACATTCCAACACCGATGCAATACCAAATCTGCGATCGCTATCCCAATGTTGATATTCAATCGCTCCAACGCGATGTCACTCCACCTCCGCAACTCTACTGCGCTCCAATTTAAATCTACACCGATATCCTTTGTTACCAAAACTGTCGATCATTATCACAACACCAATGCGATATGATTCAATTTTCTATCGCAACCAATATTATGCTATCATTTATGTCGTTTTACAGTTTTTTCGATGCGAGATTCCAGGCCCAATGTAATTTCCCAAACCAGTTTATAAAACTTTACATTCGGCTCATTGATATATGTTAAGGTATGCTATGTTCATGGGCTGATAACACATAAAATCAACCCTTATATTATTCGAAATCCGCTTCAAAGGTTCAATCAAAGATTAAGGGAAGACAACAGCGTTTTATCCAGAACGCCATATCTGAACTGAGATCACACAATCTCCTGTAAATTGACTTGAATTCTCACAGCATTTAATAACGCAATTCTTCCTCCTTTGAATTACCTCACGAAAAGGAACCAGTGATCTACCAAATGGAATAATCTCTGCCAATTTAATTTGGTGATCCAAGTTTTCAACAAACTCCGCTAATATCCGAAATTCATTAAAACATCACTACATACAGTTAATTTGACACCACACAGAACCATATTTATTTCAATCCATTACGCAGATCAATAAAGTTCAAGCCTTCAAAATTTGTCATTCAACTATGCACAAACCACAACTGTAATTATATTGTTCAAAAAGAAAAGAAAACAGAGTCTCGCCTTTTCCTAGTCATACCTAGAATGGCCTCTGTTATTAAAAAAACCAATTCTCACACATAATCCGAGCTTTCACTCCACCCCAAACACTCACACTAACTCTCTAGTTCTATATCAAATCTACCCATCGACCTTTACACTCCAATCGACTCTCCCTTTTATTCAGCCTTTCCAACCCTTTTTTTTATTAACTAGCTCCTAAAAACAATGCTAATGCTATCTCTTAAGAACAGAATTATGCTATTTTATAGCTTCTTGATTATATCTATACAAACAAATCTTATCGCTTATCTAAAATAAGACAGTCTCTGATTTATTATAATTCTAAAACTATTTGAGGAATCCAACCTCCTCAGCAAATCGATTTTGACCAACAGTAAATAAATTTTACTGGATTTAACCACAACATGTGGACAAATCTCCACATTGCTGGCTAATGCCGATGCTCCTGCATCAGACTCCCGAAGTTTAAAATAACCATGATCTCCTGATCATGCAATTCTATTCTATGTCCTCCTGGATCCCATACTTGGTTTGATAGTCTGTCCTTGGTTACTGCTGTTGTTGTTTGTCCCTCAAGTTTTCCGCCTTTGTGCTGTAATTCCTCACTATCTGCTGTCGTCCTTTTCACATATTTTGCTGCTACTTTTCTCACTTTAATTTGCAATTTTCCATTCCCTTCACCTGTACCATTTCTTCTAGCCAATCTTCCTTTCTTCTTTTGTCCTGCATTTGTTTTACTGGAATGTTGTAGTATGAGTTTCCACAACTCATCCAATTCATTGTCCATTTCACTCCTTGTGTGCTGAATACTTTTCTGCTGCAACTGATTGTGTTCTTGAATTAGAGCATCATAATCTTTGTGCCAATAATCTTCCATATACATTTCTGAAATGTACAAATGCCTTTTCCCAGGTTCTTCTTCTGGTTTCTCATTCATGACTTCATCATTCCTTGCTTCAAATTCCAGTATACCTTCTATTAATCCGATCTGTTCTTCTTAGTTCAGATCGACTTCACACTACCCTTTTCCTACATATAAATCTTCATCAAAATTAATCAACTCAATAAACACAAATGCTTTACTTGCCTTCCTCATCAAAATATTCGACTTATACAAATATGCCATCTCATCTGGAAGTTCTCTCAAAAGTTTTGTACCATCTTTACTAACTGCATTGTCCACAATATCTGTCTTTAATCCTCCTTCACTCTGGCTTGCTTCAAGATCAATGATCTTCAATGACTCAGTGTATCCTTTGAATTAAAAAATTCTTTTGCCATCCTCCTTATTCTGCATATGACTATGAGTAGTCATTTCTTCAACAATCTTCAATAACTGTTTGTCTTTCCTCAAGTCAATGTGACCTGCAAACACACAACAACCTTCAGTTTTCAAAATACAATACCTTCCATTTTCCTTTGATGCTTCAAGCACCAATCCTCCATTATAGACCTTTTGGATTCCAGCGGATCCTTCTTGCGGTGACTTCAAATCAATATGAATTTGTTCAAGTTCCCTGAACTCATTCATCAGCTTGCCATTACACCTCTGTTGCAATAGCTTCCACTTCACCCTTTTCTTCAGTTTCCATCTGTATCTTCAGTCTTCACTTATCTTCCTTTGTACAGCCAGACCAATTTCTGGTTCTTCATTCTGCTGCCAGCTTCTATACTTCTGCAATTTAATGCCTTCCTCAAATTCATTCTCATGTAGCTGATCATTCCTTCCAAATTTCTGGTTACTTCCATATTCATCTTGCTGAGTTAATATTTCTGTCTCCTTTATGCCTCTAAGGACATAACTGCCTTGTTGCTCCTGATCTTTCATCTCACCTTCATATAATCGCTGCTCAATTTCTCTGATTTCAGCATCATATTTATTAATGTTGTCTTCCACACCTTTTCCTCCATCAGGTTCTATAAGCTTCGTTTCTCCTTTGGGTTCCTCGAGCAATCTCTCCAAGAATTCTATCTCCTTATGAAATCTCTCCAGCAGATCATCACAATTTCCATTCTCACCTTCATTCTTTTCTTGGCAATCCTCCTGAGTTGACCTGTTTTCCACATTATCATATTGCAAACACCTTTCATCAATTCCATTAAACAAATACATTGGTTTACCTTTTTTTAGTCCCACTATGGAATTGTCTTCAGACTGCTGGTCTATATCGACCTCATTTGACTGTTTAACACCAAACAGGATTTCATCTATGAACTCCTTCTGTTGCAAATGATCAACACCTTCTTCCTCTAAAAAGGATTCTTCATCATACTTTACCTCAAGAGCTTCATTCTTGGTTGTGACAATTTCAATCGACTATCCATCATCCTCTGCATATCCTGCAAACATACACAAATTGTAAGAATCAAAATCACAAGGCTTCATTGCCTCATCTGCTTCCTTTGTCAACATATTTTCGAATTGTTCTGAACTCTGTTGATATTCCATGAGATCTTCAGCCGACCTCTCATTATCCTCTTCCCCCAACATTTCACCTTGTTCCGGTCTGCAAATGGAAACTTCCAATTCTACCTCTGCTTCTCTGAGTTTCTCTGATTCCTCTTGAGCACTCAATATCTGCTCAATCTTTCTCAATTCTTCTACTATCTCTGACTTCACTTGCTGATTTCTCCTTTCTCGTAGCCTTGGCCACTTTACTCTTTTCCTCATGGTCCAAACACTTTTCTGCAGCATCTTCATCAATATTCCAATTTGGAAATCTATCTCAGCTTTCTCTCGGTCAAACTCTTCTTGACTCATCCTCATGCCATTTTCTTTGGCATCTTCCCTTCTGTTGTGGCTTCCTTGTGAACTTCTGCTATGACTATCTGTAGTCATTTTCTGCTCCTCTCTTTCCATGAGCTCCTCGCACCTCTGCAACAAGCCTCTGCAACAGTAAGTCCTCCTTACTGCAATCTTACCTCACTAAGCTCTCCTCACTCAGTCTTTTGGTAAGCACGATCCCCTGTCTGGAATCTTCTCTTGAGCAACACCTTTGCTCCCTCTAGGCTTCTGCAATCTCTCACTCTTTCTTTCGAGAACACCTCAATTGTCCTCTCTGTCCAATCTCTTGTTGGATTCTTCAGGTTCACTGCCACTTCTATCTGGTTCTTCTCTCACAACTTATTTTGATTTATATTGCTGCAGTATTCATTCTTTCAACAGAGCCAAGCTCTGATACCAAAAATGATGTAGGGTCAACCTGCAACACCCAGAACCTTTAATCTACCATGCAAATTCACTTGCATCTCAGCATCAAAATTACAAATTCACCCACTGTCTCTATCATGTGGAAGTTTTTTTTTAAAACTTAAGATTCAAACTACAACCCACAATCGACACGCCTTAATCGAATGCCATAGCATATTTTCCAATACCCAAATATGAATTTCACTATCGTCAACGCCCTTATATTTCATCTCATTCAATTTATAACGCAGGACCTGTAGATTTACTCTTTCAACATCTGAACCAACACCTTTTATAAAAACATTCAAACAGCATTAACGCCTTATCAAGCAATACAACCCATGTATCCTCTCGCTCCACAGATCTGATCGATCCTTAGCTTAATTCATAAATCGGGTTGAACGTTCTTACAAACAGAGCGTTATGAAGATTCTTGCGCTCAGATCCATGTCTTCAAGGTTCCTGTCTATGAATCACTACGGCCCTGTCAAAGACATCAATTCACAAAACCAAATCACTGATCCAATGATTCGGATCGATTTCCCTTTCACTGTTCAAAAACTCTCCAAACTCTGGTCATACACCGATATATCAATCAGCAATCCCAATCTGCAACTTATAACCATTGCAATCATTACAAAAAACCTGCGCCACAAAACAATCAAACACAAATCGTAGTCGGAAATATACATTTCCCTTTTTCTATGATCATCGGAGTTCCGATTCGATACATTCCCTAGAGCCCGATCCGATTCAATCGGAAATTGGAGATTAGCATTTACAACGATCGGCAGTCGGAATTTAAAATGTGATTGATTATCGCCCGAACTCTCCGGACCTGATTCCACATCACTCAAGGTTTAATATAACATTCCAACACCGATGCAATACCAAATCTGCGATCGCTATCCCAATGTTGATATTCAATCGCTCCGACGCGATGTCACTCCACCTCCGCAACTCTACTGCGCTCCAATTTAAATCTACATCGATATCCTTTGTTACCAAAATTGTCGATCATTATCACAACACCAATGCGATATGATTCAATTTGCTATCCCAACCAATATTGTGCTATCATTTATGTCATTTTACAGTTTTTCTGATGCGAGGTTCCAAGCCCAATGCAATTTCCCAAACCAGTCTATAAAACTTTACATTCGGCTCATTGATATATGTTAAGGTATGCTATGTTCATGGGCTGATAACACATAAAATCAACCCTTATATTATTCGAAATCCGCTTCAAAGGTTCAATCAAAGATTAAGGGAAGACAACAGCGTTTTATCCAGAACGCCATATCTGAACTGAGATCACACAATCTCCTGTAAATTGACTTGAATTCTCACAGCATTTAATAACGCAATTCTTCCTCCTTTGAATTACTCACGAAAGCAACCAAATATCTACCAATAGGAATAATCTCTCACAATTTAATTTGGTATCCAAGTTTTCAAATAAAATCGCTAATATCCTGAAATTCATTAAAACATCACTACATACAGCATACAAGGATGACACACCAAACACCACACAGAACCATATTTATTTCAATCCATTACGAAGATCAATAAAGTTCAAGCCTTCAAAATTTGTCATTCGACTATGCACAAACCAGAACTGTAATTATATTGTTCAAAAAGAAAACAAAACAGAGTCTCGCCTTTTCCTGGTCATACCTGGAATGGCCTTCGTTATTAAAAAAAACAATTCTCACACATAATCCGAGCTTTCGCTCCACCCCAAACACTCACACTAACTCTCTAGTTCTATATCAAATCTACCCATCGACCTTTACACTCCAATCGAATCTCCCTTTTATTCAGCCTTTCTAACCCTTTTTTTTATTAACTAGCTCCTAAAAACAATGCTAACGCTATCTCTTAAGAACAGAATTATGCTATTTTATAGCTTCTTGATTATATCTATACAAACAAATCTTATCGCTTATCTAAAATAAGACAGTCTCTGATTTATTATAATTCTAAAACTATTTGAGGAATCCAACCTCCTCAGCAAATTGATTTTGACCAACAGTAAATAAATTTTACTGGATTTAACCACAACATGTGGACAAATCTCCACATTGCTGGCTAATGCCGATGCTCCTGCATCAAGGGGTTGGCCCGAGGGATTGGCCCCCTCTACTCCCCCGCATACAAAACCTTTTAACATTAAATATGTCTTCAGTCCTATACCTTGTAAGAACCACTTGTGTGGCATGTTGGCACGCAGGAGTGCTAGCCAGGGGAGGTTGGGGGTTCAAGCCCTGCCTCCCACATAAAATTTTGACCAACAGTTTGGCCCACGTGGCGGCCTCCAGGCTTGCCACATGGTGCTCTTTGATTGGCTCATCAAAACTCCTCCAAACGCATTTGACAAATAAAACAATGCCACTTGCATCCATCAACTGGCCTAGTAGGAATATTTTGGGGAATATTCTGGGGAATATTCCCTGGAATATTCTTTTTTTGCTTACTGTACCTTTTCCTAGTCAACGCTAGTCAAATTTCAAAAAATTTCAGTTTACTAGACTTTTCAAAATGCGATAACTTCTTCATATGGTGTCAGCTTTTCAAACTATTCACGGTGCCGGAATTAGGAAGAAAAGATCTATCTAGTTGCTTAGGTTCATAACACTTTTGAACAATTTTAATTTTGAGCTATCACTTAGGTCCTTAATCCAAATTTGATCACTCCTCCCCATTGGAAATCTTTTGGACCCCAAAAGACTTGATTACCTATTCAGTATATGAGATTACAAATCCCTCAACTTTTCATCCTCCATCAACTTTGCCTTGCTTGGCTTAGTGCCTTTGAGCCCGAACTCGAAGGTAGTCAACACTTCCCCTCTTGGATACTCGTGTCCTCCTGTCAAGAATTATATCTTCTTTGAACTCATCCAGAATTTCTGGTGAGAAATATTCATTTGAAGGTAGTTGAACATCATTTCCTTGATCATCGATCAAAGGTGGCTCATACAAACGTAAGTTTTCAACATAAACAACTAAATACATTTGCATATGTACAAAGGAATGTATGTTTTACTGGGTCAAGAAGTCAAACCAATTCTTACCAAGCCACTTCCATGGCGCTTTTTCTTGTTAAAAATATTCTTCTAGTGAATCCTCTGGACTCACATCAATGATGGAATCTTTGGTTCCATTTTTTCCATTATTTTTATCCTCTTGCTTCAAATTCTTGGGATAATTGGTTGGATGCAGTGTCAAAAATTGGGCACTGAGATGTCGCTTCTTCTCATAATGTGTGTAGGTTTTTTGCATCTTTTTTTTAAGTTGCCTTCGCTTCGACCGTTTCCTGTATGTCTTCATTCTCTTCCAGCATCTTGAAAATTCATGGTTACAAAAACCACAATAGGAACATCAACTCTTTCTTCCAATCATGCATGCAGATTTTTCATGCTTAACATAAACATAATCAACTTGACTATGGGAATAATTATACCTCAAATGTTTCTTTGCATGTCCATATTTTTTACCCTCTTGAGGAGATGAACTTGAAGAGGTTCAAGCTTTCTTTTGAAGAACAACATCAGTTCCCATGTCTTGATAGCTGTCAGAACTCTCTTGCTCGCCATAAGCTACATGTATACAAACATCTTGCTAAAACATAGGCTTCAAACAATGAAATTCATATTGAATACTAACTTGACATGTTTGTGGGTTTGAACTTGCAACAAAATTTCTTCTTGTAATTGTCTCAAATGCCTTCATGGCTTTGGAGTTTTCGCCATAAGATTGAACATAGCCTAGACCAAACTTCTTAGGCCTTTCCTCAACCATAATGGGCTCAATCATGCCTTGTGCATGTTTTCTTATACCCTTGCCTTCATAGCCCATTTTTAACATCAATTTGGACGCTATACCTCTAGTGTGTTTTTCAAATGAACCTACACATCTATCTGAAGAGGAATTTGAAGAGAAATTTGAGTGATTTACCTCTGCTTCATGCATGTGTTTGGTTAAGGCATCTTGGGCATGATGGAGCTGCATCTCCATCTCATGCATTCTTTGAATAATTCATTCTTTCTCTTGCTTCATAGCAACCAATTGCTCATGAATTCTAGTGCTTTCCCTTGCATCTTCATACATACTTTGCACCATATCCTTCAGGATGTAGAAGTCCCACTTCATCTCTTCATCAAAGAGTCTTGTAAAGGAGGAGGATTTTGAAACCTCACTTGATGAAGTTTTCATCATTATGTAAATGGATTAGATAACTTCAACAATAATTCACAAAGATTTCAAAAACAATTGAAAAATATTCTTAACAATATGGTTGTAAATTCAAGCTCTTCTCTAGAGCTTGTATCTCTTCTTCAAACAGCCATTTTGCAGACAATCCCTCTTATGCTTCAAGGGTTGCCTTGATGTACTTTGGGTAAGGAGGATGATTTCAGCCTTATTCCTTATTTTCCTCTTCTGGACTTAGCTAGCAGTAGCTCCCCTTCACCTCTAGCAAACTCAAACTTGTAAACATCAGACAATTTTCAAACAATAAAATTCTTTGCATTGTTAAACACCTTTCAAGTCAAACAAGTAAGCAACCTAGTGCTCTGTCAAGAAAGCAACCCAATGCTCTGATACCTCCTGATCTGAAATGGGTGGCTGACTTGTTATGATATGCAAGCACCTCCCACTTAGTTAAAAAAAAATAAGATCTTGCTTATACTTGATAGTGCGGAATTGAATACTTGAACCAAGTGTATGTGTTTTTTCTGTTTTAAGTATTTATGTGTGAGGAATTAAACATTTATTTTTTCTGATTAAAATCATGTACAACCAACATAAATTACAGAAAATAATCATCAACACATAACAGAAAATTTAATAAAGGAGTTCACCTGAATGTCTTCGGTTACGTCTCCTTGAGCCTTTGTCAATTGACTTGGCTCTTTGGGATTAAGATGGAAAATTTATTTTAAAAGTTACTAACTCAACTCCAATGGTTTTGTGAGCTGTACCAATGGGTTTAGAATACCATCATACCCCTGGAATGACTGCTAACTCTCTGGAAATGAACCTAGGCTCCCTTTGACTTTACCTCTTCTGTCGGTGCCCTTAAGATTCCCTGAGCTTCTCTGTGGCACAAAATCCCTTATAATTCCTTTTCTATCCTTGAAAAATTTTCTACTGTCTCCATAAAATATCATTCATCCAAAATAGACTGTTCATTTGCTCCAAACGAGCTTTGGCTCCCTAATCTAGGCCTCTAACCCCTGGTGGCCCTCGGCTCCCCAAAAATTCCCTATGGATTCTTTGGCTCCAGAAGTATCCAAATGGCTCTAAAAATCCCTCCAATGGATTAATAATTTCCAAAATAGTCATAATGGACTATTCACTTGCTGAAATTGGCCTCCGGTTGCTCTGGTTACGCCTCCAACAACTAGTGGCACCTTGTGGCTCTAGGCTCACTAAAAAATTCTATGTAGAATCTCAGCCTTCAGAAGTTCCCAAATTCTTTTTAAAAGCCCATCATTATATTCATAAGGTTCAATATAGTCATAATAGACTATTTTTTTGCTGAGAATGGCCTCTAGATGCCCTCGCTAGGCCTCATTCTCCTGTTGGCCCTTGGTGGCCCTTGGAACTTATCTGAAGCAAAATCATTTCAGAAATCCTCTGTTTGATCTTCAAACCTCACCAATGGCTCTATAATGTCCAATATAGTCAAAATAGACTATTATCTTGCAGAGAATAGCCTCTGGCTGCCCTAGCTAGGCTTCATTCTCCTGTTGGCTCCTAGTGGCCCTAGTGGCCCTTGGAAATTATTTGAAGAAAAATCACACTCAGAGGTTCTCTGATGGCTCTGAAAACCTCACTAATGGCTTTAAATTGCTCAATATAGTCGAAATTGAATATTCACACTCTCTGAATGGTCGAAAATTGGGCCTCCTACTCTTTTTCCCAGTTACACCTAGGAAAGCTCCAATAATTGTTGAGGACTCCACTTAACTGGAGTCAAATTAGGAGATTCCACTCAAAAGGAACATTTTTCCAAAATCATCACTGAAATAACCATTAAATTAAAGGTTTATGGTTGGTGGTTGGGCACATGACCCAAAACCCCGTAGTTAATAATCGACGGCGGTTTGGGTGGAACCAGCATTTAAACTTCGGTTAAAGTTGGATCGTGGTTGAGTTATAGGTTGAACGAAAACCATCGGTAGAAATGTTGGCATTAAACCATGTCATGTGACAACTCAACCATTTGTGAAAATTCTGTTGGTGGTTTCACCATCAGGGGACAACATTTGTTGTAACATCGTCATGTGATTGCTCCACACGGGGCTTTCGGTTCACGTTTGCAACTTTGGTTTTAGCCCTTGGGTCATGGGCGTGGTCTTATGGGGGAGCGGTTGGCCTGAGGGATTGGCCCCTCCACTCTCCTACATACAAAACCTTTTAACATTAAATATGTCGTCGGTCCTATACCTTGTAAGAACCACTTGTGTGGTGTGTTGGCACGCGGCCGTGCTAGCCTAGTGGAGGTCAGGGGTTCCAGCCCTGCCTCCCACATAAATGTTTGACCAATAGTTGAGCCCATGTGGCAGCCTCTAGGCTTGCCACATGGCACTCTTTAATCAGCTCATCAAAACTCCTCCAAATGCATTCGATGAATAAAACATTTCCATATATCATCCATTGATTGGCCTAGTATGAATATTCTGGGGAATATTTTGAGGAATATTTCAAGAATATTCCCTAGAACATTATTTTTTTTCTGACTATACCTTTTCCCAGTCAACCCTGGTCAAATGTCGAAATTTGCATTTTACTAGACTTTTCAAAACGTGATAACTTCTTCATATGGTTTCGGTTTTTCGAATCGTTCATAGTGTCGGAATCAGGAAGACGAGATCTATCTGGTCACTCAGTTTTGGCACACTTTTGAACACTTTGAAATTTGAGCTATCACTTGGGTCCTTGATCCAATTCTGTTCACTCCTCCCCATTGGGAATATTTTAGACCCCAAAAGACTTGATTACCTATTTTGTAAATGAGAGTACAACTCCCTCACCTTTCCATCCTCCATCCACTTTTCCTTGCTTGGCTTAGTGCCTTTAAGCCCGAACTCGAAGGTAGTCAACACTTCCCCTCTTGGATACTCTTGTCCTCCTGTCAAGAATTGTATCTTCTTTGAACTCATTAAGAATTTATGGCGATAAATCTTCAATTGAAGGTAGCTAAACATAATTTTCTTGATCATAGATCAAATGTGGCTCATACAAACGTAATTTTTCAACATAAACAATTGAGTACATTTGCATATGTACAACGGAATGTATGTTTTACTGGGTCAATAAGTCAAACCACTTCTTACCAAGCCACTTCCATGGTGATTTTTCTCGCTGAAAATCTTCTTCTAGTGAATCATCTGGACTCACATCAATTATGGAATCTTTGGTTCCATTTTTGCGAGTCTTTTTATACTCTTGCTTAAAATGCTTGGGATGATTGGCTAGATGTAGTGTCCAACATTGGGCAATGAGATGTCCCTTCTTCTGGAAATGTGTGCAAGTCTTTTGCATCTTTTGTTTAAGTTGCCTTCACTTCGACTGTTTCCTATATGCCTTCATTCTCTTCTAGCATCTTGAAACTTCATGGTTACACAAACCACAATAGGAAAAACAACTATTTCTTCCATTCATGCATGCAGATTTTTCATGCTTAACATAAACATAATCAACTTGACTATGGGAAGAATTATACCTCAAACGTTGATTTCCATGTCTATATTTTTTACCTTCTTGAGGAGATTAACTTGAATATGTTTCAGATTTATTTTGAAGACCAACATCAGTGTTCATGTCTTGATAGTTTTCAGAACTCTCTTTCTCACCATAAGATGCATGTCTATAAACATCTTGTTGCAACATAGGCTTCAAACAATGGAATTCATCTTGAATACTAACTTGAAATGCTTGTGGGTTTGAACTTGCAACAAAATTTCTTCTTGTAATTGTCTCAAATGCCTTAATGGCTTTGGAGTTTTTGCCATAAGATTGAACATAGCCTAGACCAAAATTCTTAGGCTTTTCCTCAACCATAATAGGCCCAATCATGCCTTGTGCATGTTTTCCTAGACCCTTGCCTTCATAGCCCATTTTTAACATCAATTTGGACCCTATACCTCTAGTATGTTTTTCAAATGAACCTACACATCTATCTAGAGTGGAATTTGAAGACAAATTTGAGTGATTTACCTCTGCTTCACGCATGTGTTTGGTTAAGGCCTCTTGGGCATGATGGAGTTGAATCTCCATCTCATGAATTATTTGAAGAAGTCCTTATTTCTCTTGCTTCTTAGCAACCAATTTCTCATGAATTCTAGTGCTTTCCCTTACATCTTCATACAGACTTTGCACCATATCCTTTAGGATGTAGAAGTCTCGCTTCATCTCTTCATCAAAGAGTCTTGTAAAGGAGGAGGATTTTGAAACCTCACTTGATGAGGTTGTCATCATTATGTAAATGAATTAGATAACTTCAAAAATAATTCAGAAATATTTCAAAAAAAATTGACAAATATTCTTAACAATATGGTTGTAGATTCAAGCTCTTCTCTGCAGCTTGTATCTCTTCTTCAAGCAGCCACTTTAGCAAACAATCCCTCTTGTGCTTAAAGGTTTTCCCTAAGGTCCTTTGGGTAAGGAGGATTCTTCCAGCCTTCTTCCTTCTTGCCCTCTTCTAGACTTAGCTAGCAGTAGCTCCCCTTCACCTCTAGCAAACTCAAACTTGTAAACATCAGTCAATTTTCAAACAGTAAAATTATTTGCACTGTTAAACACCTTTCAAGTCAAACAAGCAAGCAACCTAGTGCTCTAATATTACCTGATCTAAAATGGGTGGCTGACTTGTTATGATATGCAAGAACCTCCCACTCAGTTAAAAAAAATTAAGATCTTGCTTATACTTGATAGTACAGAATTGAATACTTGAACCATGTGTATGTGTTTTTTCTATTTTAAGTCTTTATATGTGAGGAATTAAACATTTGTTTTTTCTAATTAAAAGCATGTATAGCAAGCATAAATTGCAGAAAATAATCATCAACACATAACATAAAATTTGATAAAGGATTTCACCTGAATATCTTGGGCTACGTCTCCTTGAGCCTTTGTCAATTGACTTGGCTCATTGGGATTAAGATGGAAAATTTATTTTACAAGTTTCTAACTCAACTCCAATGGTTGTTTGAACTGTACCAATGGGTTTAGAATACCATCATACCCTTGGAATGATTTCTAACTCTCTGGAAATGGACCTAGGCTCCCTTTGACTTGACCTCTTCTGTACATTCCCTTAAGATTCCCTGAGCTTCTCTGTGGCACAAAATCCTTAGAAGTCCTTTTCTGTCCTTGAAAACTTTTCTACTGTCTCCATCACATATCATTAATCTAAAATATACTATTCATTTTCTCCAAATGAGCTATGGCTCCCCAATCTAGGCCTCCAACCCTTGGTGGCCCTAGGCTCCCAGAAACTTCCCTGTGTCTTCTTCAGCTATATAAGTCTCAAAATGGATCTGAAAATCTCTATAATGAATTCATAATTTCCAAAATAGTCAGAATAGATTATTCACTTGCTGAAATTGGCCTCTGGTTACTTTGGTTACACCTCCAACACCTGGTGGCACCCCGCGGCTCTAGGCTCACTGAAAACTTCTCTGTAGCATCTCGGCCTTTAGAAGTCTCCAAATGCTTCTGAAAACCCCATCATTGGATTAAGAAGGATCAATATTGTCATAATAGACTTTTTTTTGCTGAGAATGGTCTTTGTCTGCCCTAGCTAGGCCTCATTCTCCTGCTGGCCCCTAGTGGACCTAGTGGCCCTTGGAACTTCTTTGAAGCAAAATCATGCTCAGAAGTCCTCTGATGGCTCTAGAAACCTCACCAATGGCTCTGGAATGTCCAATATATTCAAAATAGACTATTTTCTTGCTGAGAATAGCCTCTGGCTGCCCTGGCTACGTCTCATTCTCCTGGTGGCTTCTAGTGGCCCTAGTGGCCCTTGGAACTTATCTGAAGAAAAATCATGCTCATAAGTTCTCTAATGGCTCTGCAAACCTCACCAATGGCTCTGACCAGCTCAATATAGTCGAAATTGACTATTCACACTCTCTGAATGGTTAAAAATTGGGCCTCCTACTCTTTTTCCGAGTTACACCTATGAAATTTCAACTAATTATGGAGGACTCCACTTAACTAGAGTCAAACTAGGATATTCCACTCAAAAGGCACATTTTTCCAAAATCACCACCGAAATAACCGTTATATTAAAGGTTTATGGTTGGTGGTTGGGCACATGACCCAAAACTCCATGATTAAAAACCAACTACGGTTTGGGCAGAACCCGCATTTAAACTCTAGTGAACGTTGGATCATGGTTGAGTTATGGGTTGAATGAAAACCGTCGACGGAAATTTTGGCATTAATCCATGCCATGTGACAACTCAACCATTTGCAGAAATGTTATTGGAGGTTTAACCTTCGGGGGACAACATTTTTTGAAACATCGCCATGTGAATGCTCCACACGGGACTATCGGTTAATGTTTGTGCCTTTGTTTTTAGCCCTTGGTTCATGGGTGTGGTCTTATGGGGCAGGGGTTGGCCCGAGCAGCTGGCCCCTCCGCTCCCTTGCATACAAAACCTTTTAACATTAAATATGTCACCATATCTATACCTTGTAAGAACCACTTGTGTGGTGTGTTGGCACACACATGCACTAGTCAGGGGGAGATCAAGGGTTCGAGCCCCGCCTCCCACATAAAATTTTGACCAATAGTTGGGCCCATGTGGCAGCCTCAAGGCTTGCCTCGTGGCACTCTTTGATTGGCTCATCAAAACTCCTCTAAACGCATTCAACAAATAAAACAATGCCACCTGTCATCCATTGAATGGCCTAGTAGGAATATTTTGGGGAATATTCTAGGAATATTCCCTACAATATTTTTTTGTTGACTGTACCTTTTCCCAGTCAACCCTAGTAAAATGTCAAAATTTGCAGTTTACTGTACTTTTCAAAATGCGATAACTTCTTCATACGATGTCATTTTTTCGAAACATTCACGACGCCGGAATCAGGAAGACAAGATCTATCTGGTCACTCAGGTTCAGCACACTTTTGAAAACTTTGAAATTTGAGCTATCACTTTGGTCCTTGATCCAAATCTGATTATTCCACATCCCCTGGCACTGACAGCCGAATCTTCTTAATCCTTTGGAAATAGAGGGAAACAAAATCTTATCACATCACTCGTGATTTTCTCGCATAAATCTGGCCCTAGCTATAGGCTCTCGAACTGCTAGTGGTGGCTCGCTAGAATGAAAAGTGATGAAACCATGAGGTCACAACACCTGTCTGCATTCATCACATTCATATCCTAGAGTTCTTTTGCCTCCAGGCTTATTACCATGTTCCTGTAACTATCTCCTTATAAGCTTACCCTCCACAATTTATTGGACGCAGTGGTAGAGTCTAGAGGCATGACTAAGAGCATAAAAACCCCTACAAATGGAAGAGCCTAAAAACCCCTACAAATGGAGGCAAGGCTAGCCATATCAAAACCCCAGAAAAAGGAATTGAGGTTGGTCCTGTCATTGGAGGCGAGGCTGCCCTTGTCCCTAGGATTCAAGAGGGAAAACAATGTAACAATGCTTCGTCAGAAGAGTTGACCAGTCAACCTCCCGCTCCTCTTTTGAATTTCTTGTAACAATTACATGTCTCAAACCCTCATTGTGTCTACTTCCCCTCTTCTTTTTTGTAATTTTTATGTTGCTCCTTGAATGAATTGTCTTAATTTCCAACTCAATTGAACGAATTGTCTTAATTTCTAACTTACCACAATTAAAATAGTTTTAATTTTTTAACTAAAATAATAAAGGATTTTAAAACAAAATATTAGTCTAGCCTTAAAAAAATGTTTTATAGTGATATAATTGTTATGTGTAGTAGTGATATAATTGTTATGGTTGTTTAATCATTTATTGTTTTTATAAATAGTTAAGGTAACCTTATTAATCAATGAGGATTACTACCTTTTTTCTATTCATGAGGATTAATTTAAGATGTTTGTGCATAATTTAGGTGTAATTCTAAAATAATCCAACATACAATGTTTTCTTTGAGTGCTTTAAAGATGATATAAAATAAGTAAAAATTAGATTATAGAGGGATGTGATGAGTTTCTTAATTAAAATACCTGTATTGATTAGATGGAAAAGTAGCAAATAATATGCACCTTATATGAAAGTAAAATTTAAATAAGTGCACTGTAATGACAACACGATCCTTGTAGCATGATAGCATATACAAAACATGTTGGAAATGTTGTCATTGATGGCAAAGGAAAAGTCTGCACCGACCTGCTAAGAGAACTGCATAGAGCTGCAGAGGGGAAGAAGGCCATCAGATTGAAGATCTGGCCAGCCAGTAGTTGTAAGTTAACTCATTGTGTAAATAAGAAATGTTTCAGTATATTTGTGCCTTGTGAATTTAATTCATGTGTGAATATTTGGGCTCTTGATGGATGATGATTGACTTCTATGTAATTGAAGTTTGAATCCCATAAGTAAGGATATGAGCAGAGTGATAAAACTCTGTACAATCTATAACAGGAATCTCTGTGTGAAAGATGGAATTGAAATCCTGTGTATGATTGAGTTATGGTGATACTCTGTCCCTATGCATGCGCGAGAGAGTTGGACTCTGCAGTTAATGTACTTCATCCCTGTGTTAATGTATATACGATGTTGTGTATATATTAAAAACAATGGCATGGTGTTGCAATTCCACATAAGAAATGGAGGAGCGAGGTCATAATGTGCAAAAATCAGCGTTGAGATGGTGCGAGGAGGAGAACCCTTTTAAATAATAAAGGATGACGGAACGCAAAGTTAGGCGGAACCTCGAGCCAAAAGGGCGGAACCACGAAGAGTGAACAGTAAAGGTGGTTTATGGTTTTCATCACACCACCTTTACATGGTGGGTGGTATTCAAGAGATTGGGAGCGATTCCACAGGACAGGCAACACGTGTCCCCAAGCGAAGTTGCAAAACCGCTCTCACTGCGCGCCATCGCGCATTATTGTTCGCGCATCTTCGCCGAGCGATATCCATCCGATCAAATGAGGCGGCGCGATGTGATAACAACCGTCGGATGGAGACGACCATTAGCGTTGGGGCCCATGCGTACATGTGTGTTGATCATTATTAAAGTTTGCGGATTTAAAAAAATGTAATTTAGTGGGTCTATTAAAATATTTCCTCCGCGTATGCCTGGAGCATTGAGGTTTATTTTAAACCATACATAGTTGAATATAAAATCCCAAGTCGAAGATCGAGATATGAAGTTTAGAACGAGCTAAGTTGGTGATATTTGCCATGGTCGAGCTCAGAAATTGTAACCAGAATGCGAACTAAAAGAAGTGTTGTTAATAAAGGGAGATTTAAGCAAAAAATTCACCATATATGTGATGTGTGGAAACCTGGTAATTTAAAAATTGCTAAATTGATTGGTCCGAGTTGATTTGACTATGGTTTAAGCCATAGATTGTTCAAGGAGGTAAACTTCAGCATAAATTCGAAATTGCTCAGATTGGAAATTGGGTTAAGTACTAAATTGAGTGCAGGTGATTTTATGTGCAAGTAAGTTTTAATTATTTAAATTGCCAGCCCATAAAATAGAGTATTGAAATTGCCCAGATCGACAATTGGATTGAGTACAAATTTGTTGTATCCATTTTATACGCGCATAGAAAGAGGAAGTATGAGGCCTGACAGAGGTAAACAAAGATTGCAGAGTTGAAGAGATGTACAAAAAATGGATTCAATAGTGCAGTGAACAGGTGGAATATGCAAATGGTAGTGAACAAAGAGTATGCAGAACAGTTTCTTAACAGTAGCAGGAAAGGACAAAAACAGCTAGCCAAAGGCTGAGTGAAGTTTATATACTATAACTGAAAATGTAAATGTTTTATTTGTTTTATATTGTTTGTGATGCAAAGGAAAGTATCCTAAGGAAAAGAAAAATCCTACTATAACATGGAAATTTGTACATATTGTTATTATTTTAAAATAAGTTGGACAAAGGAATGAGAAGACAGAAGCCAAAGAGTCATGGTTGTTCACTCCAAATTCCTTGTGAAATACAAACAGTCATGTGAGGAACTCTATATATAATATCAACTTGATATGCATAAGCGTGTGAGAGAGAGTAAGGATAGAGAATGAAAATCATAGAAGATTGAGGCAGAGAAGATAAGGAAGAGAGGAGCAGAAAGAGATGCTACTAAACAGATCTGATATCTGAGGTAAATCAGCAAACATTTCTTGTGATAAATTGAGGAAGTTGGAGCTTCCCTATCAAGTTGAAGCTTGATAGCTGTCAGTTGTAGCTGACTGAGGTTGGAGTCTCCTGTAGGTTGGTGCCTACAGAAAATTGAAGGGAGTTGGAGCTTCCTTGCAAGTTGTAGCTTGCAGAATTGAGATTGGAGCCTCCTGTGGGTTGGTGCTTGCAGAAAAACAGTGGTGAGAGGGAGTTGGAGCTTGCCTTTGCATCACAACAATAATAAGATGTGGTTTTCTCCCTTTATGGGTTTCCACTTATATCTGCTGTCTCTATCTCTGTTGCCTGTGTGCTGAGATGATTTATCAAATCTGCTTAAGGTTTGCTTCTCTCATAATAAGTTTAATGTCACATTAATTTAATACTTGCTACAAAATATTAAGATTGTTCATATACTAAGGTTGATTATAAAATTAAGCTATAAATAAGCTGATGAAAAGTTGAAAAATGCTCATGTATGTATTGAACTGATTCACCCCCCCCTCTCTCAGTTCAACTAAAATTCAACAATTGGTGTTAGAGCAGGTTCCTTTGTACCAGTTTAACAACTGAAAGGAGATTCTAGGTTCTCAGGATGGCTAGTAAATAAGGATGCTCAACCAATAAAGCCCCTTTCTTTGCAGGTGCAAATTATGCCTTCTGGAAAATCAGGATGAGGACATACATAATGTCTCTAGGAATAGAAGTTTGGGGTGCTGTGGAATTAGGATATGCCCCAAAGGAAACTGACTCAGAGAAAGAATCCAAACAAGATTTTGTAGCTAATGCAAAAGCCATGACTGCCATCTTGAATGGATTGTGTGAAGCAGAGTTTATCAAAGTAATGCACAAAGACACTGCCAAAGAGATGTGGGATACTCTGGAGAACATCCATGAGGAAGACAAGAAAGTAAAGAATGCTAAACTTCAAGTCTATAGAGTCCAGTTTGAGAACTTAAAAATGAATGATGATGAAGACATTGACAGTTTCTTCCTAAAAGTTGCAGAAATTGTTAACAATATGAAAGCTCTTGGAGAAACCATGCCAGAAAGTATAATTGTGCAAAATATTCTAAGATCTCTTCCATCCAGGTTTAATCCCAAGGTGTCTGCAATAGAAGAAACAGTTGATTGGGAGACCTTGACCATGAACCAGCTACTTGGAAATTTAACCGCATACGAGATGAGGCTCCCACAGAAGAAGCCAAGTACGAGGGAGGCAGCCTTTAAAACAGAAAAGAAGAAAGAAGAAGAGGAAGACATATGCTCTTGCTTGGATGAAGAAGAGGAAAAATTTGTCAATAAATTGGATAGAGGCTCAGGTAAATACAAAGGTAAACTTCCCTTCAAATGCTTTAACTATGGAAGAGTTGGACACTATGTTGCTAAGTGTCCTCACAAGAAAGTAAGGAATCAAGCTCAAGAGTCAGAGAAAAATACATCAAAGAACTGGCAGAAAGGAAAGAAGTTCAACAGAAAATCCTTCTATGCTCAACAAGATAGCAGTACATATGAAGATCCAGATGAACTCTCAAGTGAAGATGGAACCTCTGAATTTTTATTGATGGCTATAGAAGAACTTGAAGGTCTCCTGCTAGAATATGAAGAAGAAGAAGGTGAAGTCGACCTTGAGGGGGAGCTAATAAGTGCTCTGGAAGAGATTGATAGACTCAAGCTGAAATACAGAAAACAAAAGGACATTCTCCTCAAGTATGTACGAGAAATACAGAATTCAGAAGTCCTGATGCAGCTAAAGATAGAGCTTGAAGAAGCCAAGAAGATAGAGGACATGTTACTTAATCAAGGAAAAAACTCAGGAACAAGAAAAGTTGGAAGAAGAAGTAGTATGTCTCAGGAAGAAATTAGAAAATTCTCAAAGAAAAGTGGTTATAAACTCTTCTCAAACAACAAGCTCTAGTAAGTTGAATGAAATTCTAGTTGCTCAAAGATCGCCTATGATAAAAACTGGAATAGGCTATGAAGGAGAATCAAGTAAAAACAAAGAAAAGGAAAACAGAGAGATTATTTTTGTAAAAGAAAAGAAGGATGATGAAGTAGCTCAAATAGTGCCTACAAAAGAAGAAATTTGTAAGGAAGGATACAGAACCCAAAAAAATCCTCTAGTAACAAAGAATGAAAGAAATACTCAAACAACAGGAAAAGATTTATATGCCCTTGAGTATGTCAAATTTGAAAGCCATCAAAGGAGATTCTTCTCTCCTATGAAGAATGCCACTTGTTATGTCTGCCACAAGAAGGGACACATTGCTACATATTGTCATGCAAGGAGGAGTAATTTAAACCAGCAAAAGATGCAAACAGTGAAGAGACTGTCTCAAACAAAAAAATGGAGAAAACAACCTTACATCAAGTATGCAAAAAAATTATATGGTTATTGTTTTTATTGTAAGGAATTTTGCCATAAAATTATTGAATGTAGAAAGTATGGACAAAGATTGATGTTCAACACCTCAAGGAGGTTTATGAATCAAAGAAATTTTGTTCATACTCACAATTCTGCAAAAACTATGATCAAATGCTATATATGCAATCAAGTTGGACATATGCCTTCCAAATTTCCTTTGAAAGGATGTGATTCATCATCTCACAAAAGATACCAAACAAAAGGATGCCTCCAGTGGAAAAAGAAGGAGAATAAGTGTGACTTGGCTCTAACTGCTCAAGACCTGAAAAGCCAATGGTATCTGGACAGTGGCTGCTCAAAACATATGACTGGAGACAGGAGAAAATTTATAACTTTTGAAGAAAAGAAAACTGGTAATGTTACTTTTGGCAATGATAAATCAGGAAAAATCAAGGGAAAGGGCTCAGTCAGCTTAGATAATGGCAAAGGTAAGGCCAAAGATGTACTATTTGTAGATAGGCTGAAGGAAAATTTGTTGAGTGTCAATCAAATGTGTGATAAAGGCTGCAAAGTTCTTTTCAGAGCACAAGACTGTGAATTTAGATCAAGCACCACAGGTAAGACTCTGCTCAAAGGTGTTCGAACAGAGAGAAATGTTTACATCATGAAAGAGGAAGATGAAGCATGCCATCTTAGCAAACTTGAGGATTCATGGTTATGGCATAGGAGATTGGGACATCTCAGCTTCGATCATATCATCAGATTGAGCAAGAAGAAAGCGGTCAGAGACATGCCAGAAATAAAAAGGCCTTCTAATACCATATGCAAATCTTGTCAATTGGGTAAACAGACCCGCACATCCTTTAAGGCCAAAGATGAGTTATCAACAAGAAGACCACTCCAGCTTGTGCACATGGATCTATGTGGACCTGAAAGAAATAAAACACCAAGTGGAGAATCCTAATTTATGCTGATAATAGATGATTTCTCCAGAATGACAAGGGTTGCTTTTCTCAAGAATAAATCGGAAGCTCTAGACAAATTCAAAATATTCAAAGCATTAGCAGAAAATCAGACAGGATGCAAGCTAAAATGCATCAGAACGGACAGAGGAGGTGAATTCACAGATTATGACTTTGCAGATTTGTGCAATGAATATGGCATAAAACAAAAATTTACTATTGCAGGGACACCTCAGCATAATGGAGTAGCAAAGAGACAAAACAAATCTGTTCAACAAATTGCCAGAGCCATGATGCAAGAGAGTAATATTCCTCAAACCTTCTGGGAAGAAGTAGTACATACAACGGTGCATATCCTTAATAAATCTCACCTAAGGCCAAGCAGTGATAAGACTCCCTATGAACTATGGCATGGAAAGCCAGCTTCAATCAAACATTTTAGAATTTTTGGAAGCAAGTGTTATATAAATAATAATGATGAAAATCTTGGGAAATTTGATGCAAGAGTAGATGAAGGGATTTTTCTAGGATATGCTTCCAAAAGTAAAGGGTACAGGTGCTATAACAAGACTCTTCGAAAAATAGTTGAAAATATTGATGTGAGATTTGATGAAGAACTTCCAAACAATACAAGAGATACAGACTGTTGCAGTCCATAATACAACTATGAAGAAGAAAACCAGAATGATGATGAAACAAGCAAGACAACAAAATATGTAGAGCTGAGCTCGAAAGCCCCCTCAAGATACACTCAGAAGAATCATCCTGAAGATCAGATCATAGGAGACAAGAAAGCAGGGGTCCAGACAAGAAGGCAGCTAATAGAACAAACATAAGAGGTATACATAGCCATGTTATCACAGATAGAACCAAAGAGATTTGAAGAAGCCTGAAAGGACAAGTATTGGGTAAAGGCAATGAATGAAGAATTAGACCAAATTGAGAAGAACAATACCTGGGAACTAGTTCCTAGACCAATTGAGAAAAATATCATTGGTTCAAAATGGGTATTCAAGAATAACATGAATGAGCAAGGACATGTAATCAGGAATAAAGCCAGACTAGTTTGCAAAGGATATTCACAAATTGAAGGACTTGATTATGATGAAACATTTGCTCCTGTAGCTAGAATGGAAGCCATTAGAATGTTTTTGGCCTTTGCATGCCACCAAGACTTCAAGGTATATCAAATGGATGTGAAATCTGCATTTCTGAATGGAGATCTAGAAGAAGAAGTCTACATGTAACAACTAGAAGGTTTCACTTTAACAGACAAAGAAGACTATGTGTGCAGATTGAAGAAGGCTCTATATGGACTGAAACAAGCTCCTCGTGCTTGGTACTCAATACTGGATAAGTATTTGCAAAAAAAAGGCTTTAAGAGAGGTGGAGTAGATAGCAATCTATACATAAAAGCCCATGAAAATGAACTCCTGATTGTTGTAGTGTATGTTGATGACATTATGTTTGGAAGCAACAGAGATGAAGTGGAAAAAGGGTTTGCTGAGGAGATGAAATCAAAGTTTGAGATGTCCATGATTGGAGAACTCAGTTTCTACTTAGGACTTCAAATTCAGCAAAAGAACACAGATACATTCATCTCACAGGAAAAATACTTAAAAGAAATGTTGAAAATTTTCAAAATGGAGGATTGCAAACCTGTATCAACTCCCATGATCACGGGATGCAAGCTGTGTGCTGATGATGGATCTGCTGATATAGATCAAAAACTCTACAAATCCATGATAGGAATTCTGCTGTATCTGACAACATCAAGACCAGACATCATGCTAGCAGTAGGACTAGTGGCTAGATATCAAGCAACACCTAAACAAAATCACCTTCTTGCAGTAAAAAGAATATTCAAATATCTACAAGGAACAACACTGTATGGGCTTTGGTATCCTAAAGGAAAAAACTTCACTTTGACAGCATATGTAGATGCAGATTAGGCCAGTTGTGTGGATGACATGAAAAGTACAAGTGGAGGTGCATTCTATCTAGGAGAAAGTCTGGCGGCATGGTTAAGCAAGAAACAAACATCTATCTCTCTATCTACAGCAGAAGCAGAATATATAGCAGCAGCAACATGCTGTACACAAGTCATGTGGATGAAGCAAACCCTCCAAGACATGAAGGTAAGCATTGATGAACCTATCTCAATAAAATGTGATAATACAAGTGCTATAAGTATATCAAAAAATCTTGTGCTTCACTCAAAAACTAAACATATCCCAATCAAGTATCATTTTCTCCAAGAACAAGTGGCTCAGAAGGTAGTAAAGCTGGAATATGTACCAACAAAAGAACAGATAGTTGATATATTTACCAAACCTCTTGCTAGAGATCCATTTCAATATTTGAGAGATAAACTAGGGGTAGTATCTATAAATGATACTCTCTGATATAAAGAGAAAGCACAGTTTGAGGGGGAGAACAGAAATGAAAATATCATTCCAGGGGGAGATCAGCCAGAAAGGAAAGCATGAAACAGGTCCTCAGGGTCAAAATATTATGGAAAGAATACACCCAGCATAAAAGATTCAAAGAAAAGGCTAAAGGGTTAGAATTATAGATTTAATCCAAAGTTTGGAGCAACAGGGTACAAAGTCAGAAGATCTTAGAGAGAGGAAATGCAGAAAGCAAACTAGGAAATGAGCAACCCTTTTCCATTGATGTCAAAGGGGGAGGAAAAGCAAAAAGGGACTTCTATAAGGCAAGTAGAGGAAGATTATTGCCATCAATGCCAAAGGGGTAGACTGTTGGAAATGTTGTCATTGATGGAAAAGGAAAAGCCTGCACTGACCTGCTAAGAGAACTGCATATAGCTGCATAGGGGAAGAAGGCCATCAGATTAAAGATCTGGCCAGCCAGTAGTTTTAAGTTAACTCATTGTGTAAATAAGAAATGTTTCAGTATATTTGTGCCTTGTGGATTTAATTCATGTGTGAATATTTTGGCTCTTGATGGATGATGATTGATTTCTATGTAATTGAAGTTCGAATCCCATAAGTAAGGATATGAGCAGAGTGATAAAACTTTGTACAATCTATAATAGGAATCTCTGTGTGAAAGACGGAATTGAAATCCTGTGTATGATTGAGTTCTGGTGATACTCTGTCCCTGTGCATGTGTAAGAGAGTTGGACTCTGCAGTTAATGTACTTCGTCCCTGTGTTAATGTATATACGTTGTTGTGTATATATTGAAAACAGTGGCATGGTGTTGCAATTCCACATAAGAAACGGAGGAGTGAGGTCATAATGTGCAGAAATCAGCATTGAGACAGTGCGAGGAGGAGAACCCTTTTCAATAATAAAGGACAACAGAACACAAAGTTAGGCAGAACCCCGAGCCAAAAGGGAGGAACCACGAAGAGTGAACAGTAAAGGTGGTTTCTGGTTTTCATCGCACCACCTTTACACAGTGGGTGGTATTCAAGAGATTGGGGGCGATTCCACAGGATGGGCGACACGTGTCCCCGAGCGAAGTTGCAAAACCACTCTCACTGCGCGCCATCGCGTGTTATTGTTCGTGCATCTTTGCCGAGCGATATCCATACGATCAAATGAGGCGGCGAGACGCGATAACAACCGTCGGATGGAGATGACCGTTAGCATTGGGGCCCATGCGTACGTGTGTGTTGATCATTATTAAAGTTTGCAGATTTAACAAAATGTAATTTAGTGGGTCTATTCAAATATTTCCTCCGCGTATGCCTAGAGCGTTGAGGTTTATTTTAAACCATACACAGTTGAATATAAAATCCCAAGTCGAAGATTGAGATATGAAGTTTAAAACGAGCTAAGTTGGTGATATTTTCCATGGTTGAGCTCAAAAATTGTAACCAGAATGCGAACTAAAAGAAGTGTTGTTAATAAAGGGAGAGTTAAGCAAAAAATTCACCATATATGTGATGTGTGGAAACCTGTTAATTTAACCAATGCTAAAGTGATTGGTCCGAGTTGATTCGACTATGGTTTAAGCGATAGATTGTTCAAGGAGGTAAACTTCAGCATAAATTTGAAATTGCTCAGATTGGAAATTGGGTTAAGTACTAAATTGAGTGCAGGTGATTTTATGTGCAAGTAATTTTTAATTATTTAAATGTCCATCCCAGAAAATAGAGTATTGAAATTTCCCAGATCGACAGTTGGATTGAGTACAAATTTGTTGTATCCATTTTCTACGCACACAGAAATAGGAAGTATGAGGCCTAACAGAGGTAAACAAAAATTGCAAAGTTGAAGAGATGTACAACAAAGGGATTCAATAGTGCAGCGAGCAGGTGGAATATGTAGATGACAGTGAACAAAGAGTATGCAGAACAGTTTCTTAACAGCAGCAGGAAAGGACAAAACCAGCTAGCCAAAGGCTGAGTGAAGTTTATATACTGTAACTGAAAATGTAAATGTTTTATTTGTTTTATATTGTTTGTGATGCAAAGGAAAGTATCCTAAGGAAAAGAAAAATCCCACTATAACATGGAAATTTGTACATATTGTTATATTTTTAATGAGTTGGACAAAGAATTGAGAAGGCAGAAGTCAAAGAGTCATGGTTGTTCACTCCAAATTCCTTGTGGAATACAAACAGTAATGTGAGGAACTCTATATATAATATCAACTTGATATGCATAAAAGAGGAAGAGAGAGTAAATATAGAGAATGAAAAGTATAGAAGATTGAGGCAGAGAAGATAGGGAAGAGAGGAGAAGAAAGAAATGCTATAGAACTGAGCTGATATCTGAGGTAAATCAGCAAACATTTCTTGTGATAAATTGAGGAAGTTGGAGCTTCCCTATCAATTTGAAGCTTGATAGCTGTTAGTTGTAGCTGACTGAGGTTGGAGCCTCCCGTAGTTTGGTGCCTGCAGAAAATTAAAGGGAGTTGGAGCTTCCTTGCAAGTTGTAGCTTGCAGAATTGAGGTTGGAGCCTCCTGTAGGTTGGTGCCTGCAGAAAAACAGTGGTGAGAGGGAGTTGGAGCTTGCCTTTGCATCACAACAATAATAAGATGTGGTTTTCTCCCTTTATGGGTTTCCACTTATATCCGATGTCTCTATCTATGTTTTGCCCGTGTAAAAAGATGATTTTATCAATCTCGTTAATGTTTATTACTCTCATAATAAATTTAATGTCACATTAATTTAATACTTGCTGCAACATATTAAGACTGTTCATATACTAAGGTTGATTATAAAAGTAAGCTATAAATAAGCTGATGAAAAGTTGAAAAATTCTCATGTATGTATTGAACTTATTCACCCCCCCCCCCTCTCAGTTCAACTAAAACTCAACAAAACAACCACATTAACTCAAAGTGGTATAAAATAAGCTTGTTAGAATCCATTTGATATGTGAATGAAGTGTTAGAAATTAAATCATAAAGGCATTGTACCATGGGCTACCCTATCAAGCTCTTACATGTAGTAGTGGAAGTGCTCTCAAGTCTAAAATGGATGAGGGAAGGTGATGAGAAGCTCTTGACACCTTTGTAAGTAAATCCACCCTCTAGAATGAGGAATTTCGCCTATCCTTTATAGAACAGAATAGGAAGAGAGATAATGTAGTCGAGGAAAGAGAAGAGGATCAAATTGTGGGTTAAAGGCTTGTGTGCTAGATCATTTCGGATGTCACAATTCCTCTCTAGGGAATTTTCTCTCTTTAAAAACTTGGTTTGTTGAATGTACACACTTGCTCAAAACACTTCGTAGCTAACTTTTTTCCTTTAATTGAAAAATATGTTGAAATTATATTTAGTGAGGTGCATGTCTTCTAAAATATGTGTTATTTTAGCACATAATACTCATGATAATGCATTAAATGTATGAGCAACAAGTCAACACAACACTATGGCACTGCTTCTCCACGATATCTATTTTTTCTTATTAAGACGTTCCAACCTACTATAAATAGTTCAATATGGTGCCCCCTTTGTAATAACTTGTTGTTTTCCTTTAGTAACCATATATATCTATTGATTTTTGTTTGTATGGATTAAATACAAACATTGCCTAGAATTATCCTCCTTGAGCACACCCTCTCCAAGATCGTTCATTGTTTGAATGGTTGAAACATGAAATCTACCAATAATAATCCCTTTTGACTACATCACCTCTCAATCTTTGTCTTTATCATTGTAACAATTAGCATGTGTGAATTAAATTAGGTCTAATTCTACTTCATGAAGAAAATCAACCTTGCATATATGGCTAGGTTGAATTGCATCATAACCCAGTTAACCTAGTCATTATCATCCTCCTTAACCTCAGTCCATGCATCCTCTTTGACTGCACATACAACTCAAACCCTCTCCACTCCTTCAACCAGGATGAAAAGGATTCAATTTCAATGTGAATAATCGATGGGATGAAGAAACTCGAATAAGTTGTAGTCCCTGCATCCTCCTTGACTATTCCTGTGACTCAATCCACTCAGCTCCACCTCATCTCCTTCAACTGGGATAAAAAGGATTCAATTTCAATAGGAAGAACAGGCAAGATTTGGAACCTTGATGAAGTTGTAGTCCATGCATCCTACTTGGCTTCGTCTGCAACTCAACCCCCTTAGCTCCTTCAACCTGGATTAGAATACTTAAATATGAAGAAATGGTGGGATCAAGAACCTCCTGCAAACTGCAATAGGAATAGATGGTCGGGTCAAACTGTGCCATTAAAAACAACAATATAACAATATTTTCTCCCATGGGGTATAAAAAAAAATTGTTGAAGAATTTGTTCCATATTTTAAAATTTAATAGTGAGAAGCCCAATGATATATAGAAAAGTTAAATGTTATTTGTAATAAATTAGAGGTTTGTAATAAACATTTCAAATATGACGTTTGAGCTTAAATATATTGGAGGAGAAAAGGACATACATGTTGTGCATCTATAGAACAAAACCACCTTCATATTGAATGAGAATTCCTCCATTCAAATAAGAGGAAACTACCACCAATTTTTCTTGGATAATAACCTAAGAGGCAAGAAATTTTAAAGGAAAACCAATCCAAACCTAGTTGACTTGATAAAAGAAGGGCCTAAAATTTTGGGAGTAGAAATAAGGCTTATGCACCATGCTCATTAAATCTGGATAGATGAAATCTTTTATGATTCTTGTCAAATTAAATAAAATATTCATAAAGACACATCTAAAAACCTTGGTTATTTACAACATCACCTGGATGCACTAAAATATACCCAAAATGTTAATTGCACACACCCAAGGAAATACTTTGTTCCAAAACTAGTAGAAGTTATGGAAAAAAGGTTTTCATGGGAGATTCAGTCAGATAAAATTGGCTGAAAATATAGAGGAGAAAGGATGAGGGAAAAAATGAAATCTAAAAAATATACACCAACAAAATATTATTTTATTCCTAAACTACTCAACCCTAGAAATATCTCAATGCATATCAAAATTTTACATTGGCTTGTATTTATTATTTCAATAAATTGTAAAGGTAGGAAATTTACTCACCAATAAAAACCAGGCCCTTGAAATCTGAACCAAAGGGGAAGGCGCAAGATTTTATCCTATGTACACCCAGCTCTGCACTCTGTAGCAAGAGGAAACCCAAAAAAAAATGGAAATGAGAAATAAATGTAAGAACAAAGGTCAACATCCAATTAATTACAATATATAAGCCCAAAAATTGATCACTTCCCACCATATCTTTGAGTCTTGTTGCCCCATGGGTGATGGTAAATGATGGCGAATGACTGTGATATCGGTAATTGTTTCCTTATCTATTTGTAAGGAAAGTTCCCAACTGATGAATGAGTCTCATTCCATTGGTATTGGGGAAAGCAGGTTGTCTGCCAGATATATTATGGAGGCATGAGCCAAAATGTCCATTCTCCTCTGATACAAGCCATGTTGATGTAGGAGCATCGGGACTTAGCCAACAATGTGATTTTTTGTTCACATGTTGTGGCTAATCCAAAAGAAATAAACATTAGTAGTAGTATTTTATTTTATTATTATTATTATTATTATTATTTATGAGAAAATTTAGTTTGTTTTGTATTTTTAATCAATTAGGAATAAAATTAGGAATTGGTTTCTTTCCCTATGTGGATATAGAGCCAACATAGGGATAAGAAATTAAAAATAGGGAGGTATTGATTTGTTGAGAAAATTCGAGAAGAAACCTATTCTAAGAGGAACAGTTTCATATTTCAAGTATAAATAATAGGGAAATAGGAAGGAAACACCAAGAGTGCCAATGTAAAGACTCCAAATGCAAAAGGGTGATCAATGAAATATTTAGCCCATGCAGTGTTAATGTAATTCATATTTCACATTATATGTTTCTTTTTTAGTCTAAAAACTATATGTATATGTTGTATATGTGTGTGTGATTGTAGGAAGACGAGTTTCATTGTGGAAAGGTGGCACGCAATTTTAAGGAAATGCAGTGAAGTGTGTTTGGAACAACCCAGGCATGAGATTGTAGTCTTAACTTGCAGCAGTGGAGTGCGACAGAGATTACAAGCACAATCGAAGGTTGAAGATTGAGAGTTTGTATGTACATAGCCACCGTGTAGCTAGTACAATCGGGATACTATGGTTGGGTGTGCGGCTTTAGTTATTGGAGTCTGTGTGAAGATTAAACACAAACCTGTGGGGTATGGTATAAGCCGCATGTGGCATATCTGTTAACAGAACGATGTATATATATACAATGATTCCCGATATTTCTACACTGTCCATTGACATTGTATGGATTGATTGAAATTACTTTGATTGCTATGTGATGGTTTGTGCGGGCTGTAGCTTCAAAAAAAATGCATCGTTTGTTCCCAAAGTGATGTTCCAAAATTGGTATTGTGTTATTCTATGTTTAGTAATGCAACAAATTTCGTTAGTTCATATTGTTACATACAACAATATTTTCCTCAGTCTTTTCATCTACCTTTGGTAATGAGATGATATTTCTACGGTTAAAAAATGAAGTCAAAAAGGGAATTCAAACTTGTAAAGTTTGAAATAAGGATCATTGTTTATATGCTTTAAATTGGTATGGAAATCAGAGTTGCACACTAAGGGAGAAGGAACTAATAAGTTCCATCATATGTGGAGAGTTGTTTTGGGACTTAGTAAAATTGAATAATTTTTCTATACTAAAATTTAAAGTGGGAACTTGGTTTTCTACATCAATTTTTGGTATCAAAGCCAGGTTGATTTGTTCTTGAAGCATTGCAGAGAATGCCACCCAGAAGAGGAGTTGGAATAGGTTGAGGGAGACCTATAGAAAATGCAGTTCTTCTAGACGAAATCCGACAGTTGCGTACAAGAATGGCCATAATAGAAACTACTCAGAGGAGGGCAATAGATGATGGAATTGTCAATGTAGATGAAGAAGAAACTACTGAAGAATAAATAGAGGAATAAAATGAGACATCGAGAGTTATGAAGATGCTCACAAAGGCCAGGAGCAAACCAAAGGTAGAAGTACCTTTATACGATGGAAATCTTAGTGTGGAAGAACTAATGGATTGGATCAATTCACTAGACAAATATTTTGACCACGAAGAAGTCGATGACAAAAAGAAAGTGAAGTTTGTAGCCACTAGATTGAAGGGTCATGCAGCCCTGTGGTGGGATGAATTGCAGTTTCCCAGGGAACGAAAAATGGAAACCCAAAATCAAGCAATGGGATAATAAGGTGAGTAAATTGAAAGGTAAGTTCATGCTGAAAGATTATCAATTAAATATTTTTAGACAATTGAAAAACTTAAAGAAAAAAGGGATGAATGTCAAAGAATATACTGAATAATTTTATAAGTTGAGTATTAGAGCGGGACATGTTGAAGTTGACATAGAAAAGGTATCTAGATATATAAATGGTTTGAGATATGAAATACAAGATGAAATCAGCTTATTAAATCTGAAGACGATTGAAGATGTCTATCAAGCAGCTTTGAGGGCAGAAGAAAATATGTTACGCAAACAAAATCAGAGAAATATATGCAAGATTCCGGCAAAAGGAAGGGGAACATTTAAATCTAGACTTCAACACTCCCAGAATGAAGCAGGGAATTTGAGTAATAGATCACCACAAAGAGGAGACTCTGGTCGCAAAAGTTTTGTGCCCAGAGGTAGAGGCCGAGGAAGAGATATTCGATGCTTTACATGTGGTGAGTGGGGACATGTGCAATGGGATTGTCCTCACAATAGACCAACAACCCAGCGAAATGTGAACGTTGTTGAAACAAAGGAAGAAATTCCTCAGACTGTAGCCACAGAGGAACCACCTGAAGCCAAAGAATCCTTGTTGTTGAAAAGGATATTGCTTAAAGCAACTAAGGAAGCTAGAGAAACAGCCCAGAGGAAGGATCTGTTCAGAACTATGTGTAAATCAAAAGGTAAGTGTTGCAAATTGGTAATTGATAGTGGAAGTACTGATAACCTTTTTTCTATAGAAATGGTGGACAAATTGATGTTAGAGAAGACAGTGCACCCCACTCCTTATAAATTATCGTGGCTCCAAAAGGGCCATCAAATTATTATAACTGAAAAATGTAAAGTCAAAATCCAGATTGGTACTTATAAAGATGTTATTTTATGTGATGTAATGCCGATGGATGTATGGCACATATTGCTAGGAAAGCCCTGGAAGTTTGATCAGAAAGCCATACATGATGGCAGAAGAAACACTTATACTCTTGAGAAAGATGGGAACAAGCATAGACTGCTCCCATTGAAAGATGAAGCTGACAAGGAAGCACCTGGAAACAACATTACGTTGATAAGTGGAAAAACCCTATTGTAAGAAGTCGAGAAGGGAGAGGAGATGCATTTTCCTATTGTTGGGAGACCCAAGGTAATTTTAACTTCTACAAATTTAGAAGATTTACTTGAATAAATTCGAAATCTGTTGAATGATTTTACTGATATTATTGTGGATGAGTTTCTAAATGAGTTACCGCCCATCAGGAGTATTAGTCACCACATTGATCTAATCCCTAGAGCCATTTTACCAAATAAAGCAGCCTGTAGGTTAACGCTGCAGGAAAATGCTGAAGTTGGAAGACAAGTGCAAGAATTAATGGACAACGGGTTAATCAGAGAAAGTCTCAGTCCATGTGTTGTACCAACAGTACTCAATCCAAAGAAAGGAGGTGAATGGTGCATGTGCACAGATTCTAGAGCCATAAATAAAATCATCATCAGGTATCGTTTTCCTTTACCATGAATGGATGATTTCATGGATTGTTTGAGTGGGTCAAATTATTTTTCTAAGATAGATTTGAAGAGTGGGTATCATCATATAAGGATTCGAGAAGGGGATGAGTGGAAAACTGCATTCCAAACAAACAGTGGTTTGTATGAATGGTTAGTAATGCCTTTTGGGCTTACTAATGCACCTAGTACCCTCATGAGGTTAATGAATGAATTTTTGAAGGATTATGCAGGAAAATTTGTAATTTTTTATCTTGATGATATTCTCATTTTAAGTCGAAGTAAAGAGGACTATCTAGAACACCTTAAATTAGTTCTAAAGACTTTGCAAAAATAAAAACTGCTAATAAATTTGAAGAAGTGAAGCTGTATGAAGGAAGAACTAATTTATTTGGGGTTTTTAGTCTCTAAGGAAGGGTTGAAAATGGATTCGGAGAAAATCCAAGCAATTGTGAACTGGCCAACTCCTAGAAGCATATTTGAGGTAAGAAGCTTTCATGGTATTGAAAGTTTCTACAGAAAATTTATCTGAAGCTTTAGTCAGATTTATGCACCCATTATTGAAACAATCAGAGAAACTAATCAGTTGTTCAAATGGACAGAAGAAGCAGATCGAAACTTTAAATTGCTAAAGAAAACAATTATTGAAAAACCAGTCTTGGCTTTACCAAATTTTGAGAAAGTTTTCCAAGTTGAAACTGATGCTAATGGAATTGTGATTGGAGCAGTTTTGAGTCAAGATCAGAAAGCAATAGCATACTTTAGTGAAAAAATAAATGAATCAAAGAAGAAATATTCATCTTATGATAAGGAATTTTATGCTGTTGTACAGGCTTTAAAAAAATGGAGACATTATTTGTTGCCAAAAGAGTTTGTGTTATATTCTTATAATCATGCATTACAGTTTATAAACAATTAGCCAAAGTTAAATCAGAAACATGCCAAATGGGTAGAATATTTGCAGAGTTTCACTTTTGTAATCAAACATATGAGTGGTAAATTGAACAAAGTTGTTGATGCTTTGAGCAGGGTGAACTTAATTATGCAGGAATTACAAGTTGGTGTTGTAGGATTCAAGGAGATGGTTGACATGTATAAAGATGATGCAGAGTTTAAAGAAATTTATGCAACTGTATAAAATCCAGCAGTCCATAACAGAAGCCAGTGGTTGGATTATCTTATCTGAGGGGGATTACTATTCAAAAGTAATAAATTATTTATTCCTAAATGTTCTATGAGGGAAAACATAATCAAGGAGAAGCATAGTGGAGGCCTATCCAGACATTTTGGACAAGGAAAAACCTTTGCTCAGGTAAATACTTTTTATTACTGGCCGAAGATGCAAATTGATGTTAAACGGTTTGTGGAAAAATGCAGGATTTGTCAGCATGCTAAAGGGAAAAGCTAGAATACAGGATTGTATCAGCCATTACCAATACCCGACCGACCATGGGATGCAGTTAGTATGGATTTTGTTTTGGGTTTGCCAAAAACTCAAAGGGGAAATGATTCCATTTATGTTGTTGTGGATATATTTTCTAAAATGGCTCATTTTATTGCATGCAAGAAAAAAAGTGATGCAACACATATTGCTAATCTGTTTTTTTAAGAAGTTGTAAGATTACATGGATTACCTGTAAGCATTGTGTCTGACAAGGATACCAAGTTTTTGGGACATTTCTGGAGATCTCTATGGAAGAAACTAGGTACTAAACTTATTTTCAGTTCAGCATATCATCCTCAAATGGATGGACAGACCGAGGTAGTGAATAGAAGTATGGGAAACATATTGAGAAGCTTGGTGTATAAAAATCCTAAACAGTGGGATTTAGCCCTTGCTCAGGCTGAGTTTACTTACAATGATACTCCAAATTGAAGTATTGGTATGATTCCATTCTAGATTGTTTTTGGAATGCATCCAAGAGGCATGTATGAACTCAGAGATCTAATAAAATAGGAGGTAAGGAGTGCAAAGGCTGAAGAATTTGCAGAATAGATGTAGGAACTACAGGAAGATGTCAAAAGCAAATTGCAGGAATGCAGTAGCAAATACAAGAAAAGAGTAGATATGAGGAGGCGAGAAAAGGAATTCCAAGTGGGTGACTTAGTCATGGTATATTTAAGAAAAGAAATTTTTCCTGTTAAAACTTATAAAAAATTAAAACTAAAGAAGATAGGGCCATGTAAAATTGCAAGGAAATTTTCTTCAAATGCATATGAAGTTAAAGTTGCCAACAAGAATTGGAATATCGCGAATCTTCAATGTTGCAAATTTGTATCTATACTGAGAACTAGAAGAAGAACCATAAGGGGACTCCACAGAAGAAGAAAACCCAACAGTAAATTGGGAAGAGCAGATGACCAAAACAAGAAAGAGGGAAGTCGAAGCCATTTTGGAGGAGTATCAAAGAAAACCAGGAGCCAAACCTATTATCAGTATTTATTCAAATGGAAAGGACAGCCAGTGGAAGACGCAAATTGGATGACTGCAGCAGAGCTACAGAAGTTGGGAGTAGATTCCGAAGCATTACAAGATCAATTTTCTTCACTGGGAGTCTGATGCAGGAGCATTGGGACTTAGCCAGCAATGTGATGTTTTTTTCACATGTTGTGGCTAATCCAAAAGAAATAAACATTACTAGTAGAATTTTATTTTATTATTATTATTATTATTATTTATTTATGATAATAGTTAGTTTTTTTTGTATTTTTAATCAATTAGGAATAAAATTAGGAATTTGTTTCTTTCCCTGCGTGGATATAGAGCCAACATAAGGATAAGCACTTAAAAATAGGGACGTATTGATTTGTTGAGAAAATTTAAGAAGAAACCTATTCTAAGAGGAACAATTTCATATTTCAAGTATAGATAATAGGGAAATAGGGAGGAAACACCAAGAGTGCCAGTGTAAAGACGGCAAATGCAAAGGGGTGATCAATGAAATATTTAGCCCATGCAGTGTTAATTTAATTTGTATTTCGCATTATATGTTTATTTTTGAGTCTACAAACTATATGTATATGATGTATATGAGTGTATGATTGCAGGAAGATGAGTTTCATTGTGGAAAGTTGGTGTGCAGTTTTAAATAATTGCAGTGAAGTGCGTTCAGAACAACCCAGGCATGAGATTGCAGTCTTAACTTGTAGCAGTGGAGTGTGGCAGAGATTACAAGCACAATTGAAGGTTGAATATCATGAGTTTGTATGTACACCGCCACTGTTGGGTCCCTATATTACTAGTATAGTCCCTTATTGTTATTAGTGTAACCCCCTTATTGTTATTATTGTACCCTTGTAACCCCCATTTTTTTATTATTGTGCCCTTAAATTATTATTGTTAGGTCAGCTAGGATTACATTTTGGCCCACTAGGATTACATTATGGCCACATGAACTCCTATATATAGAAAGGAGGTTTTTTAAATTGTATCATCCAAGAATTGTTCACTTATGTAATGTATTGGAGGTTGCCCCCTCGAAGTGGCTTATTTCTAAGGCATTGATATCTCTTTTCTTCTATTTTTGGAGCTGGTTACACAACATTTGGTATCAGAGCTTTGGATTCCAGGGTTTCGCTGCTCCAAACAGGTCATCGTGGAATTATCACTATAAATTTTTTTCTATGAAGTTTCAAAAACTGAAATATTTAGGGTACGAAGCCAAAATCCTGAGGAACATCGTCAAAAAATTTCAGAGCCTGGTTCGCAATATTTTTGGAGATATGATCTATAGAAGTTAGGTCTTTTTTAAGGCTCCTAAACAGGTCATCGTGGCATTTGCACTATAATTATTTTTCTACGAAGTCTCAGAAGCTGAAATTTTTAGGGTGCGAAGAAAAAATCCTAAGGAAAGTTTTCAAAAAATTGTAGATCTTGGTTCCCAATATTTTCGGAGATATGTTTTGTGGAAGGTAGTGCTTTTTCAGGCTCCTCAATTTCATCTCAAAGAGGTGATCGTGGAAAAATATTCATAACTCTCTCTCTGAGCATCGTATTGGAGTGCCGTAAAAATTGGTTGCAAGTAAACATAATATAGTTTCTTGGCTATCAATTTCAGAGCTGAAGGACAAAACAATGACACGTGGCAACTCATACAAGTTCATTGTACTGAACCATTCCATAATTAGGTCATTGTGGGAGATTGGACACAACTTTGCCTTGGAGAATACAAATTAGGTCAGACCTATGGCATTCGAAAGATGATTCATAGGGCTACGTCGGTACCGAAATTCAAATATTGAAGTATTGCAATCACAGAGATAATCCAATTCCAATATCGAGCTCCCCAAAAGCAAGAAAAAGGTGTGTATTTTTTGTGTGAATTGCATAAGTCTTGTTTGAAGAATAAATTTGAATTGATTCCAAGGGCATATTGTAGAGTAGATATCAGTATTTGGTTCTAAAAGATGCCCTGTAAAAATAATTCAACACCCATTAATCGTTCAAAATTCTCTACTATGACTCATTAAGATGAAGAATTGCAACATGATCTATCAAAATTACAAGAGCAAGTTCAACAAATTTCACTCTCGCAAAGAGAAACAAAAAATGAAATGGAATTTTTGAAGAAATGCGTGGAAGTGAAGATGGATGGTTTGAAGAAAGGCGTGCAAGCTAAGATGGATGGCATGGAAGCTAAGATGGATGACATGAAAGATAACATGGAAAACATGAAGAATGATCTAAAAGAAAACATTGAAGGTTTAACAAAGTTGATACAAGAAATGTTTCCTAATGGTGAAAAGATAGTAGAAGAACCTCATGATGAGAACAAAATAAATGTTAATCGTGATTTCATAAACTCTAATGTTGGCGGGAAGAACCACCATATTCCAAAAATAGATATGAGGAAGTTTGATGGAAAGGATCCTGTAACATGGATACTACAGATGGAGCAATATTTTGATCTCCATAATGTGCAAAACACACAAAAGGTACGCATTGCAACTTTACATTTAGAACAAAATACATTTGTTTGGTATCGATGGCTTTGCTCCCGTAAAAAAATTGTCACTTGGTCAATTTTTACGGAGGAAATGATAGCACATTATGAGGATACAAAGAGCAACACCTTCTTTAGCCAATTGATAAATCTCAAACAAAAGGGTTTAGTGGGGCAGCACATTGAGGACTTCCAAAATTGAATATAAGGGTAACTGATATTCCAGAGGAACACAGGATTGATCTCTTCATAGGCACTTTAAAGGATAACATCCAACATGAAGTTCGCGTTTTGGAACCGGATTCATTGGAGAAGGCATTCAGGTTGGCAAGAAAAGTTGAATGTAAAATTATGGCGACAAGGAAGCCTACCACTCAATTCTATAAAGAAGGAAGTGTTGCTACGCCTAGATTTCCACAACCTACAAGGTTGACACAACAATTGGAAGAAAAAAGAGAAAAAGGGCTTTGCTACAGTTGTGATAGCAAATACACTAAAGGTCATAAGTGTGCTGAGAAGAAATTATTTTACATAGATTGTGAAGAAGAAGAAGAAAATGAACAAGAAGAGGATATACACCAGGAACCAGCCCTAGAAGAGGAAGAAATGAATGCGACCATATCGTGTAATGCACTGGCAGGAATTACCACTCCTCAAACTCTCAAGATAAAAGGACAAATCAAGAAGAAAAAGGTAATAGTGTTGATTGATTCAGGTAGCACCCATAATTTTATTCATTGTAAGGTAGCCAAGGAATTAAATTGTTTCCTATACCCGGCACCAGAATGTCAAGTGATGGTTGCAAATGGAGGAACTATAAATTGCTCTGGAAAATGCCATAATATCAAGCTAACCATGGGGTAATATGTATTGACCAGTCCGATGCTTTCCATTCCTATGGGAGGTGCTGATGTTGTACTAGGAGTACAATGGTTACAATCTTTGGGGACGGTAGCTTTTAATTTTCAAGAACTTTTCTTGAAATTTTTTTCAGAAGGAAAGGAAGTCGAATTACGGGGTATTGCAGGGAAGCCGGGAAAGATAATAATCTCTAATGTCATGACAAAGCTTCTAAAGAAAGAACAACGAGGCGTAATTGCACAATTATGCTCACTAGAAGTTCCAACATCAAAATCATCTATTTCTGCATATCTCCAACAAGTCTTGGACAATCATTCCAAGGTGTTTGAAACTTCCAAAGGACTCCCACCTATTCGTGATCATGATCATGCTATTCATTTGATTCCAGGAATTGTTCCTCCAAACATCAGGCCTTATATATATCCTTACGTCCAAAAGAGCGAAATTTAACGTATGATTGCAGAAATTTTAGAGGCGGGTATAATTCAACCTAGTCAAAGTTCTTTCTCTGCTCCTATAGTATTGGTACACAAGAAGGATGGATCATGGAAAATGTGTCCAGATTATAGGGAGCTCAATAAGCTCACCCTTAAAGATAAATTTCCCATTCCTATGATTGATGAATTATTGGATGAATTACATGGAGCAATTTATTTCACCAAGTTGGATCTTCGTTCAGCATATCATCAAATTAGAATGAAGACTGAAGATATTCCAAAAACAACATTTCAAAATCATGAGGGTCATTATTAATTTTTGGTCATGCCTTTTGGCCTTACCAATGCACCTTCTACATTTCAAGGGTTGATGAATTCCATTTTCAAACCCTTCCTTAGAAAATTTGCGCTAGTATTTTTTGATGATATACTAATCTATAGAAGTTCTTAGAAGGATCATGTTGAACATGTTGACAGGGTGCTCAAACTATTGGAGGATAAATAATTATATGAAAAAACATCCAAATGTTTCTTTGGAGTATAAGAGGTGGAATATCTGGGTCATATTGTATCTCACGAGGGTGTTAAAGTAGACCCTAACAAAATTAAAGCCATTAAGGAATGGAAAGTCCCCACAACCATAAAGCAGATGCGAGGATTTCTCGGGTTAACAGGTTATTATCGCAAGTTTGGTAAGAACTATGGGAGAATAGCAGCACCTCTAACAACATTATTGAAGAAAGATGCATTTTCATGGACTCCTGAAGCAACTAAGGCCTTTGAACACTTTAAAGAGGCAATGTGCCTAGCACCGGTCTTAGCTATGCCAGACTTCACAAAAACATTTATTGTGGAATTTGATGCCTCAGGAAATGGAATTGGTGCTATTTTAATGCAAGAAGGAACACCCGTTGCTTTTTAAATTCGTCCAATCAAAGGAAAGTATTTACAAAAACCTATTTATGAGAAGGAAATTTTAGCAATACTGCATGCACTAAAGAAATGGAGAACTTACCTAATGGGAAGACACTTCAAGGTAAAAACTGATAATGATAGTCTTAAACACTTTTTGGAACAAAGACTATCTTCAGAAGAGCAGCAAAAATGGGTCACAAAGATGTTGGGTTATGACTTTGAAATAATCTACAAAAAAGGAAATCTTAATGTGTTGCAGATGCACTCTCAGGAAAGAATGAAGAGGTGGAAGCATTGGGTCTTCCTAGTACAATCGAGATACTATGGTTGGGTGTGCGGCTTTAGTTCTTGGACTCTGCGTGAAGATTAAACACAGACCCGTGGGGTATGGTATAAGCCGCATGCAGCATATGTGTTAACAGAGCGATGTATGTATATACAAACACTTCCCGATATGTCTACACAATCCATTGACATTGTATAGCTTGATTGAAATTACTTTGATTGTTTTGTGATGGTTTTTGTGGGTCGTGGCTTCAAAAACAATGCAGCATTTGTTCCCTAATAGATGTCCCAAAATTGGTATTGCATTATTCTATGTTTAGTAATGCAACAAATTTCTTTAGTTTACATTGTTACATACAACAATGTTTTCCTCAATCTTTGCATCGACCTTTGGTAATGAGATGATATTTGTGTAGTTAAAAAATGAAGTAAAAAATGAAATTGTAACTTGTAAAGTTTGAAATAAGGAGCACTGTTTATATGCTTTAAATTGGTATGGAAATAAGAGTTGCACATTAAGGGAGAAGGAACTAATAAGTTCCATCATATGTGGAGATTTGTTTTGGGACTTAGTAAAATTGAATAATTTTGCTATACTAAAATTTAAAGTGGGAACTTGTTTTTCTACATCACATGTTGTCGTTGTTTAAAGCTTGGTCTTCAAAAACAGATCTGTCTAGAGAATTATAGGGAACCATCAATATTTTTCTCAAAAAACCTTCGAATGATAAAACCTCTGAGTTTCTAAAGGGTGCACCCTAATGCTACTCATGGTACATTTTGGCCTTTCCAAATGGCATCCCCATTCATATTCGGGAGAACTAGAAATGAGTAATGATATCATCCAAATCCCAGAGGTTTTTATTATATTTACTTTGAAAAAGGTCCTAAAATTAGTGATTGAGTAATATATGTTTACTCCCAACTCTTCTTGGCTCAAATAACAAGGGCAGATAGGAGATTTGTCTCATGTCGAACTCTTTTAGCGAAAACTTTGTTAATTTCTCTTGCTAAGAATACCACATGAGTGCACTCGAAAAATAGAATATTGCAAGGGCCTTCGAAAAGGGAATTTATAAGCCAACACCTCTTATTATGTTTCCTAGCAAGTGATTGAATTCACAAATGAGGGCTTTTTAAAATGAGGGTTTTTTATATGACCGATGAGCTCGAAACTTGTCAGGTTGGGCTCGATATTCATCTTGTATACCATGTTCGTACATTAGCGCGATGGCACTCGAGGAAACCCATTGATGCCATGAAAATATTTCATAGATCAAAGTAGTATAACCCTAAACCTCTTTTGAACTGAGATAAAAGGAAAACCCAGTTAACCGAGTCATTATCATGTCCCCTTAACCTAAGTCCTTGCATCCTCCTTGACTACACATACAACTCAACCCCTCTCCACCCCTTCAACCAAGATGAAAAGGATTAAATTTCAATAGGAAGAATCAGCGGGATGAAGAAACTCGAGTAAGTTGTAGTCCCTGCATTCTCCTTGACTATTCTTGTGACTCAACCTACTCAACTCCCCCTCATCTTCTTCAACTGGGATAAAAAGGCTTCAATTTCAATAGGAAGAAAATGTAGGATCGAGAACCTTGAGCAAGTTGTATTCCATGCATTGTCCTTGGCTTTGTCTACAACTCAACCTCCTTGGCTCCTTCAAACTGGATTAAAAGACTTAAATAGGAAGAAATGGTGGGATCAAGAACCTCCTGCAAACTACAATAGGAAGAAATGGTCGGATCAAACTGCACCATTCCATCACTAAGAAAAGTGTTTTGTAGCACATAGATGTGAAGCATGTCTTCAAATTCTCATGTAACAACACCAAAATGGGTTTATTTTTAAATTTTATCTCCCACATCACACTATGACATCCACGACCATAACCCTTATTTGTTGGAAAAGTAGTAACAATGCATATTATTCGAGACCATTCCCCACAATCCCCACAAGGAAGGTCCCTTGTGGAGAGATAATTAAATAAACATATTTGTAGATTTGATAATTAAAATATAGTGAAATTAAACAAGCATGAAATAAAATTAAAAAATCTTGAAAATCAAATACCCATCGCTATATTTAAGCATAATCATGTGCATGTCATAACATGACACATGATTAAATAATTATAAATTTGTAAAAAAAATATAGAAATTTGTTTTTCAAAATGATATAATCCTAATTTGTCACCCAACCATAGGAATCTAAGATAATTACCACATCCATGATAGTGTATGAGGTGAGAAAGGAAATGTATTCAAGTTATTGGCTTCTAGCTCACTCAACTCCACCCACTTAGAAAATCTATTCATTATAGAACTCTCTAGGAACCTTATCTATTCATCAAACAATCACAGCACTCTCCTCCATTGGCCCACACAACATAAGGAATATCTCTTTCTCTACTCAATAATCCCTTAGGGATGTGCATCCCTTCTAGTGTTATTCAATATAGGTAAAAGGAGTCTAATCTATTAAATTCCTTCTAGGAATATATTAAAAAATAACTCTTTGTTCTCACTGAGCCGAAAATTCATGGAGACCTTGTAACTGTCAAAATCCAACACTGATAGCACCAGTGGGGGATTTAAAAAATCAATAGATCAAGATACTAAAGAATCTGCACAAAATTTATAAGAATGGCGCAAAGCCCTCCTAGTGTCATATTCTTGCTACAACAATAATCAAGCTCTCCAACTATATAGAAATTGCATTAGATTGACAACATTATACTCTGGTTCACTACAATGGTATAAATGTGACTAAGGTAGTTGGGAGGACGAGGAAGTGATGAATGATAAGAATACACTTATTTGAGCTAGAAAATAGCATATGAAATGAATCCCAACACCAGTTAGATTGGTGCATATTCCAGTTAGGATACTTTTCCAACACTCACTTATCTTATCACCATCTTCTTTGAGCCATCATACACACTAGCTCGACCAGTCCAATGTCAAATTAGAAATTTCCCAAGGAACCTTCATATGGTGGCAACATAATCCTTCATAATATGAAATGGAAACACCTCTAATCAAATTTCTAAATACCACATAGAATCTTGACACATGTTCCTTGCTGGCTCTTCTCCATTATGAAATGATAGTGGCTCATACGTGTAAGGGCACTGCCTCTTGTAAATGTGAACAGTGCAAATCTTAAGAATCTCTCTACTCCAGTGACATTTACCTTCAAATGTCAGCTAGGGCATGGTACTCATTTACTCTGATACCATATTTAAAATGAATTTTACTACACTTACTGATGACACTCTAGATAGAGTACATGCACATACCAAACACAATATTTTATTATCAAAATAATTCAGATAGTTGCAACAATATTCACCTCTATTGTATAGATTTTGGGAGGTGATATTTTCCCAAAACTCTAAAAGCTAATAATAACCAAATGACTTATTTTTTAGCCTAATTCACTAATGTGACTTATTACACATGTAATCATTATATTCTAACACCTTCCTCAATGATATTTTGAAGGCAAAGGTTTATATGTGTCAACCTCAAGGTTTCCAGGTTCCTGGAAAGGAACATATGGTATGTAGATTGGTTAAGGCTATTTATGGTCCCAAATAAGCAACAAAATATTGGTACATCGAATTGACAAATATTTGTAGGATACGAGATTGAGAATAAGGTTTTCTAATTAAAATCTCCACATTAAAAGTGAGGATAGTACATAGATATATTAATGATATATGTATATGACATCATCATCATAGGTAATGAGCTTAGACAAATTACCAAGATAAAATTGAATCACATTCGACTTTTGAAATTACAAATTTAGGCCTCCTCTAACAGTGCTTAGATGTTGAAGTTTGGCGTAGTAACAAATGTGTTTTTACTTTACATACTAAGCATGCAAAAGGTCTACTAGACAAATACAATATTGTTGATTGTAAAAATACATACATATATGGAGAAGTTGAAACTTTAAGCTAAAGCAGACTCAAAATTAGCAAATGAGTCAATTTATAGGAAAATTGTGGGAAGTTTGATTTATCTTACAATCATTGGGACATGCCTGAGTTTTGCAATCAAATACATATCCAGGTTTCTGATAGACCATGAAGTAGAACATTGGATAACAATAAAAAATTATTTTAAATATGATAAAATTACAACAGGTTTTGGATTACTGTATTGTGAAAGTGATGCATTTTATTTAACTAGTTATACAAACCTGTAGGGGAGTTGTCTGATTCTTGCATGTTGAAACAGATTTGTAGGTATGTGCACTGGTTTAACTCTTGAATAAGGGATATTATATATTTTCTGCATACTTATTTTTTCCTATTCAATGGCATCTTCACATGTGTTCATATAAGCAATCTCAAATAGTTTGAGTGGGCATATTGTTAATAACCTCTACTTCCCCGTAAGATGTTACAGGTTCAAGAGGGAGGTAGAGCATGTGCACCTCCTTAGACTTCAGTAATCAAATTAAAGAATATGTTTTCTTCTCTTATGTCAGTAATATTACAATTATCTACCCAAAGGCAATATCAACAATGTTATTAACATTACACTACTATGGCCAAATGCGACATCAAAAATGTCATAGATGGGAGGAGCATGATCTATTTTCAACAATTCCCACATGTATTGATGTGCACATGCTTCTCAAATCATTAAAGGTAATTTTTGTTAAAATCGTTGTTTCAAAAACTGGACCCATTTCTCTATTTGTCAGTGACTTAAGGTTGAATAAAGTGGTAGGGTCAGATGGGTCAAGTTGTCAATAGGGGAGTGTTGCAGAAGCGTAATATGATGCTAGTGTAGGAGCAGGTGCAGGCAAGGGTGAAAGCCTTTTCAACAACGTGGAACTGCTAAAATTTTTATTTAAAAAGAGGAAATTTTTAGGATAGAAGAAGGCATGCTACTTCAAATTAGAATTAACCAATCAGGAGTCTCACTAGGTACAAAAAACACAATCATTCCAACTAAGGTGGGCCTTTAAAACTAGGATTTTGGAGATAAAAAGCATAGATTGATTTTCTAGGGCTGTAGAGAGGGTAGGACTTTTTTGTTGAAACTGGATTAGAAATTGTGAATGTTAATAGTTTTAATTAAAGAATTTTCTCCACAACAAAGTTTTTCTGAACAATGATCCGCTTGAACCGAACTGGCCGTGGAACCGATTTATCGGACATGTCATTAATTTTAAAACCAAGTAATATAAATAATGATACACAATCATACATACATGCATTCAAAGAAGATGTGGCGTCGTGAGATTGAACTAGGGGAGTTTCCACTTGAAAACTAGTGCATTGCTTATTTAGTGGTATATCCTCCAAATCATCCACCTCGGCCTTAGCCTCGGCATCCATCATATTTTCATCTGAAGAAAGCCTATTTGGGCCAATGCAGCATCTTTGTACATCGCCTTTATTACACTCTCACTCTCCATATCCTCCTCCTTAGGATCAATGGAGATAATTAAGCTTACAAGCATAGGAAAATACTTGTACTGCAGGGGTTTAAGTAGTAGGGTTTCTTTTATTTAACAATTTCCATGGAGCATTTCCATCTAAAGCATCTTCCAATTGAAAACCCTAGCAAACAGACATGGAATAAACCCCAGTAGAAAAACCCATGATATATATACATCCTTACTATACATCCATGGCCAAAATAATCATTTAAATTCAATGCTTGGAGGCCAAATGAATGTTTGTGCAAAAAATCCCAACATTGACCTTATCGACTTTCTCCATCTACTCCCACAAAGCTGAATTTTGGGCATCCTTCTTAGCCTCAAATTTTCATCTTGCATTGGAAATCATTGCTATAGATGTACTCAAGGTTAAAATCCTTTTCCTCATTGTAAAGAATCATATGGTTGTGCCATTTCCATACATGGTAGCTAGATTTTTTCTTCTTTGTAGTGGCAACACAGGTGTGATGTCCCCCAACCTTAATCATATTGCAAGAATTGGGCTTCAATTCATCCCATTTGCCACTTAAAATCATGGAAGTGATATTTTATTCAATATTTGTGGTCTCCTTGGCAATATTCAACAACTTGCACTCATTTTCGAGTCACTTTATCGTATATATCGACCATGAGAGCATCACTGTTGAAATATGGAGGATGAATCCCCAATCTCTCCATCATGTTGCTCAACCTGGATACATCGAGGGTGGATCCAAAATATTTCTATCACACTACTTAGGCTAGATACATCGAGAGGAGATTTTGGGCTCAATTTCCACATATCTCCTCCTCTAGATGACAAAGTCACACAAAAATCCAAGCCACACAGTGCATAAAGGTTTAGTTACACACACAAGACCATTTTACTTTAAAATAATTAAAAATATCAAAATAAAATAATTAAATAAGAATTAATAGTTAAGAAGAAATGATAATTTTAATACAAAATGATTATTGTGTCTTAAAAAAATATCTTAAATACTCTCTTTGTGTAGTAGTGACATGTGTGTTCTCGCGGGAAAAGGTGACACCTACACTAGAGGATGTAGAGTAGGTCATGCATATCCCTATAAATGGTGCCATCATAGAGGCTGAGGTGTTTGACCAAGAAGAATAGATTTCATACAAGTTGGAGGTAATCCATTGGCTCTCTCCAACCACAACAAATGATGTCTCTTCTCATTTTATAGCTTGCCTTGAAACCTTGTGGTGACTAGGTCAATAATTGAACAAGCCTTGAGTGGAACACCATCCATATGGAATTTGTGAGTCTGAGCTTATCTAAGATAAAGTCCAAGCATGTTTTGTGATGAAGTCTGAGCCCATTTTGAGGGTGAAGTTCAAGCCTTGTTTGTGATAATATCTGAGCCTATTCAGAGTTGAAATCACAGTCTATTGTGTGGTGAATAATGAGCTTTTTGGGACAGTAAAGAAGGCCTAAATTTTTCCTTAGTACAAATCTAAGTCAATACTTTGATCAAGCTCATTATAAACATTTGAAAGAAAATTTGTGGACATATTTCGGAGGGCTGACTTGTTAATTTTTGGACACTTTTATATCTCACATTAGGAGAGAGAAGAAAGTTATGTGTGTTTTTCATGTTATATATTTGCATGAAACATCCTATTAAATGTTTCAATATGTTGTTTTGACACCCATAAAATGTAGATTGCTTATCATTCTCTTAAGATCAATCTGTGGAATATAATTCTAAAGAAATCTCTCTCTCCTCCACATGAAGCTCCAACCATTGATCAAGATGAAACTTTCAGTGATGTGATTGAAAAAATGGGGAGGTTAAATCTTGATTCAAATCCATATCAATCAACCAAGTATCCCAGGCCATCTCAAAAATGTCCTCCAAAATGGCCAATAAAGACACTTGAAAGCGCTTGTCTTGATGAGGTTGGAAAGAAAAGAACAATAAGCTTAGACATATAGAATGGAGGTGATGTAGATGATCCTGATTCACTTGTTGATATGTATGTTTCTTATGACTGTGAACAAAATTTAATGTCTATATATTTTGAACCAACTTCCTTTAAAGAATTCACTTCTCATGATGAATGGAAAGAAGCATTGCAAAAATAATATGATGCTTTAATAAAGAATGGAACTTGGAAGCTGGTTGATCCTCCATTGTGAACCAAACCAATAGGCTGCAAATGCGTCTTCAAGAACAAGTATAAAATAGATGGATCACTTGACAAGCATAAAGTCATGCTGGTGGCAAAAGGTTTTGCATAGAAATATGGGGTAGATTATGAGGAGACATTTTCCACCACAGAAAAATGGGATACCATCTGGACACTCTTTTCCTTGGCATCTCATAATGGCTGGAAATTCCATCAAATGGATGTAAAAATTGCTTTCTTGAATGACAACACTTCAACTCCTCTTTCTATTAAAAACACTTTAACTCCTCTTTTGATTGAAAACACTTCTACAATAGAGTTGGGCAAGAAACCAAAGTTGTATGATCGAAAGAAGCACATGAAAATAAAATACCATCTGATTTGACATCATGTTGAGGCAAAAACAATCCACCTATGTCATTGTTCCACAAATGACCAAATTGCATACATCTTCACCAAAGCGCTTGGAAGGTAAAAGTTTGAAAGATTCATAGCACCACTTATTTTTGGCATTTGATTGGTGCAAGAATTTGGTAAAAAACAATTGTCATGACATAAAAAACTTTATTAACATGTTTTTTTAATTGTTATGCCACCTTTTCACACCAAAATTTTACCTAGTCCTACACTTTAGCCCACTTTGCTTGTAATAAAATTCTTAACTGATTTTCAAAACATTTTGACCCTTTTTTGAAAGTATAAACTTAGTACTATCAACTGGCTCCAATTGGGATATTGTCTCCCCAAGAGGTAGTAAATAACACACTAACCATGTGTCTGATCCATTGGGAGGCTCCCAACTAGTAACCCTGCAACCTATAAATTGTACCACACTGAAGTCCATACTAAAACTGCAAATTGAAAATGCACTTATGAAAATCCAAAACTAAAACTGGAAAGTTAATATCCACAAAGTCTGGTAGCATAACCGTAAAATATTTACAATATTTGAGAGTTCAATTTACAAAGACTAATAAAAAACATATCCTCTATTTGACATTTAAACATTAGTGAAAGCATTTTAAAATTGTTGTACGCATATTGTGCTATTATTTTAGGAAAAGGACGAGTCATAGCTGAAGTGTAGGACTGAAGCTTTTCATACCCTTGTAGGCCTCATATCTCAAACTATAACTCATATTCATCCTTTGTAGCAAAACTGATACATGAACCTGTGAAATATTTTGAAACTATGCAATTGTATTGTATAACTATTTACACTCTTTAAGGCCCTTATTTCTTGTGTTGACTTGTATTTTATCCTCTCCTTTAGCTACAAAAAATTTATGACATATTACCATAACATGTCAAAAACAAACTGACTGTCAAAAAATAAAAAATGGAGCATACCAAAACGTTGATGTAAAATTAGGGTTTTTTCAACAAAATTAGGGTTTAATATATTGCTTGTCAATGAGGTAACTTGTTCATTCTTTCATAAATTATGAAACATCAACAAGGAGGTTTAACTTGTCTTGGCTTCTTTTCATCCTTATATTACCTTTTTCTAAAGTTCTGCTAGCCTTTAGAGCCCATTTCCCTTTCCTGCCTGCATACTTTGTTTTCCCTTGTTTTGCAACCTTTTCTTGCCCTTTAAAGACTTCACATTCTCTTCTTCATCAATTATCAATGGTTCCTTTAGCTTAGGATTAATATTTTCCTTAAAACCCAGTCTTAATTTATTTGTAGGATGAGTATGGGGTTTCCTATGGAAATCCCTAGGCCCTATTTTTGTGTATTCATCCCCTATTTCCATACTCTGCTTTCCTTTCTCACTTTTTTCTGCTTCATGCTTTACTTCCTCTTTTTCGAACATTTTTGTCTTTTGTCTTCTTTTTCCCTTTTCATATACCTTAATATTTGGTTCCTTTAAAAAAATTATCAACGAAACATGAATAGATTCAACCTTTTGAGGGCTAGGGTTTCAATATGAGTTTTAGCCTTACCCTTTCTTAGTATTCTGGGTGCAAGGTTTCTCCATGTTTTCTTCCTCAGGGTTTGTATTTTCTTGTCTAACTCATGTATATATAATATCTTAATCAAACCATGGTGACATATACCATGAGGTAATATTTCTTGTTTGGTTCTAGCCCTGTGGACATTTTAAACAGAATTTGATGTAAGAAATAAGGTAAGCTCGTATTTCCAAAACTAACTAAATGACATAAAAACATCATTTTGTAAAGGTATATTTTGGAATACCTGCCTTCACATGTAAAAAAGAGCTCCACAATCTTTAGAACGTTAGACCATTCAGGATTCAACATATTTTGAGGGATTCGCATGCTCCAGTTAGGGTTTTGATGTTCTCCTTTTAGGAAGAAGTTAGGATCCACATTCTGCATCATTCATTTATTGAACCACTTCTCACCCTTGGTAGGTAACCCAATGGATTATTCTATTGAATCTTCAATGACTGTAAACTCCATTCCTCTTATCTAAGATCTACTGCCATCAAAAGAGTGAATAAAATTAGAACACTAACTCAGATTGTAACCATCAAATCGTTGGAAAATTAGCTCTTGTCCTGCATTTGTGAATAAAGGTGCAAATTCATCATATACCTTTAACCACACTCCATCTAGTTCAAATCATCTCACATGGCCCGCCTTTCCCATTGCTTAACTGAGAAAAACTGAGCACTCTGCCATGCGTTGTCAAAAACTTCTAACAATTTCATTGTCGGCTGCCAGTGAGTCACCTAGGTTTGATGGAAATGGTTGATTTGCACATAATTCTAGTTTTAACCATCCTTCTCTCCAAACCCTTTTTAACATTTTAAAAATGCCTCAAATCATCACATCAAGTCATATCATAGGTTGAATTTCATCAAAAACTTTAAAAGCATTTAAAAAGCCCCAAGTGATAGTTATAAAAAAAAAAAAATTCAAAATTTTGCAAGCGTTATGAAAATATTTCATAGCACCACCTATTTTTTACATCCAATTAGTGCAAGAGTTGGGTAAAAAAAATTGGCATGACATAAAAAACTTTCTTAACACGCTTTTTAAACTATTATCTCACCTTTTCACACCAAAATTTTACCTATTCTTACACTTAAGCCCACTTTTCTTGTAATAAAAATTTTAACTGGTTTTCAAAACATTTTGACTCTTTTTTGAAAGTATAAACTTAGTGCCAACAAAATATCTGCGAAAATTCCCAAATGCAATGAAAGAAAAGCTGTGTCTAATCGTATCAACAGAGATCGAAGGGCAAAAAGATGAATTGATGTCCGAGAAATCTTAGCAGGAAAATTTGTTGCGTTTTTCAAAGTTGTATACCCCGACAAAATGAAGAGCCAACAAATCATTGTCTCTATATAAGATAACGTGAATGGTAAGTGAAATAGCAGCATTGTTATAGGCGTGAGACAATAGTAGCCTACAAGCTGGTAGACTTAGGACGCACTATCAATGTCAATTTTGTAGGTGTTATATAATATTGTCTTAAATTGATATGGTTTTGTCTTAATTGTTAATTGTCTTAAATGAGTTTCATCTTAATTTTCATTGTCTTAAGTGGCCATTGTATTAAATATAAAGTTTTGTCTTATAATATTTTTGTCTCGAATATTAAATATAAAGTTTTGTCTTAAAACAATTTTGTCTCAAACTCTTTTGGTCTCAAATATAAAGTTTTTTCTTAAAATATTTTTGTCTCAAACTATTTTTGTGTTAAATATAAAGTTTTGTCTTAAAATATTTTTGTCTCAAACTCTTTTTGTCTTAAAAAAAATGTCTTAAAAGTTCCCTTCATGTAGTAGTGATCTGATGATGTAAATTTAAAATGGTAGTATATTATCATCGTAGCCACAAGATCAATGGATGGAATTCACACCATTAACTTTCTTGTATATCTAAATCATATGTTTAAACCTTATTAATTTTTTTACAAAATAGTATTAAAAATTTATTGGACAAGTTATTTATCAACAAGTATGAAGATTAAATAAATGGAATTAAAAATAAAAACCTTAAAACTTATATTATTGAAACGTGACTACATTCCATTGTGCGTTACATTCTTAAAAGTGTGTGTTTTAAAACTAATGGTCCAAATATTTGCCTATTATATTCATTGTTCTTCATTAATTGCATTTTCATCAAACTGCCCAAAACATTAACATTGTTGTGTAACATGAATTAATAATTTTAAGTTATAATATAATTTTTAGATTTTAAGTTTTAAATATTAATATAATGTATATAATATTAGATTTTAGTATGGTTAATATAATATTAATTTTAGTATTAAATCAAATATAAATAATTGGTTTTAATCTTTAGTTTTAATAGATTAAATGGCATTTGTTTTTAATCATTATATTTTTCCTCTTCAACTTATGAAACTTTCTTTTTCACTCTTTTTAAACTAATTTTCAAATAAATTTATTTCATTTAAAATCATCCATAATGCTATATATATATATATATATATATATATATATATATATATATATATATATATATATATATATAATTTTTTTTTTTTAATAAAAGCTATATGGACTATGAAATGAAATGTATATTTAAACAAATTTGAATAACGTAAAGCATTCATGCCTCTTTATGTAAGCCTTTAATTGATTAATCTCGTTAAATTCTCTTTACTACTTGGCAAATGAATATCTTATTAATATAATATTATAATGTTAGGTTTTATGTTTCAATATTATTTTTAAATTTTCATGAGCTGCCAATGGATGAGTTTTTTCTTCATGTTTGAATATTTTGGTTTGCAAATTCATTTTGAGTAAAAAATATTTGAAATAATTTTTTTTGTTTTATTTTAAATTTCCATATTAAATTTTAATAATATATTATTTTTTATTTTTTATTTTTTTAAGTTTTACATCAAAATTTTAATAAAGAGAATATCTTGTAGAAAAAATATGTTATACATGGATATTCTATTGTGTGCACAAACACTTAAGCTCTAAATGTTTTACATCTTCATTTATATAATAAGAAATTAAATTGTCTAAATATAAAGAAATTAAATTTCCAAAAATGTGTAGAAATTATATAAATAATGTGTTATATGTCCAGGATACTCTTGATCACACACTATTTTAACTTCATGCACAATACGGAATCTATTCCACCATTGATCATCACATGCGGAAATTAAATCAATTGCAATGCAGACATGAAACCATAAAAATTCACACACATTAACACAGTTGTTTAATGGGAAATCTTGAAGCTAAAAACCCCAAATATTTGTATACAATATATGTCATAGAGATCATGTAACAATCCTCATACAAAGCTGAACATGTCAAGCTCTCAATACAATACAATCGCTACACACTAATCAGGCCCGATTTTTCAAATCCATGCACCGATCTTTGCCACCTGCTAGCCTGCCTCTACTGCGCAATCCCTGCTAAAGAATGGCTCTGAATGAACTGGAATTCACCACGCTTGCACTGCGCAATCCTCATTGGCATCTCCACTGAGTGTTGGATGCAATCAATGCATCACTATAGTCACAACTGATAGTCACACTTTCTCTTTCACCTACCTCTCCACTGGTATCCACTGAAACTACCATGCACTGTAGTTAAATGATGTATTCTTCAGTTGATTAATGAGTTATTATTTAGTGAATTAATTAACTAATTAATTCACACCACTCTCACTAGTGTATCAATCAGTTAGACTAGATACAACTAGCTCAACTGAGTCTAACAAAGTTAAATTGAATACAACTCCACCACCTACTTCTATAACTCCACCAAACTCTGTCACATGAGTTCTAACTGAAGTCCTCATGCATTAGCTCTAGTAGACCCTCAGGAATAGCGTAATTCCTTCTATCAGCTGTTGTGCCGCATCTGTGCACTTAACTAAAGTGCTCCAAGAGAATACGATAATGTTTAGAGTCCAAATATTATTAAGAGCTAATAATATTCGACATATCTATTTTTAGACTGGCAATCTAAAAATAGATTCCACCCAATATATCTAAAAATATAAGTCCATCTATTTTTCCAACTTGACCAACCATCCACAAATAACATCCTGCAACTCATAGAATATGATCGACATGTCTAAAAATAGACATAGTCTAAAAATAGACTTTGCGCCAAAAATGGCCTATGGGCCCACTTAGTGAAGGTGACTCTCTTCACTAAGCTCATCATCTTGTTTAATATCAACACTCCCTCTCAACAAGATAGGGATTATCTGCCACCCCGATCCTGTCTCTATGGTATTCGAATTTTCTCCTGGTGAGTGCCTTCGTCAGAATATCTTCATCTTGATCCTTCGTAGGAATGTAAGATAGTAACATGACCTTCCGTTGCACACAATCTATGATATGATGGTACCGGATGTCAATATGTTTAGATCTATCATGAAATACTGGATTAACCAAGAGTTTAATGCAACTCTGATTATCGCAATATATCATAGTAGGATCTAAGTGTGAACCGAACAACCCGACCAGGATCTTCCTCATCCATATAGCCTCGCATGCAGCCAAACTTGCTTCCATGTACTCGGCCTCCGATAAACTGAGTGCCACAGATTTCTGTTTCCTACTGTACCAAGAAACTGTTGTAGACCTGATACTGAAAATCCCTCCAGATGTGCTTTTTTTGTCCGTTGGGATCCCTACCCAATCTGCATCCGTGAAGCCATGTAGCATCGACTCATACGACTGTATGTACCACAATCCATATCCCGATGTGCCCCTGAGATACCTCAGGACATGCTTTCTTGCCTTCCAAAAGAGTTTGGTAGGCTTAACCATAGCTTGTGAAAGCTGGTTAACAGCATAGCATATTTCTGGTTGTGTATTGACCAAATACATGAGCGAACCAACCAACTGTCGATAAACAGTGGCATCCACTACCTCTGTCGATGTAGCATCCTCTTTCCTCCAACCAATAGGAAGAGGAGTGTCGATAGGCTTGTAGCCTTGCATGTTTAACTTCTCCAGTATCTCCCGGGCATACTTTCCTTGAGACATAAACAGTCCACCCTTCCGCTGCCAAATTTCCAATCCCAGGAAATAATGAAGGAGACCCAAGTCCTTCATCTCAAACTCCTTTGCAAGATCTTCCTTGCATGAGTGTATCAAAATTTCATCACCTGTTAGTATCAAATCATCTACATAAAGTACAATGATCAACAACTTACCCTCCACCACAATCTAGTATAGGTTCGGATCGGCCTCACTCTGGGCGAAACCAAGTCCGGTGAAATAATTTTCTATCTGTGTGTACGAAGCACGAGGTGCTTGTTTCAGCCCATACAGCGCTCTTTTGAGCCTGTACACATGTGAATTTCCACTGAATATTTCGAAACCTTCAGGCTGCTCTATGTACACCTCCTCCTCAATGACTCCATTAAGGAACACAGTCTTCACATCCATCTGATGAATGTGCCAACCCATCTGCGCTGAGAGAGCAAGGATGGTCCATATGGAAGAATACCTTGCGACAGGTGCAAAGGTTTCTTCATAGTCGATCTCCTCGATCTGTGAGAAGCCTCAGGCAACAAATCTTGCCTTGTACTTCTCGACACTCCCGTCAACAGCTTGCTTCACTTTGTAGATCCATCTCGAACCTACCACTGATTTCCCTTCTGGCCTTGGGAAAATATCCCATGCACTGTTTCTGACAATCGAATCATACTCTTCCACCATGGCATCTACCCATGCGGGATCCTCCACAGATTCCTCAAAATATGATGGTTTTGTCACGATACACTTGCTCATCAGAGCCATGTATCCAGTAAATCGGTCAGGTGACTATCTCTATCTATGTTGTGATGTAGTTGCTCCTACATTCTACACTGCATCAAGATTCAGTCGCTCAGCTTCTGTAGTGCGCTTCCGCCCTCTGATGTTTGGCGCTGCATGAGTGGTTTCTTCCACTCCATGAAACTCCTCTTGTGACTGATCCACATCCTGAGGCTCATCTTTAGGAACTAGTAGCTCCTCATCTACATGCAAGTGTAGCTCCCTCTCGAGCGACAACTTCATGGCTTTCTCCTCATGAAATTTGATATCCCGTCACACAATAGTCTTCCGACTGTCTAGAAAATACACATGATAGTTGTGGGGTGCTTCTATGTACCCCACAAATATCCCAACCTCTACAGTCGGCTCCAGCTTCTTCCTGGCATCCTTCGTCACATGAATGTAAACAGGTGAGCCAAAAATATTCAAATGAGAAATATCAAGCTTCTTTCTATAAAATGCCTCTTCGGGTGTACTCATGCCAAGTACTCTATGAGGACAAAAAAATTTCACATAAACCACAGTGTTGCATGCCTCAGCCCACAAGTGTATGGGAAGGCCCTGATCATGCAACATCGCCCGTGCAGTACCCATGATCGTTTTGTTCTTTCTCTCCACGACCCCATTATACTGTGGGTTATGAGGTGCTATGAGCTCTCTTCGAATTCCTTATGTGCTGCAAAAGTCTTTGAATTCGCCAGAGATGAATTCACCACCATTATCGCTCCTTAGAGCTTTCACCTACTTCCTTGACTCTTTCTCAAACAGTGCCTTGAACTCACAGAACTTTGAGTATGTCTCGCTCTTCTTCTGCATGAAGAAGATCCAGCACTTACGAGAAAAGTCATCAACAAATATCACATAATACCTGTGCTTTGCTGTCGAAGCTACTGAGAAAGGTCAACACACATCTGAGTGAATTCTTTCAAGGATCGTCGTGGCGTGATTATCCTTCTCATGAAAAGTGGTCTTCACAAATTTTCCCAAAGTACATCCCTTGCACTGATCTGACTGTGCAAGTGTACTCTTGGGAAGCCTGGTAGAAATCTGCTGCAAAATTTTCAAAGTGCCATGGTGAAGATGGCCCAATCTCCTATGCCACAATTCGCCCTCATCTCGGCTCACCACTGCTTCTGCTTTGCCTGCCATTGCTGCGCAACCATCTACCTACAATTGATAAAGGTTCTTAAATTGAACCCCTATCCTCCAGGTTTCACCAGTTGTCTTACTACGTAGGAAAGCCTTTCCCTCGCTAAAAACAACATCATATCCCTTGTCTTCCAACATCGCCACAGAGATCAGATTCTTCTTCAATCCTGGAACATGCATGACATCCTTCAATATGAAAGATTTACTAGACTCCCTCTAAAAGGAAATGTTCTCGATACTAGTCGCACTATATTTACCATCATCGCCCATCTCGATGTGCACTCCAAGATCCTTCTCATCCAGATCACTAAACAAATCTTTGTCTCTGGTCATATGGAAAGACGCACCACTGTCAAGAAACCACACTAATCCCATCACACTTGAAACCAAGCATGTGATCAGTTAAAAATCCAGCTCAAACTGCGAGGCTAAGGCCTATCCAGCTGCAGATCTAGCAGCCTGCTTATTTTTCTTCTTCTGTGGACAATTAGTGGCGTAATGTCCATGTTGGTGACAGTGAAAGCACTTCACCTTGGACAAGTCTTGCTTCTTGCCTTTCGCACCGAATTCAGAAGGATTTTTCTTTCCCTTCCCTTTCCTTTCTTTGGTAGCCAAAGCACAATTTTATTCATCTTCATTCTTCGATGAAGATCCATCCCTGGTACCCCGCCTTATCTCCTCCTGCACAAGATCCAACCAAAGTCGCTCCCATCCTGACAGTTTCTCCCGACCATTGACAGAGTCCTCATAGCTATGCCAACTCATCGGAAGCCCAAGGAGAGCCAAGCTCACCAAGTCCTCTTCATCTATAGTAACCCCCACACTTCCCAGCTCATCCTTGCAGTGGAAAAACTTTGTGAGGTATTTTGGTATACTGTCGTCTTTCTCCATTCTTATTTTGCTGAGCTTGTCTTTAAGCGCCAACTTCATCTAGTCTCTTCTGCTTTGGAACAAGGCTGTCAAAGCTTTCCACATTAAGAATGGACTAGCTTTACCATGAACGTTGGACACTATGTGATCCTTCACACCTTCCAATAGAATCCTTTGACACTTTGTTGTCTTCTTTTGCCATGCGTCAAGGGCAACTGCATCGCTAGAAGCAGGTTTTGGAATTTCAGCATCTATGAACTCCTTCAACCCATTATCATCTAGCACCACCTCCATCCTGTCCTTCCATGCAATATAATTCGAGCTTCCATCAAGGGCATACTCCAATCGCAATCCGTTGAAAGACATTTCAATGAATGCTCAAATTTGACACCAGGAAAACACTGCAGCAAATTCGAATTCCACCAACACAAAACTCAACCACTTCAATAATTGCAATCTGCTCCAATGATCAACTGCTTTGATACCATGTAGAAATTATATAACTAATGTGTTATATGTCCAAGATTCTCTTGATCACACACTATTTTAACTTCATGCACAATACAGAATCTATTCCACCATTGATCATCACATGCGAAAATTAAATCAATTGAAATGCACACATGAAACCATAAAAATTCACACACATTAACACAACTATTTAACGAGAAAGCCTGAAGCTAAAAACCCCAACTATCTATATACAATATATGTCATAGAGATCATGTAAAAATCCTCATACAAAGCTGAACATGTCAAGCTCTCAATACAATACAATCGCTACACACTAATCAGGGCCGATCTTGCAAATCCATGCACCGATCTCTGCCACCTACTAGCCTGCCTCTACTGCGCAATCCCTGCTGAAGAATGGCTCTGAATGAACTCTAATTCACCAAGATTTCACTGCGCAATCCTCATTGGCATCTCCACTAAGTGTTGGATGCAATCAATGCATCACTATAGTCACAATTGCTCTTTCACCTACCTCTCCACTGAAACTACCCTGCACTGTAGTTAACTGATGTATTCTTCAGTTGATTAATGAGCTATTATTTAGTGAATTAATTAACTAATTAATTCACACCACTCTCACTAGTGTATTAATCAGTTAGACTAGATACAACTAGCTCAACTGAGTCTAACTGAGTTAAACTGAATACAACTCCACCAACTACTTTTATAACTCCACCAAACTCTATCACATGAGTTCTAACTAAAGTCCTCATGCATCAGCTCCAGTAAACCATCAGGAATAGCATAATTCCTTTTTTCAGCTGCTGTGCCACATCTGTGCACTTAACTGAAGTTCTCCAAGAGAATAAGATAATGTTTAGAGTCCAAATATTATTAAGAGCTAATAATATTCAACATATCTATTTTTAGACTGGCAATCTAAAAATAGATTCCGCCCAATATGCCTAAAAATAGAAGTCCATCTATTTTTCCAACTTGACCAACCATCCACAAATAGCATCTTGCAACTCATAAAATATGACCGACATGTCTAAAAATAGACTTTGTGCCAAAAATAGCCTGCGGGCCCACTTAGTGAAGGCGACTCTTTTCACTAAGGTCATCATCTTGTTGAATCTCAACAAAATGATGAGCTATTTAACAAATGATGGTGAACAAAAAGAAATTCATCGATTTCAAGAGAGGATAAACTAGTAAAGAATGAATGCATCAGAAGATGACAAATACACATATATCCATATGGTGACTCAATCACAAATACCTAAATTTATGATAATACAATACTAAGTTTTGATATTAAATTTTAGGATTTAATATTACATTTTACTTTTAATATTAAATTTAAGAATAATATTAGTTTTTTCATTTAAGTTTTATTAAATATGGTTTTTTATTTTAAATTTTCATATTAAATTTTAATGAATATATTATTTATTTTAACATTTTTTTTATTAAAAAAGGTTTTATATTAAGTAATATACTTTTATATAATAGTTTTAATGTTTATATTAGAATAAAAATTATTAACACTATTATTAATGGTAATTATTAAAAATTGCAATATTATCAAATATAATTAATATTAAAAACAACATTTAACTAATATTGAAAACCATTTTATTAATAACGACATTTTAATATAATATTAATAATGTTTAAAAAATAATATTTGTGATGACATTAACTTAATATAATGTAGTTATCAATAAATATTAAGTTAGATCTCACGGTGATCCATAATGTTAAAGAAATGTCTTTCAGATTAATCACATTATTATCTATCAATCTTATAAAATAAATATCACTGATGCATGGGGTTCTAGAGTTAACCATTAGGAAAATAGCCATTAGGAACCAGCACTTAGGAGTTGGTTATTAAATTAATTCAAGTAAAGTTTGTTTTGAATTGGTTGACTGAATTAATTGTTATGTAATATTTTACTTATATATAATTATATTGTAATATTATATAATTAGAGTATTAGGATGATATTAAGTCAATTACTATTAATATAAAGGTTGAAGATTATTTAGAAAATATTATAGTAAGTTTAATACCTTAAGTAAAAAAAAATTATATTAAGAGTATAGGGATACATATTTAAAAAGAATTGGAATGAATATAATTAGATATTAATGTATTTACATCTATAATAATAATAATAATAATAAAAGAAAAAGGTAGGAAACAAGGGGAGTCCGGAGAGAGGGTCGGAATCCAGCTCTTACTTAGTTTCCATCCATCATCCATGTTGAGGTTTGTTATCACTCATAAAGTTGTGAAACATTTTTAGACATGGTCATATAATTCATTCATCAAAAGGATAAGGTTTCCTTAGCCATTTCAAGTTGGTATAGGAAAATTTTATTTTTTACATTTTTAACCTATCCTAAGTTTCATGGTCACCTCCATTTATGTCATTTCATTTCACATCAGTCCTCATATGCTATCATTTTTCATTCCCCGTGCGTTTAAAATAAAAAGGGGTGAATTTGTCAGTTTTTCAAAATTTCGTAGTGTTTTACACAGGAAAACAACAGTTTTCGCTACGAAACTGCCTAATAGTTTCGTAGTGAATCTGTCAGAGGCTAAACTAGCTTCGCTATGAAAATCTGTTTTCTAACCTGTCTTATCAAATTCGCTATGAAGTGTCATTCTATGATTGGAGGAGTTAGGGTGGAGGTTAGTCAAGTCTATTAGGATAAATTCAATGGTACATAGTCGTGTTTGATGTCATCATTACCTTTTTGGGAATGTATGTGTCATGATTGAAGCATGAGTTGTCAGTTAAACCATAAAACCTTGCCCCAATTAGCCTTTTATCATATTGCACTTTATCTTTGCATGTAATTCGATCTCTGGAGAGCTGCTTCATCGAGCCAAGTAGGTTGCTGGAAGATTTTAACTTTACAGGTGCCATCAAGCAAGTGAGGATGTGAAGATATAAAGCACCCATAGCTGCAAGAAGGAAAACAAACAAAGGTGGTCATTGCCACAGGTATGATCCCATGGACATGAATTTACTCAATGAAGACCCAACTTCCATGGAGGTTTTTAGAAGAACTGGTTGCTTACAATTATATTAGAGGTTGCAGGGCTTTCATCTACAGATTTCCAAGGATTTTGCCACCAATTTCACAGGAATAGCTTCAAAGGTTGGAATTTTGAACCTTATAGTGACACCAGAGAGTATCTCATCAGCAACAGGAATTCCTAGAGGAGGGGAGCAGTGGTTTCAATGCATCAAATTCACAACACAGGACTGTAAAGAGTTCATCAAACCAGAATACAGTGAAATTGATTTGACAAATGTTATCCCTAGGGGTTTCATGAAGGACAACTATTCAAAGTTATTGATGGTCATCTAGAAGAATTATACCTGTGAAGGAAGGTTTCACATGGTTTATTCCTATCATCTCAGGCTTCTTCTACATTATGTGGGTAAGAGGTCACTTGACTTGCCCTTTTATTTATACACAAGTCTAGGGAAAATTTCAGATAAGTTTCAAATCAAAATAGAGGGCAATGAAACTTCTTTTTTTCATCATGGTTTGATTAAGTTGTTTGTGTTAGAGTAATTGAGGAGGTCAGACATAGATTGGACTTCCTTATTTTTCATGAGTGGTTATTCAATTGATGTTGTCACTCCTAAGAAAGCCTCCAAAACTAGAAAAGTTTTATCACCAACTGTGGTAGAGGAAGTTGAAGAAGGAAATAGATTATCTCCTCCAGAACCACTGAGCATGGAAGTAGAAATTTTTCATAAGACTGACACACCTAAAACAGTACCTGCAAAACAAAAGCAGACATTTAGCAAACAAGGTAGCAAGAGAGTCACTAGGAGCCAAACAATGGCTAAAGGAAACTTGGAGGATATCCTGCATGCAATTGACATGGAAGAATCACCCATTGTGCAAGCTGAAAACATTGAAGATGGATGGAGAAATTTAAAGAAAGGTAAGACTGCTAAAAAACTAGATTTTGCAGGTGATGATGCTGGTTTTATTTTTCAACCTAGGAAGCCAATGACTAGACATGTAAGGAAGGTCATGGAAAGAAGCAAAGATATTGTTAAAATCAATGTAGCTGCTTCCCATCCACCAAGCATCATAGATTTGTCTTCACCTACAAAAGAAGAATTGGTTATCAAACAAAGAAAGGGTGAAGAGAAAATCATTGAAAAATAAAAAATTGAAACCCTTAAATAGAATTTAAAGGAGGCAAGTAAAGAGATATCAGTTTTGAAGAAAGAGGTAAAGAAAAATAGAGTTGAGAAGGTTTAGTTTGAAAAAATGAGGAAAATATGGGAAGATCAAGTCATAAGTGTTTCAAAAACCTTGGACAATACAGAAAAGCTGATAAAGTGGACTCATCCACTAAGAGGAGAAGTCAAACACATCAAAAGATAAACTTGCACTTGCAATTCAAAAACAGGACATTAAAAGACAAAGTGGAAGATCTTTAGGAGAAATTGGATTGGATTCATGTGGAGTTGGAAAATAAAGAGTTGAAGATGACAGTGGTAGAAGAGCCCATTAGTCAATTGATTATGAATGAAGAGGAAGAGGAAATAGTAAAAAATGAAGTTGGAATGTGTTTGAAAAAGTTCATAACATGTAGAGAACCCAAATTTTGTAGCTAGAGAACATTTTTGAAGACAATCTTGAAAACATCAATTTCTGGTTTTTTTTTGCACCTCAGGCTTGAGGCCAAAAATACGCTACGAAAAATCCTATAGGTGCTTTTTTTTATTTAAAACTCAGTTTTGGCATGTTTTATGGAGAGAGATTGATGATTTGCAAGATTTCATGACATAATGAAGGTGTTGGAACAAAAAAGAAGTCAAAGAGATAGATGGAAAAGGCATTTTTCACACGCTACGAAACTGCATAAAACTGCCCTATTTTCATAGTTAGTAATTTTTGAAGAATTTTTTAGCATCTCAATAGCACATCAGCCAGCTGGAGACTTCTAGCATGTCAGTGGACCTTATCAGTAGATATTTATGACTCAAAGGGAGTGCCACACAGCCAGCTCATCAGTCAAAACAATGTTAAAGATGAAAGTCATCCATTCCTAAAAAGCAGGATTATGTTCCACATATCTAGGGGTGCTTTAAAGATGTAAAGTGGTGGTGAATTAGGGTCATTTGTCCTTCGAGAATGTGATGTTCATTGTGTAACCATTATGTAATTGTTTCACTGATAGGGTAAATGAATGTAATAAATAGGAGATAGAGTCCCATTAGGAGTTTGTTTTCTTTAAGGTTAGCTATCATTTTTCTATTTCAAATTAGTGGTTTTAGTTATGATAGGTGTTAGAGTAGAATTCAAAGATCTAGCAAATCAGGTAGGTCATCTACATTGTACAGAATGTCTATTTATAGACAAAACATTGAAGAGCAATAGGTTGGAGAATATTGCACCAAATTGCTGCTTGTATTTTTTATCCATTATCAGTAATACAAAGTGACATTCTACTTCCAGACCTGAGATTCTCATGAGGTTTTTGATGTGTTATTGATCTATATCTTTATGTTTAATCACTTGCAGTAGATTTCATCTCTAATTACTCATAATTCATAATATTATGCTTTGACTTCCTTTAGTGGTGAAATGACTGTGTTTTCCTATGTTATGTGTGTGAATTATCTTTGTTAAAAAACTCTATCTGCCTCAGCTTCCATGTGAAGGACCACTGTCACTAAGACTACTGATTGTTGACTCCATAAGCCCAATGGTAGCAAACCTTCATTTTTCAACCTGTAATCATACAAAACTAGTTACAATTCCATAGAGTTAGCCATCTAATACTATCCTTATTCAAAATCATAAACCCCCTTTTGAGAGAGCCCTCTCAAACTGAAGAGGCTAATCTTCAGTTAGAAGTGGTTTGAAAGAGTTACATTGAGTTGATTGATGAGCATTCAATCAAGATCAATTTGGAGATAACAAGGTTAATGACATGCTTTTCAATCTCAATCGCCTCTCTAAGCTTCCTATGGTGGAAATGGTTGACCCTCGCAATCACCTTGGAACCCTCAATGCAGACATGGTGCTTGGATTTCACCGCATCTTCAACTACAACTGAGGATCATGATCGGTTGCACCTAATGTCTGCAACATGCTCCTGGATTCTCTGGTTAATGGAGCGACCAGTTTCACTAATATAGGGAATCCCACATGAACAAGGAATCGAGTAGACCCCCTTCATGTTTTTAGGGTCTTCATGGTCCTTCACAGAACTAAGAGAGTTACTAATGGTGTAAAGAGGTTTAAAGGAGGAAGAAAATTTATTATTTTTAAGAATATGGGAAGCTTATTTGTGGGCCCTTGGATAAATGGAAGTTAAACTTTTGAAATATGGTCCTCACGTGTAGTCTTAACCCTTGATTCTTTACATGCTTTTTGAAAATCCTTGAGGCCTTGAGCTTTGCTATATCCATTATTCTCAAAAAATTTCAGAAGATGAGACTTCTCCTGCTCTAAGTGATTCTCATAAAAAATTCTTAGAGCATGGGTAGAAAGAGTGCTAAGGACCCCAAATTTTTGTGCCGAAAAATTATGAGAACTCGCATAAAGATATTATTACATGTTAGTTTTTTACGAAAAACTTGGTGAGAAACACAACCATCATCATTTTTAGAAAGGAGGATATCAAGGAAAGGGAGGCACCCGCTAACCTCAACCTCCATCGTGAATTTAATCGAGTCAGATTGGGAATTAATATGGTTAAGAAAAAAATCTAACTTTTCACGACCATGGGAAAAATGACACAAGTGTCATCAACAAACCTCTTCCATCTTTTAGGGCGAAACTGAGCGGAGGCCAAGGTCTTGGTCTCAAAATATTCCATGAATAAGTTAGTAACATATATTGTGGTTTTCATATACTATATCAAATCGCATGGTTGACCAAAGTTGTTTAATAAATTTTAATTTAAGCATTTATGTAAGTTTAAATTTATTAATAATTAATCATAATATGGTAATTATTAAATATATTATTAATTATGATTAATTTGTAACATTTAATAATTAGATTTGATTATTAATAACAACATTAATACAATACTAATTATGTTCAAAAAATAAATAATGAGTTTCGTATGGAGTCATTATTTAGAATATTATTAATGTTATTAATCATGTCTTTCGGATTAATTAACCACTAGCTTTCAAAAACTATCTCCGGTCAATGATGCATCCACACTATTTAATCATTAAGATCAATTATATTTTTCACCTTGTCGTGAAGATGAACCACATTAGATGGTTCGAAGCATCTAATGACTAGTTTTTAACGGCTAGTTTTCAATGGCTATCTTCGAGCAATGATGCATCCACACTATTTAATCATTAACATCAATTATCTTTATCACCTTGTCTTGAGGATGAACAACATTAGATGTTTCGAAACATCTAGACCAAATCCTAATGATGTGATTAATCTGAAAGACATTTATCGACATTATGGATCACAAAAGTCTTAGATCTAACGTTATTAATCATAATAATTTTTTGGAATTATTAACATAATAACAATAAATTATTATTATTATTTAAATTGTAACATTAATATTAATAATATGGACAGTTGAAAAATATATATTTAATATTTAATATTATAAATATTAAATATTAAATATTAGCAAAAGACATTTCCTATTAGATTAGTATTATAATTTTTTGGAATTAATTTTTTAAACTCGAGGGATTAATACGAAAACCCGAGGTTTTAATCCCTTGGTTTATAATCGCATATAATATTAATCCCAAAAATTTATAATATTAATGCATTGGGTTTATAATATTATTCTTAGAATTTTAAATTAGTTTATAAATAGTTTATAGTAAGTTTTTTATAAGTTTGTAATAGTTATTATCATAAATAATTAAATAATACATCTTAAAAATATAAATATAAATTATGATTAATGATGATGATGATGATGATTAACCTTCGCTAAGACCAATGTGGCCTATCTATCAGACCTCAAGAAAGGAAAAAGAATCTAAGTTTGATTCGTCAAAATCTTGTTTCTATGATCAAAGAGAAGGGAAATAAGTGCTCCAAGATCACTATAGGTGGGTTGGCTTAATAGGTCAAGAAGATTGGAAGTGTGGTAGATGTTAGGTAATTGAGAGTGGATGTGAGTAAGATTCAGGCAGTCTAAATGGAAGTTCTTTTCATCTTCCACCTTCTTAGTATCGCAAATATGATAGATTTTATCGTTCCAGGGAGTCTTGGGAATAGACCACCACCCAGTCTCACTCTGAAGCTCATGAGAGATAGTTCTTATCCTTGTGATTTTCATTTTTTTCTTAGTGTTGGTCAACACAGAGAGAGAATTATGATTATCAAGGGTGGGGTTGATCACCTCCTTATAGTATTTTAGCTTCCTTTTACCTTCCAGCTCCCAAGCCTCCCACAATTTGTCCTTAAACTTGGAGGTAATAATATTATTGACACTATCTTTGCTTCCCATATGGAGCTCCTCTTTAATTTCCCAATGGTTGAGCCAAGACTGGTCATCCTTATGCCGCTCATGCTTGAGGATGTTATAAAAAATAATAATAACATCATTAATATAATATTTATCTTGTTTTAAAAAATAACATTAATAACATTATTAATCATAATAATTTTTAAAATTTATTAACATTTAATGTTATTAATAAAATAATTTCAAAATTATTAATAACATTAAATTGTAACATTAATATTAATAAGATTGTTAAAAAATATTTAATATAATGGGAAAATGAGCTCTGCTAGGGTTTCTGAAGGAAAATCTGCAAACATCGAAAAAAATTCATGACCACGGCATTGTACCTACCTATCTACCTAACCACACTCTGTCATTTGACGCACTGACACTCGGGAATGTGCGCGTTTATGGGGAGGGGAGAGATCCCCTTTTAGAGGAATATCACTGTAGGGGAAACAAGTGCCTAGGGCGCGATAGTGGCTGCAGGTAACCTGAACAGAACTGAGGAATGACTCCCCAGTCCTTAGTGCCCAAATCCAAGCTCACATGAGAGGTCAATGCCTCCTATCGGCAGTCACAAAACCAAGATTCATAATACCCAACAATAAACTAGAGACCACAGAAATTTTATGAAAGATCATGCATTAATATGCAAGTCTATTGGTGTTTGGCATGTTGAAAGATATTTGATAAAATGGATTAAGCACAAATGGCGACCAAAAGGACATATAGAGCTGAAGTTGGGGACCAGAGGATTATTTACAATAATTTTCACTAGTTTAGAGGATAAGGAAATGGTTTTTGAAAGCATGACTTAATTCTTCAACAACATTGGGCTCTTAATAAGACACTGGGAAGATTGTTATAACCCAAACTAAGAGAAATTTATGGTAGCCCCAGTGTGGGTTAGTTTATTTTCCCTACTAGTGGATTTCTGGGATCCTAATATCTTAGAAGGAATCAGGAACTCCATTGGTTAAGGTTGCAGACTCAACATGCCAAGGAAGGTACACCTCCTATGCTAGGATGTGTGTACATGAATATAACATAGCCTCTATCATAATTCATCGAGCTAGAATAGATCAGGTATGGCAGCAACCCCTAAACTATGGAAATTTGTATCAAAACTACCCATTGAACTAGCCATACCTCCACACGCCTCCTAATGCCAAAGGCTCAGCCAAGCCACACAAGGATGAAAAGGGTTTTCAAGCATTTCAAAGGAAAAAACGGAAACAGAAGACCTCATAGACCCCGTCCCAGCTGCCACCCAACAAAGGTATGCATAATAAAAATATATATGAAATCCTGACAAAGGAATAAGAAACCCTCGATGAGCATACTGCATCTCCAGGCAAGGAAAATCAAACAACTCTGCAGAAGGGAGGAAACAATACCAAAAGAAAGGCATCAGAGGAGCCCCATGAAAAATATGCCCTAACACAACCAATGGAACAAGCTAGCATGGAGATCGACAACCAAAAGGAGTATCTCAAAACAAATGAACAAGTCATGAGAATCTTGTTGAACGAATGGCTCATCCTGGAGGATAAAAAACAATTATATAGAGAAACATTTCAACAATAAAAAACCAAACAAGGAATGGTAGCTTTAGATCAGACTGAACAATTGGGATCCAAAATAAGCCAAGGAGTTGAACTGGGTCTTCATGGAAAAGGAGGGAAGAGACAAGGGAGAAAGAATTTCCATGAATCCATTCATATGGTAAGCGAGATATTGGTTAATTCGCGAAGAGTGGTGCCACTATCGACGGTCTTCCACCAACTCAAAAAACCTTCTCAATGATTATTACATCCTGGAATGTAAGAGGCCTCAACAATAGAGGCAAACAAAGGTACCTGAAATATAGAATAAAAAGATACAAACCTAGTATCATGGCGATCAGTTTCTTGAATTTGATGAACTACATCATTTATCTGAAGACATACAAGCTAAAGATGAATTGCATCGTTTATCTGAGACATACAAAGAGGTATGTGATTAGTTTCTTGAATTTGATAGTATTATTTGCCTTCAAATTCTAAGAAAAGAAAAAGTAGTGGTAATGAAAACCACTGCAGCAGCTAGAAACTATGACCTTCTTCAGCCACTTAGTGCAGAAATAAGGGTGATAGAAGAGGTTGCAGAGATTTTAGAATCTCATGTTTTTCCATGCATTGGTTACTTCACCGAACATCTCATTCTCCTTGGTGATCACTTGCAGTTGTGTCCTTATGTGGTAAAATATGAATTAGCCACCAAGCATAAATTGGAGATATCCCTCTTTGAGCAATTGATAAGCGGAGGGATTGAGCATGTCACTCTCATATGCCAAAGAATAATGAGGACTAAAATTTCAAGATTAATATTCAATATCTATCCTTCCTTGCAGGGACATTTTAGTGTCACTAGGTATGAAAACATAAGAGGAACTAAAAAAAATCTGTTTTTCTTAGATCATAATGCCATGCAATCCCAGGTAACTGATTCCAACAAAGAAGTTAACACTAAGGAGGTGCAACTTGCTGTGGAAATTTGTGTTTATCTACTGAAACAAGGTTATAATAAGAGCGACATTACAATTTTGACAATGTATACATGTCAGATGAGTGAAATTCAAAGAGAGTTGAATGACCGTCTTCGTTACAAGAATTATCAAAATGAGAAAAAAGATGCTGCTACAGGTAATCCTCGATTTTGTTCTGTGGATAAATACCGAGGAGAAGAGTGCAATATTATCATATTCTGTGGTGAGGAGCAATAAAATGTTGGGAATTGGAGGGTCCAGGGGAAATATTAGGTTTCTTAAGGTGTCAAACAGGGTTTGTGTGGCGTTTTCAATGGAAAATATGGGGCTCTACATCTTTGGAAATGAAAAACTCCTAAGCTCTCAAAGCACTATCTGGTAATCAATAATCCAGAAATTGCAAAGTTTCGATTCCATTGACCCTGCAATAATGTTGGCCTGCCAAAATCATCCACAAACAATGACAAAGGTCTCAGAATCTGAATATTTCAGAATCTGTGTCGAAGATGCTTCTTGGATGTGGCCAACGCATAATTCTTGATTTCTCCACTGCCATTGAGAACACCTTATGCAATGAATCGTGTCCTACTAAATTTGATTGTGGGAATTCATGTCAACAAAAATGTGGAATAGCTTGTGGACCTTGTCAAGAAAAGGTTATCAAAGATCTTCCATGTGGAAATCAAGCAAAGGTACCATGCTCAGAAGACCATTTTAAATTTCATTGTGATCAACATTGTGGTAAGATCCTGAGCCCTGGGTGTGGGCATATTTGCAGAGGAACATGTGGATCATGCAAGAAAGGAAGTTCACACATTCTCTACGAGGAACAATGCTCAATGAATCTTCCATTTGGTCACCAATGCATGGCAGAATGCTCCAAAATTTTATCCTTGCGAGAAACGTTGTCTGCATGGTCACTGCATTCTTATCTGTGGAAGCTTATGTACACCTTGCACGGAGAAATGTGAATGGAAGTGTGAACATCATTCTTGTGATCTCATCTGCCATGAAATATGCACCAGACCTCAATGTGATGAAACATGTCAAGAAACCCAAAGGTGTGGCCATACTTGTACAGGTCTCCGTGGAGAGCCCTGCCCCGAGATTTGCAAGATTTGCAATCCTGATTATCTCGATGTCTTTTCATAGAAGGCTTTACACCAATTGGTTTGTGCAGCTCATAGACTACCGACATGTATTTGAAGTAAGTGGGCTCGACACTTGGATGGACATAGACGATGTAGTTGTTCAGCTCGGCGTTGCTGCCATTAAGTTAAATAATGATACGCGTAGTATAAAACACACAAAATCTGTGTGTTTTGCAATTTAATGAATTATGATTGCTAAACTCTGTTAACATTATTAAATTCCATTTTATGCAGGACTACAATGCAATCCTTCTCTAGTTTCAAATCTAGTAGGTTCTTAAAATACTGATACATATGTATGGGTTCATCCTTTTTTAAACTAGTTGTTTCTATAAGTATTTATGGCAAATATTTTCAAATCCGCATATATATATATATATATATATATATATATATATATATATATATATATATATTATGTTAGAAGTTTTTTCAAATTATACCTGTGAAATTATCGCTCGTTATTGAATATGGTAAGGAAATCGGGTTTGAAGTGTGAATGCTATGGAACTGAACTGTTACAGGTATTACCTAAAATAAAGATCGTCAAGGTGAAGTATTAAATAAATATTTAAAAGGTATTTATTTTTCATATTATGTAGTTGATGTAGTAATGATTAAAAATCATGATTAACTTAATGTTTATGTAGAAAAGTAGATAAGAGGGATTTTGCATGAAATGTTTTATGGAAGTGTTCGAAGAGCATAATTTAGATAGGATTAATTGTTTAATATTTATGTTTCAATGTTTACAGGTTTTAGATAGATGATGATTGGGTATTATGTTAAGGCACTCTTTGATGTGAAATTACTAGTTTAATTTCCCGCCCCAATCAGGGTGATATATTGGACATGATGAAGATGTAGTCCTACCAAAATTACGAAAAAAAAAATATTTATGTTACAAAGTTTTTGGAGGGGATAGACTCGGGAAACGAGTTTTGAGTAAGGTGAGAGTACATTCCAAAATTATATATATATATATATATATCATGTACATAAATGATAAATATAATGTTGAGATAAAATTATAAACATTGAATCACATATAATAAGTTATTAAATTACAAGTTATAACAATTAAATATATTAAACTATAATAACAAGGGGTTAAGCAGATCAATATGAGATTCAAGAGTTAAGACGATTCATTTAATAATTATATATCTAAAGTTAGAAAAAGCATGCATGATAGTCCAAATTTGCAAAATGCTAAAAATAATACATCATGTGGGTGCCAAATAGTTATATATATGCCTCAAAATAACAAAAAAGGGAGTCCTTGATGAAATTACCTAACTATCACGAAGGTTAAAACAAATATTAAGTTTAGATATTTTGCATAAAGCCAATCCAAAAATGCATGAGCCTCGCTTCCTTCTCCCTCATCTTTGGAAACACTCTACAACTATAACTCGATGTCATCTAATGGCACATTTACCAATATTGTCTTAAGAGATGGACTATCCACCTCATCATCAATTTTGGCAGCATCATCTTTATCTCCATCTCACCGTGCCATTGGTCCCTGTAAATACTCTAATGCTTTCCTTGTAAAGAGGTGATTACTGCTATGCACATAAACTAGTTTTCTTACTCACTTAGAGGTCAGCCTATTCATCTTAATATAGAGGATAAAACTATATATCATCCAATTCCTTTCTGTAGTTGGAGAAATAACAACTTGAGTTAGTAAACACATAGCTAGAGCACAAACTTCTCAAGCTTTTCCCTTATACATATTCCACCATCCACTAGGACTCCTTTGTTTCATGCCCAATAAATATTGCTTTGCAGTGTTGGAGAAATTGGGGCTACTGAACATTGCAAAGTCAACAATTTTTTCTCAAATTATGATTTATTTCTCTATTGTATACATCTTTTGTATGACATCAATAAACCCTTGCTTCACCTCAGGTTTATCTATTAGTGAAACTCTACCTTCCCTCTACATATACCACTTTGGATTAAGTGCAAAAGCAGTCATATGAGGAGGTGTGCTCAATTTGTTGCATCTCTTTTCTATCAAATTTTGAATTTCATTAAAAAATTTCAAAGAGGGGTCTCTTTGATGCATGATGGAATTAATTTTTCCAATCATGATATCAATTTACTTGTATATTTCCCCAAGGCTACAGAAATCTGAGTTTACATACCTGATTAGATCTACCATTGGAGAGGTGAAAGATACAATGTATTTGACATCAACCCACCAATCATCACTCAATAACATCTGCCTAGGCCTTTTTCCATGATTTTTTTTTATTACCCCCATGTAGACTAATCATAAATAATAACAATGGTCATTAGGGCTTGTTGCAACTCTAACATACAATAAAGACGAATAAAATAGGTGGCATTCCTTGTATCTATTGGTTTCAAGAACTGTTTTTTTGCATAAATAGTTAGAGAGACATGGTGGTTGAAACTGAACATTTGTGCCTCTTCCATCCAAAATAATGTGAGTGATCCAAGAAGATTTTCCAATGTCTTTGAGTGCATTATTTAAAGCATGCGCACAACAACGAGTCCAAATTAGATGTTTACATTTGCTTTGAATCATTAACCCCATAGACCTACAGACTGGTGCAACATTTTTAATAACCTAAACCATCATTTGTAGGACCAATCTCTTCAATTGTATCTTTCAATACCTCAAACTCGAAATTTGTGTCCTTCATCTTTCTAGTACAATCAAAATCCCTTAAGAAATAGACCCCACTTGAAGAGGTGTCAATGATGTTAAACAAACATCTTTGTTGAATATTTGTCCAATAATCCATGATAATTGAACACCCATAAGTAACACATAATTTTCTAAGGCCTTCCATCAACCCTTACATCTTTGAGACCCCTCTATCTAACAAGGTTGCCCTCTTTTTATTGAAACCAAGTGGTTGCAAACATGGACCAACAACAATGACTTTTATGATCATCTCTTTGTAGAGAGGAGAATGAGTGACATTAAATGATATTAAGTTAGCAAAGATAAATTCAACTATGGCATCCTTTACCTTCTCCTTATGTTGCACATTGAAAATTTCTATGACTCTGACTTTCTTGTTTGCACTAGTGTTGCTAGGAACCTCAATTGAATCAAATTTAGCATAATCATTAATTCCTCCTTGAGAGGACTCCATTGGGCTAGGAACTCTTGGTTTTTTAAATATGCAAGAACTGTCCTCCTCTACCTTTGCAAAAATAGTACCACGTGTGGCAGTGATGTGAAACCTAGTTGTTTGAACTATTTTTTCCAATTTGCGATTGCATGCTATGACTTCATCACCTAGAATAGCCAATAAATGATGGTAAACTCTAGTGTAGCTTCCCTTAAATACTTGATTGAAAAGGTTGTGCCACATAACCATTGCTCTAAACTACCACTATGTTTCCTCTTGTTTTGAGTGATCTTCTTAACAAATTGCAACAAAGGTTTCTTCACATTGAATGTAGTGGAAACTATGTTTTAGTTTACTCAGGGTTTCTATTTATAGGTCCTCTCATTTCAGATTGAGGAGATGGAGATAGTTTTTCGATATAGAAATTTTGAAAGAGTTGGAAATCTTTAAAAAATGATTCCATGAGCAATATATTCAAATTAAAATTTTAAAAAGAGAAAGCTTAAATTTACATATTAATATGTCCACATGGCGTAGAATAGATGGTATCAGGGTGCTCTGCTAAGACACTCCATGGTGAAAGAAAAAATATGTCATGCTAAGGGTTGATGTGGCTTAGGCCATATGCAATCCTCGAGTGATTTTGACAGCTTATATGCTCGTTGGCCGCGATTACTCAATCCATAGGTTAGTTATGCAAGCCATCCTAGGACGCACAGTACCTAAAAATTTTTTTTTGCATATTAATATATTTATAATTTACTTGTAATCTAATCATATTAATAGATATTGGTCAAGAATTATTTTTACATTGACATCCAAAATGTAGGGACTGTAAAGTTTACAAGAGCCTAATCCTATTAGGCTCTCCTTGCACCCCAGTAATACCATTTGTTGTGTAAAGTCCCGAGATACAATCATAATAAAATGATGTGCGTTATTGTATTCTCCCTTGTCCAATTTTGTGTTTTAGTGTTCATAAAGGGAAAATGAAATTGGTTTGTGGTATTCTTCTACTTGATGCATGTGTTGACAACATCAAAGGGAAATGGAAAAAAATGGAACCCCTTGGTAGTGATTGTAGTTTCTAGGTGGTGTAACCCTATAGAGAAATTAAATTACCTAGGTGTATCACTTGGCAAGTAAGTTGAACCAAGTCGATATACTAGCATGAGAAATGAAGGGAGAATCAAGTCAAGATTAACTTGAAGTCATGTTATAATACAATTTGACACCACAAGAACAAGGCCAAAGGAGTTGGTGTGTGTAGAGGATAACTTGGCGAAACCACCAAGTGGAACCCTAAAGGAGGAACCTTGATAGAGGAAACCCTACCCTTGTTGTTAAAATAAATACCATCCACCCTGCAATCCACAAGAGTCGTGGATTTGGCACTAAAATATTTCATCATTGGATCACTTGGGTGGAACCTTGCAAGGAAACTGTGATTGTGGCCCTTGGGCACTCGACATTCGTCATCAATCTGGTGACTCACATCGTAGTCATCAATTTTGTATTTATTTTAAAGGTATGTTCTCCAAATTATCCATAATATATTAATATATAATTATATTTTAGTAATAATATTATTAAACATTATAAAATTAAATAAATTATAACATTATAACTTTTTATTATATACTATATAGTTTAACTATATAAACTGTAATTTAAAATTAAAATTAAACATGTTACATACCTAAATTAGTGCGATTAGCCTCTTGATATGTTGGTGGTTGCCCTCTTGAGTCGTTGGTGACTTGGAAAAAGTTAAAACTCAGAAGCAATGGCTGACAACACTAAAAATGTAAACACCTTTTGACATTGCTACAACACCCTCCAAATTTTGCCTACATTCAAATTTTGGAGTCCCATTGATCATGTGAAATGTCGTTTTGAGTTGTTAAATTTGTTTCATGCTTATTCTCTAAGCTTCTCTAATTTTTCAAGTTTCTATCTAAAGAAATCCAAAGTTTCATATTTTGTTAGGGGAAGTGTCATCCTTTCTGAAAGGAATTTTTGACACACCTTTGAGAGACAAATCCAACACATTCTCTTTCATTAGTGGATCATATCTATCATAGATACATGTGTTGGACACATTCCTAGGGAATTATGCACTTTCTCTTTGTAGTTGACACTTGTGTCATAAAGGGTTGCATCTTAAGTGTCGCACTCGGAGACTATTGAAGTTTGCAACAAGAAATAGTGAAATTGGCATCCGGAAACAACACCCTTGATCCTAGTGAAAATTAAGCACCTACACTAGGTGGGGCCCACACAGGGTATTTTTAGGTGGATTTCTATTTATATATGCATAAGAAAACTATATTTATAGATTAGGTCTATTTATAGATGTATGTGCAAGTTCTATTTATAGATTGCATGTCTATTTATAGATGCATGACGACTATTATTATCCCTTAATATTAGTTGGACAATAAAAAATAATTTGTTCTCAATGAGCACTTGGAAATAGTTAATTGAAGTGGCAAATCAGTTAGCTATAGGAATTTCGAGTTGAGTGGTTGGTTGGTGGGACATGCAGGTTGACTTGAGTTGCAACAGAGTGATTCTAGTTGTAACAGAGTTGGAAGTGTAGTTATGAAAGTTGTAAAGTAGTTTAACTCAGTTAAGTGAGTTAAACTTAGTTGTGTTAGTTGTAAATAAAGATACACTAGTGAGAGATCAAGTGAATTAATTATTAATTAATTCACAATCAGTGGTCTCACATGCAACTAAATATTTACTACTATTAGCTACATGCATGTCAGATCTAGTGGAGACCCAATTGAGATGTAGGTGAAAGGGACAGATTGACTATCCGTTGTGACATTTTCAGTTGCACAAATGCAACCACACACACATTGGATGTGACTATGAGGATTGCGCAGTCAAGGCAGGCTAGGGCCATTCATTCAGGGGTTATCTACCATCAGGGATTACACAATGGAGGCAGGTTGTTTGGAGACAAAAAATTTGCTAAGGAACTTGCCAATTTTTGTATGACAGTGTGAAACAGTTAGCTATTGTACTGAGAGCTCTTGGATTGGAGCTTTGTATGTAATTGTTTCATGATCCATGATATAATACATAATAGAAGATAGTGGGGTTTTTAGCTTTATGCTTTCCCGATAAATTATCTGTGTTATGTGTGGTTGATCTTTCTTCATGATATTGCTATTAGCGATTGTGTTTTAAATTCCACAAATATTTTGTAGAAAATATTTTGTATTAACAGTGGCATATAATTGTTAGATCAGGAGAATCCAAGAAATACATATTTTTTATTAAATTTCTACAGATTCAAGTATAACTTTATTTTCATTTCAATGAATACATGTTTATTTTGGGTGACGTGTATCCTTTTTTCATGCGGTTGATCGTATATGTGTGTGTGATCATGTCCAAGACTTATTATATGATTTTACTCGTACCCTCTTGCCTCACTGATCTCACAATTAGTTAATTGTGGAGTTTTATTTGTCCTCATAACCTATGCAATCAATGATCAATTTTCTACCTCCATCTACTGCACACTGTGCATTCCTAAGCCATGGTGATGAAGTCTCTATCCCCTGGAATTGTGCACTGCACAATCCTAGAGGAAAACCTCCTTAAAATGTGCATTGAGCAACTTCAAAACTCATACACTCATCCTTGTTGGTTACAATGCACAATTTTGGTCATCCCTTCCTTTCCTTGGGCATTACGCACTTCTAGTGGAAAGTGGGCTGAATTTTTAACCCTTGTAGAAGCTAGCTATGTAATGCCTAGATCTCGCCCTTCCTTTATTGTGCATTGCACAGTCACAGTTCCTAAGCATGCCTCCTTGCCTTCTGAACTTTCCTAATATGCAATCCTTGACTTTCCTTCTCCATTTCCATTGCGCACTATGCAATCATAGTGCCTAGACCATCACTCCCTACCTCCTAACATTGTGCATTGTGCCCAAGAAGGTCTCTATCTTCAACCCTTATGCATTGTCCCATAACAATTAGCTTGTTGCATGAGAAATAAGGTAGACAAGGTGATTTTGTGACTGATGTTGTCTTGCCATGAATGAGATTCACTTGCAGGTATTCTCACCCTAACATGGCAAATAATGTTCAAATGGATGTCAAGGAGAGGTTACAATAACACACTTGTGAAGACAAAGCACAAAGAGATCATCATACAAAGAGATAATGGAACTATGAATTACGACATATAGATAAAAACTCAAGAAGAATTGGAAGACACTGATACTATAACCAGAGCCTTTGGAGGGTGAATATGGAGTACAAGAAAGACCTATTATGAAGAGTTGAAGGCATAGCAACAAAGAGAAGAACTTGGCATTGATACACTATAGTGGAGTCTTATGTCATAGTCACCAAATTATGGTTTCTCAAGTATCGTGATAAAGTATTATGTTGCTTATGTATTTTTCCACAATTTTTGGAATGCAATTTTGTATTTCCAAAAATGAGAAACTTCAAAATAAGTGGAAGCCAAACGGTTGCACATGTAATGTGGAAAGTCACATGGGAGCTCAAGAGTCATGAGGAAGGTCAAGATTCACATGGGAGGTGGAGAGTCACCTCATTTGTTATAAATACACCCTCATAGCTCAAAGAAATGGCTTCTCAAGTTAGGAATAAGAGAAAAGATCATCCTTTTTAGGAGAAAGTAGTGGCTTAACGTTCAACCATTGGAGCAAGTGATGTATCATTGTAATTGTGGAACTTTCAATTAATTATTTGAAGCTCTTAGAGTTAGCGCACTTTCATGCATATATTGTGAATGTTGTAAGACTATCATTTCATTGTTTACAGTGTATGTTTGTGTTTATATATGCTAATGAAAATGAACTGTTTCGTTGGTTTTAGTACACATCTTTGAATTTTGTGTGTTTTTTTCATGATTGTTGTGTCTTTGTGAACTATTTTGAAAGATAATAAATGATTTTTAGATGTATGTGTGTGTTTATAAAGTTATATTTCATATCCATCACATAACAAAGTTAATTTTCGATGTGTTGGGAACCAACCAATATGGGTCATCATCAAAACAATTTAGATAAAAAGAATTTGGTCTAACAAAAAAAAGAAAAAAAACTAAATAAAAATTCAAATAAATCAACCATTAAAAATGGTAATAAAAACAAATAATAATAAATAAAAAAAATAAGAAATAAATCAATATTTAAAAAAACATAAGAAAAAAGAAATTTGATAGAAATAAATAATCAATACATATTAAATAAATGACTAAAAATAATAAATAATACTTCTTTATAATTTATAATTAAGGAATAAATAAATAATAAAAACATTATAATATATATATAAACTTTATTCTAAAATAATTATAGAAATAATATATAGTAGAGAGGTAAAGACAAAGATATAAATATAGTAATATAATAAATAAATGTAATTAAATAAAAAGTTTATATAATAATAAAATTAGGTGCTAAAAATAAAAATAAAGAAATAAAAATGAATAACATAAATATTATTATTGATAAAACAAAAACCACGTGATGGCATGTCAATATTTATTTGCACACATCAATAGTGTGTATTTAATTTATTTAACTGAAACAATATATATAAATATAAAATTCTTTGAAATAAAAAACTTTATTTAAAAACTATATATTTAAAATTTCAATGTGTTACCATTAATCAGTTTAAAGGCATACATGCTCTTAGATCACAATGTCTTACTCCATCAACTAATCAAATTAATTAATATTTTATAATATATATATATATATATATATATATATATATATATATATATATATATATATATATATCAAAATTAATTAATTATATTTTAACTAAACAAAAGTTAATAAATTAATTCATATTTAAACACAATAACAAATAATTTTTCTTTTGTAATTTAAAATAAATAAAATATTAAAATTAAATAAATAATTAGTTTTTAATTATTAATTGATAAAAATAACAAAATTAAAATGAATTAAATAACTTAAAAAATATATTAAATTTATGACATTATTGTTAAATTATGATACCATCTCCATGTTTTATTCATTCTACTTACGAAATGTAAATATGATAAAGCAACAATTGATATGATTGTTGTCATAGTTAAAGCATTCCACGTTCACAATTTGTGTTTCCACAAGAGTACTTAATTCCACCATGGAGGAGTAATGTTGCCCATAACTTTTCACTCTGCTAAATTTCCTCACTACTATCCCTCCTATCCATGTTTATGTAATTACTAAATTCATTTTTAAAAAAAATTAAAATAGGTTATCATATTTATATTTATAAGTAAAAATCTATATATCTCACAACATATTCATTTAAAAAATTAATTATAGTAATTTTATAATCTAATTTTTTTTTTATTAATTTTATAAAAAAATATTATACTTATAAGTATATATAATATATAATATACCATACCTACATACATATATCCTACAACATATTCATTTAAAATTTTAATTATAATAATTTATAATCTAAAAGATTTTATTATTAATTTTATAAAAAAAAATATCATTAATTATAATAATTTTAAAATTTAAAAGATGTATAAAAATTTTCGGTGAAAATCACATGTAAGAAAATTGTGTCAATGCGTTTCGAACCAGCCAGTGTGATTCATCATTGTTGGTTCGAAACGCGTCGACACAATCTTCTTACTTGTGATTTTCACTAAAAGTTTTTATACACATTTTATGGATCACAGAAGCCAAATTCTTAATCTAAAAGATTTTATTATTAATATTACTATATAATTATCAAAATTAAAGATATCCAAAGGATTCACATATAAATCATGTCAAAAATATTGTGAAGAACATTTGAAAATAATAATGATAATGCCCAACTTATCATCTCTATTGTTAAACTTTGACATTCTTGGTTTCACTTTAATAATTAATATAAAGTGTTGTAAAATAGTGAAGTATGTTGGAAGAAAACTGCACCCAGATAAAGAAAAGATGACATCTTGGAAGCGGGACATCAAACCAGTTTCAAAATACTAGAACACTTAAGACATACGTCTTATCTAAACCATATGAGCAGAAAGTCATCGCAGATGAGGCGGCGGGATGATGTAATAAAAAAATTTATATACTAGCAATTGCACCAAGAGGTGCAAAGGAACGACGATAGGAGAAATGGGGAGACTATGGAATAAAATAATCAATCAAAATATATAGACAATGAAATACAATCCAGGGGAGGCTAATTTTAATTGAATTGTTGTGAATTTTCAAGTGAAAAAAAAGTTGTAACTGGTGTGCAAAATCTTTGAGTTCCCTCAATGGCGATGGAGGAGGGTTTAAAAAATTTCCGATCATTTTAATTTGATTGATGTGTTGTGACGGGAGGAATAGGATTTGTGGCTCGTCACATTGTTTAGAAACTATTGGAATCCGGTGAACCCCAATGATATGTTTGACATTTTCAACATCAGTCATTTGATTCTTTGGCAATCAAAATTATGTTCAAACAACTAAACCCATGCCTCATTGACCGAACCACAAGATAATACGTCTCATGTCATGCAAAGAAGTCGGCAAAGATAGCCATGACCACTGGATGTGATATGCACAATGATATATTTGACATACCGATCCAATTTAAAGTGCACTAGGAATCTTCTAAAATTCATTCAAACAAGATTGAAAAATATTCAGATGCCTATGCGTGACTTGTCATTCATTCCTAAGAAGGTCCACAACACCAGGTGCAACAAACATATCCATAAAGGTTTCATCAGTCACAGCAAATAGCTCCACTCCCAGTGCCACTACTAATTTGTTTGGACGAGTCAAGAAGTTAGCTATCAAAGCAAATGGCACACTTTGTTCTATGAGGGCTTCACAAATACTCCATAAACGTTGGGCAGCTAAAGAAAAACTTCACTATAGGTTGATGGCGAAAACAAAGGCTTCCTATCGGTTGGGGTGAATAGTGTTTTCCCACACCAAGCCAGCAAAGAAAATGCTTCCGGCATAAAAATTATTATGGTGATCAACATGTAATGGAAGAATGGAACTAGTTGCATCTCGTATTCTGGGTTGTTAGCACTCGCAGTACTTGGGATTTCAAAAAAAAAAATTATCACCATAACTAATTACTAGTCCATATAACTTACAGATAAATTCAAGAAATTAGTTAACCTCATATATGAATATGCAGGCCAAATAAGCAAGATACTTTCGAACAAGTTGACTATGCCCTTGAAAGCTTATGAGGCATATGCTACAATTATAATTTGTATCTATCGGGAACTTAAATGTACAATATTAATTGCATTTACTCTCTTCCTTCTTAAGAGTCAGCATCATTTAAGTCTTTTTTCCAAAGAAAATTTATGTGCCCACCAATTTACATCAAATCAATTACTCATCTTTATGTTACATATTTGACAAGATTAAATTTTCTTTAGGAAAAAATCAGCATGAATATGAAAGCCAAATAATCAACATACTTTTGAACAAGTTGACTATGCCCTTGAAATCTTATGAGGCATATGTTACAATTATAATTTGTATCTATTAGGAACTGAAATGTATAATCTTAATTGTGTTTACTCTCCTCCTTCTTAAGAGTCTGCATCATTTCAACCTTCTGTCCAAAGAAAAGTTATGTGCCCACCAATTTACTTTAAATCAATTACTCATCTTCACGTTACATATCTGACAAGATAAAAATTTCTCTAGGAAAAAATCAGCATGCCCACTGATTTCTGTGAAAATCCATTACTCACCTTTACGTTACATATCAGACAAGATAAAATTTTCTCTAGGGAAAAATTAGCATGCCCACTGATTTCCATGCAAATCAAAGGAGCTTTTCTTGCCAATATTTTTCTCTGAGCTATAATGCGATTTATATCTCTGTGTTGTGGAGAAGGCATATATTTGTACGCAAACTATTCTCCATGAGTCAGAAAAGCTTTTCTAGCAATCATAACACTTTCGCACCAAAATTCTTTCATTGGCTCGTAAATCAAAGCCCAATAGTAAGGATCTCTACACATCCTAAAAACAATGTTTGCATTGGGAGCCCAACAATAAAAATCCATCAAGCTCATATATAGAATTTCCAATAAACCATGAAATTGAGGCATGTAGTAGTAGGGAACTAAGGTCCAAGGTAGTGCCAGCTCAAGCTTCCCCTTATTGTATGGGCACTTCACCTCCAAGATACCCTGTGAATTCCCAACTAGACTAGAAGGGAAACTTTTAATAAGGCCATCAGGAGATGCCCCCATCAAGCTAAGTAGTTCAAAATTCTTAAAATATATCTAGAACCCAAATTCCTCCGCAATGTTTCTTGTTATTTCCTTCTATCTTTCTACTGGTGTATCCTATTTGAGAAGTCCCCAAGGCATGGTTGCATTAGCAGCAAGATCGTACTTGAAAAATGCCTTCTCCTTCCAGAGCTCAGCATGTCTGTTACTCCAAAAACCAAGGGTAGTACTAAATGCACTAGTGGTTTAAAACCTATATTTTCTTAATGCAAAGCATTCTTTTGAATGTTGGGAGACATTTTTCGGGTTTAAAGTTTTTTCATACGGCCTTAGATGAGACGAGGACTGAGCACAATATCCCAACCTTCTAGCCCCACTAAAATTGCATTATATCGATGAGCTACGATATGTGAACTTTTGAAACCATAAGGTTTGTTGTTTTCCACATAATTTCATTGCTCTGCGATACATTCTAGAAAAAAATGGGTCGTTTATAAGATAAGATCAGCAAATAAGTGAATCACATTTGGATATAAATCAACTTAACTAATTACAATAAGAACAATAATAACTCATCAAACAAATAGACATGTTATACATAGAGATATCCAGAACAAGATGGCAGACTTCCCATAGTACTGAATAAATTTTATGCTTAAGAAAATTTCCTAACTAAATCTACCATAACATGTGAGATGGTAACAACAAATTCTGACTGTGTTCTCACGTGATAAAAACATAACACAGTAGCCAAAAGTATGATTAGTAAAGACCTTTTAATGGATAAATGTTTTGGTTAAAACTTAATTTCCATTCAAGTTGAAAAATTAAGCTTCACATTTACAAGTTCATATAATCTGATAACTATTTCAAATCAAAAAAGTGAAAAAAAATACTTTTCCCAAAGGAATTTTATGGTTCCTTTTTGGGGAATTAATACCAATCATGATTGCAGAGGGTTCATCGGAAAACATCACTTGCATGAATTATTTATAACATCATAACAAAATTCATATTTTAATGGGTGAGAAAGAGACCGACCCTTAGTACCTGTCACTAATGACACAGTGATAGATTCCTAATGGGAAGCCTTGTTGAACCTTCCATTAGTAGTGATATGTTCAGGGATATCAATATTTCTACCTGGATATAATTTTTAAAAATACAGTCAAGTTAATTTTGAAACAGAAATTATGGCCTTTCCTGGCATGGGAGTCGAATGGTGTCCATTTAAAAAGGAAGTATTTCAGGTACTGAGGCATGTAGGATGTTCCTACAATTGTTTTTTTCTTCCATTTGAATTGGAAGGGAAAGACAATAGATGCTCTAAAACTGTAAACAAAGAAAACTCCCTATTCTTTTATTTTATATGAAATAGAAAACTATGCCAGATAATGGCCAAGCATCTTAGGCTTGATTTTGACCTAATTGAATGTCTTCTGATTGTAAACACCAATAATGCTCTTAATCATTTTAGGAACAATTATAATATTACGGTGGTGGTTTCTAACTGGCTATGGTTTCTCACTTCAGGTGCTGCTCGTTTCACCTTATTGAGCTTCTTGATCAAGTCCATTGGATGCCTCTTCAAACCTAGCTGGAACCTTCTTCGAGCACGAGCATGGAAGAGCTTGACGAGAACTTCAGAGGTCATGTCCAAAAGGGCATCCAGGTCAACACCCGAATGTTCCCTTCTTCGGCTTCTTCGATTGCACTATGTTGACATCCACATACACATCCGCCATGGCTTCACTTGAATCAAAAAATGCATATACTGTACTCCCACGGACACACTCAAGGAACTCGTGCGCGTCTTCTCTTGTTCTTTTTTGTCCCGAGGAATAAATACAATATAATATAATGCAATGTCATTTGACTTAACTGCAAGATCGATACGCGGAGGTAAAATCGCTTTGAAAGAGCAGCCAACATGTGTCAGATTTTAATTAGCTAGAAAGACGAAAACGAAAGCTTCTTATTGGCTGGGGTGAACAGTATTTGCTCACCCCAAGCCAGCAAAGAAAACACCTCTGAAGTAACAAGATTAATGGCAACAATATAAAACCCAAAAAAAAATTGTGTATGGGCTAAACTATTCTAAATGAGGTGATCCTATATGTCACCGTAAACCGTGTAAACAGTGACATGATAAGATAAATATGATATAGATTTTTTATATTTTGAAGACCATAATTATTTAATGATTTAATTATAATTAATATTATTTTATTTTATTATTTTTCTCATAAATATAATATGGATTTTTTATATTTTTAAGATAATAATTATTTAACGATTTAATTATAATTGATATTATTTTATTTTATTGTTTTTACTTAGTTATAAAAAATATAATGCTTATATTAAAAAAATGATTATTAATACAATTCTATTGATTAAGTTAAATGGTTTATAAATTATTTCAATATTTTATTTGAATGGTTTGTAGGTTATTTTAATATTTTATAATAAATGAAATATATGAAAATTTTAATAAGGTAGTTCTAATAAAAAATTATAATAAAAAAATATGACATTTAGTTTTTATAGTTTTTAAATAATTAGTATTTAATGATTTTATCTTATTTGACTATTCTTATTTAATTATATATACTATAAAATTTTATTAGATTTTTAATTTTATAATTTTAATTTATTAGTCATTAAAACGATTAGATTTAGAATTATATTAGATAGTTAAACGTGTATTAAGAGGTTTCAAATTAACAACTTTTTAGCTACAAAAATTATTTTAAATATGTTTTTGCTTCTTATCATATATCTCAGTTCTTGGAATCCATTTATTCTATGGAGGAAAATATTATTCGACTTGGTGGCAGGCCAACAAATGAAAACGTGTTGAATCGAAGCTTGAAAGAGCTCAAATGCTTTTTTAGAATGTGTGGACCAAATTCTTCCACACATGGACAACTGTTGTCTACTAAAAAGGAATTGGAAAAGCAGATCCAAAGAAATACATTTTTTTTGGGAGCAAGGCTAATCTCCAAGTGGATGCTTTGGGATATCGTCTCAGAACAACATATTGAATCCCTGTACAGTGAATGCAGAATTAATGGTGAGAACATAGAAGAGGTATGGTTGGGAGCGAAGGATGACTTAGCAGCTAATAAGCAAGTTTGGAAAAGTAAATGGGAGAAGGAAGTGTACTTGTCCACACTACCAGTAACAACATTCAATAGATTTTCTCCACTACTATAGGTTGACCATTATGGTAACTTTCATGGCTTTGCTCATTATGGTAACTTTCATGGCTTTGCTGGAACTGCAGATGAAGTAGTTGTTACAAAGCCAGCTCATCAATCTTCTATATCATTGGATGAGATACTAGTTTCCCAAGATTTATGGCTTTTACCTAAAACATCTAGAGTCATCCTTCACAAACACTAGCTTGGTAAAGCCAGAGAAAAAGCTGAGGATGAACTGCATCGTTTATCTGAGACATACAAAGAGGTATGTGATCAGTTACTTGAATTTGATAGTATGATTTGCCTTCAAATTCTAAGCAAAGAAAAAGTCGTGGGAATTACAACCACTGCAGCAACTAGAAACTATGACCTTCTTCAAGCGCTTAGTGCACAAATAGTGGTGATAGAAGTGTTGGAAAATGTAAATAAACATAGAGGGATATGTTTTCCTCGACAACACAGAGAATGCAGATAAACGCGGAAAATAAAATTACACGGGAGAGGAACTGAAATCTTCTTTTTCATTCAACTCTCTCTAAAACAAAATGAAATTATATTCTTTCAACAAAATTGGCCAGAGCTTGTAAGTTAAATGTGATTCAATGCAGAAATGGATAGTTAACAACCTGATCATTCTTCTACTCGATTCTTCTATTTCTACATGAAAACGTGTATAGAACACAAAATGGCGGACCTGAAATATTATGGGTTTCGGCTCTGAAACCACATCGCATCCATGCCTCCATCGCAAATCCCATACCGGCAATCTTCACTTTTAACATTTGTGCGATACGGGAAAAAACCTTAAGAACTTGCGATTGCGATTTGGTGTGGCACTTATCATATCGCAACATAAATATTTTATCTTGCGGGTGTTGTCCATTAAAATTTGAGATATGTGATTGCGGGTGCTACCCTCCTGAGCTTTCCACGTTCGATTACAATCGCATCGCATCGCAAACAAAATAACATAAATTGTGGGCGTTAAACAGGTAAGTCGTAAGATGTGTGAAGTGAGGAGGGTAAGGGATATAACGAAATACAAAGGTTTGTGGTGTGGTTTGCAAATGCGGTAAGCTATGTGAGTCCTGCTGATATCGCGTCGGCGGAAATATAACATTTGGCGAAAATCTTAAGTGGTAAATGCAAAAAAACTGCAGGCTGCGATGTGCGGGCATGAGGTAAGTCAATGGCGGGTAAGGAAATAAACGCATAGTGTGGGCTCGGGTAGTCTATTTTATGAACATTGTGGAGATTGCGTGAATCAAAAAAAACCTGTAGATTTGTACCCTAAGCCTTATCCTTTGTGCACAAAAAATTCAATGAATTGTGGGCTGCTGCTACTCTTTATTCATGGTAGTGGTTGGGAGTATTTCCAACCACTACGGAGGGTTTAGAAGCTCATGTTTTTCCATGCATTGGTTACTTCACCGAACATCTCATTCTCCTTGGCGATCACTTTCAGCTACGTCTTTCTATGGCAGAATATGAATTAGCCACCAAGGATAATTTGGAGATCCCCCTCTTTGAGCGATTGATAAGAGGAGGGATTGACCATGTCACTCTCGGATTGACCATTGACCATGATTTTTACAAATTATGCAAACGTCTGTCTAATACAATGTTAGCTATCATATTAGTCAATGCATTCATTTGTCTAGGAATATGTTGATATGTAATGTAATCAAAATGACTTTCGAGAAAACGAACATGTAAATACAACCTTAAGATGTGAGGGTTTCTAACTTAATAATGTCCATTAAGTTGAAGAACAACAAGCTATGAGTCTATTTTAACAATCAATGCATGAATGCTGAGAGCAATGACCTCAGTTAATCGTTCAATAACAACATTATATTAAGTGACATTGTTTGTATTTTTTCCTAGAAAGATACCTTGGAGGTATATCAACTCACCAGTAGGATCATAAATCACCCAGGTTGCTGAAGACAGGTTCCGGGTACTGGGAGAAGCACCATCCGCGAAACTGACATAAGGGGTAATAGGCATCTGCATAATAAGAAACTATCCAATAAGCAGGAAACCGCTCGCAAATAACACCAAGCCAAAAATGTACAAAAATGAAAAGAACACCTATGTACACAAATCATGCACAAATAACTCATGCATAATATTTTTTAAGATACAACCCATTTCTGGGCTAATCCAAAGGATGACCTTCATAATCAATAAGCTCATAGGCCCCATTCCGCAAAACACGTTTAATAATGTAGGGCCCATGCCACATGGGTTGAAATTTTCCTTCCCCCAGCTTATCGTGAGCTTGGTCATACAAGAGGACGAGGTCTCCTTCGATAAAGGAACGAGGGGAAACAAACTAGTCAAAATGAGCTTTGACACGCTTTTTCTGTGCTTCAATGACCCAAGCAACAAAGTGGCGAGTTTCATCAAGCCTCTCCAGGTAGAGAAGATTCTCTTCTTTGGGTGAATTATTTGGCAGCAATTCAACAGCTAGCTTGAGCGAAGGCATTTCACATTCAATCGGAAGGGTAGCTTCCAGACCATAAATAAGTTGAAATGGAGTGAATCTGGTCGCATCCTTTACTGAGGTTTGGTAAGCCCAAAGAGTTGAAAACAACATGAGATGCTAGCTTGATTTGTGCATCCCAATCGTAAGTTGAAGCATAGTGACGAGAACTTTATTCACAGCTTCAACCTGGCCAATTGGCCTGAGGATAGTACGGCGTTGATTTGTCGTGACGCAAACCCAATTTGGAAGTCAACTCCACCACCATGTAATGCTGAAAATGGGAACCATGATCAGTAATGATGGTTTGAGAGACACTAAACCTAGAAATGATGTGATTGAATAGAAATTGATTTGTTGTCTTACCGTTAACCGTAAGTGTAGCCATTTCTTCGGCCCATTTGGTGAAGTAGTCCATGACTACGATGATATAGGCATGACCCCCGGCTGAGTGAGGGTTACACATCATAAAATCGATGCCCCACTTCGCAAAGGGACCAAAGGTAATTACAGGATGAAGAAGGGAAGGCAGCGCACACATCTTGCACTGATAGATCTGGCAATCATGGTATTTATGGACAACAATGATGCAGTCTTTAAATATGGTGGGCCAGAAATACCCAGCATGAAGAATCTTCTATGCAGTAGCATATCCAGACATGTGACCACCACAAGCACCACTGTGACAGTCATTCAAGGCCTTTTCAGCCTCCTCAAGAGTCAAACACCGGCGGAGAATAGAATCAACTCCGATGCGGTAGAATGTATCTCCGACTATACGATAGGGTTGTGATTCATGACAGATGCGTCGGCAAGCATCCTTCATCAACTCATATTGGAAGGTGGAAGTCTGAAGATATACAATGATATCAGTGTACAAAGGATTGAGGGTGCTAATCTGAAAAAGCGTATCGTCCGGAATTCATTCCTCGGAACCAGACGGAGCGAAATCGGAAGGGAGAGAGCAAATCAAATCGGCGAAGACTAATGACTTCTTCAACTTGGTAGTAGTGAACTCCAAATCAAACTCTTGGAGGATGACAATCCACTTCTATTACTTGCCCCCTAGCAATTGATGAGTCAATATGTAGGTCATAGGGTTGCAATCATAAATCACAATCACTGTATGCAACAAAATATAGTGACGAAAACGTTGGACAACTTGGACAGCAGCCAACGCCAACTTCTCGACATGTGCATATCGTGTTTCAGTATCGAGAAGGTTACGAGATAGATATTAAACGACATGTTCATCACCATTATCATCGTCTTGCACCAAAACCATGGCAATCATGCTGAATGCAGTGGCCAAATAGAGGGAGTAATCACGATGAGAATTTGAAGGACTCAATAGAGGAGCATTGACGAGCAACGCCTTCAGCACATCAAAATACTTCTGAGCGATCTCATCCCAGAGGAATGGGATGCCCTACTTCAGTAATCGTGTATATCCTTTAGCCACTTCGGCATAGTTAGGTATAAATTGGCGTAAGAAATTAGCCTTTCCTTGCAGACTCTGCAGCTAATGTAAAGAGGAAGAAGAGAGGAGATTAATGATAGCTTCAACTTTGTGCGGATTGAGACGAATCCCGTCTTTTGAAATGATAAACCCCAAGATTCTACCGAAATAAATGCAAAAGACGCACTTATGTGGGTTCAGCCGCATGTTATAGCGACGACAGCGAAGAAAAATCTGACGGAGATGATCAGGATGGTCTTTATGCTTAGCCGAATGAGCCGAAAGGTCATCCAGATAAGGTTGAACAATGCGCTTGATATCATGAAAAGCATATGAAATTGCTCGCTGAAATGTTGCCCTAGCATTTTTCAAACCGAAAGGGATATTTTTTAAAGCAAAAGTACCCCAAGGATAGATAAAGGCAGTCTTATGTTGATCAGTCGAAGAAATATTAATCTGGTTATAGCCAGAAAATCCATCCATAAGGGAAAAAATCTCACTCCTAGCACAGTCATCAATGATCTAATCAATAAAGGGAGTAGGATAATCATCCTTAGGGCAAGCCTGGTTGATGTCGTGGTAATCAACATAGACATGAATGGTACCCTGTTTCTTATCTATAGTAACAATGTTGGACACCCATTATGTCAAGGGAATTGGATAGATAAAACTAGCTTTAAGAAGTTTTTTAACTTCTCCCTTAATAGCGGCTTCCTTTCTAGGGTGCACAGGACGAAGACGCTGGCGAACAGGCTTCGCACCAGGATAGGTAGGAATTTCATGCACCACTATACTTGGATCGATGCTAGGCATATCTTCATAAGACCATGAAAATACATCACAAAACTCACAGAAGAGACTAGTATAGACCTGAATCTCATCAGGAGAATAGGTCACCCCAATATGGATTTTCTTGACAACTCCCTATTTAATGGAAATGTTGATAGGCATCGTCTGTGTAATGTTTCTCAAGTTACCTTCCGCAAATACTTTGTGTGTCAGAATAAGCGTTTGAAGTGGAGGAGAAGGAACCTGAGAAGTGAACCTCTCGAGACATGTAGATATGGCCCCAAGGCTAGGCATGAATGAGGAATGATGATGATTATTGTCCCAAGGGAGATCCTCGAGAGACATTGTTTCCATGATGACATCATCAGAGGGAAATATCTCTCTCAAGGGGTCGGGCAAATCTGAATCACCGAGCCAAGGGGATTGAGAATAAGTATCAAGAGACATGCCCACAGGAGCATGATCAGGAGGCGGAGGATCCGAAACTGAAATAAGCTCACAATACTCAATATCAATCAGACTTAACGGCATCGAATCTCCAAATGAATCGATCTGCTCGGGTGAACGGATGATCCACAGATCGTCAGATCTAGAGATCATATTAACTTGAACATTGTTGGGAGAAGGAAGAGGGAAAATACCCATGAGGGAACGATCTTTGAAGAGACCTGGCCCTCCACTCTCGTAAGGAATAGGAATATTATCCACATACGGAATGTTGTTCTCGGAAGAATAAGTGAGGAAGGACAACTGATCAACAGTAACGATCTTTCCTTCATGTGGAAAACAAAAAACACGAAAGAGAGTGGACGAAAATCACAACATGGCATTAGTCCAACTGCGACTGAGGAGAAGATTGTAATTGAGCTTGGTGCCAACTACTTCAACTTCAATGTTGATAGTCTTCCCTTCTAGAGTAATCGGTAAACTATCGAGAACACAAAGAGGTTTAGATTCTCTTCCATCAAACGCTTCTAGAGCATTTGGAGATGAATTCAGAGCTGGAGAAACAATGGATTTCCAGCAGGCAGATGATGTGATGCACGTGGACGCACCCTTGTCCACGACCGCTCGATGGACATTCAGTCCATTAATCCCAACTTGAATGATGAGCGCAAGCTGGTGAGGGAGACGTGGGACGAAATTCTCCAAGTCGAAAGTGATAAGGCTCGAATCAGCAAGATCAACCTCACCAATAGTAGATAGAAAAACCTTCCGTTGAGACAGAAAATTCTGAAGTACTTCTAATGCAGACATCACAAATGGCGCCTGAGCCAAATCATCGAAAATACTATAATGTTGAGCAGCACGGGCGTTAGTATTGTAAGAAGACTTACGGAGTACAACTTTGGAAGGTGGTCGTACAATGGGCTAAGTACTGGGCCTTTCAATCTGAAGAGGGCCAGAAGCAGGTGGAGGAGGAGGACCATCAGAGATCTCTTTCCCCATTGCCTGACATGGTTTGGTATAATATTTTGACCGAGTAGCTATAGAAACGGATGCAAAACCATTCATCATGAAAACCTGAGAGCCAAACGGGGTAGAGGACTGGGGTTGCTCTACCACATGAGTCTGCTGTGATGGAAACAGTTCTTTGAGAACAGCCAGAGTTCCTTGGGTGCCTTTGAGCATTCGACTCACTTCAGCCCATTGAGGACAGTCCTTGGTGTCATTCTCTTCGTCACAAATCAAACAAGGATACTTTAGTTTACGCTGTGAACCATCATCAGCACAAGATTTCTAAGAATCCTGTTTCGGGGTATCAGCTTTGGCCTTGCATTTACCCTTATTTTTTCCCTTGGAATATTTATCCGCTAGATTGGCCTGAACGGCATTCACTTCCGTGGTTTTACCAGAATTCGAGACTGACTAAGAAGTAGTATCATTAGGAGGAGTAGATTTTTTCTTCCCAGGATTCAGAGGAGACTTCCAAGAAGTTTGAGACACGGAACCGATGATATCGTCGACGGGTGGCATCGCTAGTGCTTTGGAAGTTCCAAGTCTAGTAGCCTCAGGCAAGAGATCGTACAACATGCTAGACTGAGAGTACACAAGATCAAGGTACTGGGCACGAGCAATAGCTTGTTCCTTAGTAATGCATGTCCCCATCGCAATGTCCTTACCAATCGGAGCAATGAAGGAGGTGGTAAACCAATCAGTTAGAAGTTGATCAGGAATTTCTAACTTGATCAAGCGACGATGACACCTCCATTGATGAATATGATCCAAGATATGAGTAGCTCGATCTTGCTTCAAGGATGGGAGGAGGTGCGTTCTGGTTTCATACCGAACCGGTAACTGAAAATGTGTGAGAAACACCATGGCTAAGGAATTGAAATTTTGGAAGATACTAGGAGATAACTCAATGCACCACTTGGCATCGGCACCAGTAAGATTCCATTGGAAAAGAAGGAGTCAGATGGAATCATCAACCCAAGAATTAGAGGAACACCACAAGTGGTAGGTCATAACATGCGCTTGGGGGTCTTCTCTGGAATTTCCCTCAAACTTAGGACAATCACTAGGAATTTTTGTTGGAACTGGAGGCCAATACGGGTTATGAAGGATAGGATCGTTCGTTAACTTTGACACATCGAGCAGTTCCAACGAAGCGAGAAATGGTAATTGAGGATTAAAATGCATTGCAGGTATTTGATAAAGACCAACGTTATCACTCCACCCAAGTTGAGAGAAATTATGCCCCCATATGTTTTGTCCTGGAGGATTCTATCCATAGGGGTTATACGCCATATAGTTCTGCCCATACTAGGGTTGAGGACCGGGATACTAATTCTGAGCATACCATTGAGGTCCTTGCTGAGCAACATATGGATTTTGTTGTGGAATGTTAGAATTGCCTTGAGGTGGATTATACACCATCTGGGATTGATTTTGAGGGTAATAAGTGAAACCTTAGTGTTCACTATATACCACCTGAAATTGACCTTGAGGAGGGTAAGTAGCACCTTGAGGTTGAGAAGGTTGAGCAGGTTGAACGGGTTGAACTAGCTGTTGAGCATGTTGAATAGGTTGGATTGGATTTTGAGAGGGTTGAGCAGGTTGAACGGGTTGAACCGGCTGTTGGGCAGGTTGAACGGGTTGAACCGGCTGTTGGGCAGGTTGAACAGGTTGAATCGTCTGCTGAAGTTGGATAGGTTTCCCCTGTGGAGCAGGTTGGCCTGAATACTTAGGGCCACCTGGTTTCCCTTGTGGAAGAGGTTGGCCCAATGGTTGATATGGGCCAAGTTTTCCCTGAAAACCAGGTTCGACTGGCGTAGAACCGTAGGGTTGTCCTTGTTGTACAAAAGCTTGGCCTTTCTGAACATAAGGTTGTTGCTATTGCATAAAAGGTTTTCCCTGTGGTGGATACATTTTCCCCCCAGTAACGTAAGATGCTCCTGGTTGAAATTGTGGTTGACTAGAAGGACCATAGGGTTGTCCTTGTTGGACCGAAGGTTGACCCTGTAAGGGTTGTCCTTATGGACCGTAAGGTTTTCCCTGTGGACCAAAGGGTTGTCCCTACTGGACCAAAGGTTGTCCCTGTAAGGGTTTTCCTTGTAGGCCCGAGGGTGGTCCCTGTACGAATGGTCCATGATGAGAAACGGCCTGATAGGGATCAGCCGGAGGCAAAAACACATCTTGATTGGGATTAATGGGAGGTGTTGTCGTTCCTAGAGACAGCCTAGAGTTGTGATAGACCAGTGCCTAGGACATCTTAAATATAGCAAAGAGCATATGGTATAACAAAGGATGTTATCAATTGAAAGCTCTCATGCTACCTTCTGAAAATAGGAAATATGATTTAAATGGTACCAAGAGCCTCAGAAAGTGTCACAGGGAAAAGAATACTGCAGAGGCAAGATGCAAGATTCCAATATAAAGGAATCATACAGTTAAAAGACAATTTACTGTAAAGAAGGCCAATTCAAGTAATATGTCACAAAAATCAATTATCAGAAGGGGTGGCCTTGTGAAATAAATATCAAGAAGATACTAGTTATCATTGGGCTGATATCCAGATACACAACATAGCCATGCATGGGCTTACCAATCTAAGAATCCATACACAACAATGGCGTTTTAAAAACACCCTCCCAAAGAAACTAATATAGCAGAAATACAGTTTAGATGAATAATGGAACAGTATATCATGCATGAGCCATATTTAAAGCACTTGAATGATCCAAGCATGGGCATCAACTAGGATGAGTCCATACCAAAAATCAGTGAGTCACTCGCATTCCAAAACATGATATAGGAAACATGGATGAAATGAAATGATATATTAAAATAACACATAAGAGAAAGTTACAAACTGTGAAATACCAAAGACCAGAATCCTCTTTAACAGATGGAACTCCTCCTCACTGAGACCCTACGGGCTCTAAGCCTTCATATAAAAGTTCTACAAAATGTATACAAAAAGCCTTTCACTGCATAATTTTCTAATAAAATCCGGAACCCTTCATAATCTGTTCGTTGGGGTTTTTATAGGAAACAAAGAAGACTAATGAAGAAAGTGGGTGATGAACATTTAATTGTATCATTAAAACAAAATGGTGGAGACGTGCACGCCCATACTGTTGAATGGTTCTGAAATGCTACATGTATTCTGAGGCCGACATTCTGAAATAAATGTAGGTTTTAACCCTGAACAAAAATTATCTACACACGAATCTTATAACAGAAAATAAACAATAGCGAGAGCATAAAACATAAAACAGATAAACACATAGATTTTCCCCTGGATCCCAAATCGGGACGACCAGCTTGATTTTTCATTATATTCCTTTTAGTGTTACAACACATATATATACATGCCCAAGCATACATAAACCCCAATCCATTAACCCTGGATTAGAACATAACCGTAGTTCCCTTGACCGGATCTACAAAAATACCAGGGGCCGAAAACCATCAAACCCCAAAACCATGTGCAAAACCATGGACGCGGACTACCCACCGGAAATTAAGGACCAAAAATTTCGGCGGGGCGCCGCCCCGAACGCCAACAGTGGGGGCTATCGCCCCCCCCTCTTACCCCCCCCCGCGCGTGCTTAATCGTGGAAAGAATATAACACATACCCAACATTCTCCCACTTGTTGTTTTCTTTCCACGGGGGGCCACAAGAGGGCTTAGTCATTGGCCCAATTCTTCAACACCCATTGTTTCTCTACACCAAGAGAACTTCTGAGTGCTCACAGACTTTGCCAATGCATCTGCAACATTCTTCAAAGTGTCCACCTTTACCAGCAACACCCTTTTAGCCTCAACCATATCTCTAACAAAGTGATATTGAACATCAATGTGCTTTGTCTTTGAATGATATGCAGGGTTCTTAGCCAAGAAAATTGCACTTTGGCTATCACAGTCTATCCTTATAGCTTGCTGTACCAACCCCATACTTGAACACAATCTCTGCAACCAAACTGCTTCCTTGCTTGCATGAGTGGTTGTTATGTATTCTGCCTCTGTAGTTGAAAGAGCCACTACAGACTGTCTTTTACTTATCCAACTCATTGCACCTCCAAATAGGCTAAACATATACCCACTTGTAGATCTTCTTTGGTCCAGATCTCCAGCCCAATATGCATCAAAAAAACCACGAATGTCCAACATTCTTTCCAATCCTGGTCTTCCCTGGTAACACAAGCCATAATCACTAGTGCCACGTAAATATCTGAAAACCCGCTTCACTACTGTCCAATGCTCCTTCCCTGGGTTTGACATAAACCTGCTCAATAATCCCACTGCATGTGCAATGTCTGGTCTAGTATAGACCATTGCATACATCAGGCTACCCACTGCACTTGCGTATGGAACACGGGACATATACTCCTCTTCTTCTTGTGTCTTGGGACATTGTTCAGCAGACAGCTTTACACCTACAGGAATAGGAACATTCACCGATTTACTATCCTGCATATTGAACCTCTACAATATAGTCTCGACATACTTCCTCTGGTTTAACCAGAGCTTCCTCTTTGCCCGATCTCTCTTAATTTCCATGCCCAAAATATAGTTTGCAGCACCCAGATCCTTCATGTCAAATTTGAAGAACAGTCGGGTCTTCAAATCTTGGATAATTTCTTTTTCATTTCCAATCAACAACATATCATCCACATATAAGACCAGATATATAACACGATCACCAATTAATTTAAAATAAATACAATGATCTTCCTTGCTTCTGGTGAAGCCAAGTCCCCGTATATAGGTATCAAATTTCTGATACCACATCCTTGGTGACTATTTTAACCCATACAGAGACTTCTTCAACCTGCATACCAGTTCTTTCTTACCCTTCACCATAAAGCCTTCAGGTTGCTTCATGTAGATATCCTCTTCTAGATCCCCGTGAAGAAAAGTTGTCTTCACATCCATCTGTTCTATCTCAAAATCAAATGCAGCAGCAATAGATTAAAGTAATCTAATAGAAGTAACCTTGGCAACAGGAGAAAAAATATCACCAAAATCAATTCCCGGCACCCGGGAATAACCTTTCGCTACCAACCGAGCTTTGTATTTCTCCACCTTGCCTTCTACATTCATCTTCTTCTTAAACACCCATTTTCTCCCAATGGGCTTCCTTCTAGCCGGCAACTCCACCAAATCCCATGCATCATTTTTGTGCAAGGATGCCATTTCATCAACCATGACCTCCTTCCATAGTTTTCCATCCTCTGAATCTACTGCCTCCCTGACAGTTCTGGGTTCATCATCAGTTATAGTTAAGGCAAAACCTGAACAGAAAGCAGATGGACTATACCTTTCTGGTTGCCTTCTTTCCCGAACTGATCTTCTCAAAGCTGGAGTTTGTGGCTCTTCATCTTCTGAGTCTTCTTCTGTTGTAGAGTCCGATTCATCCTCCTTTAGCTCAAACTATATCTTCTCAGGTTCCTTTGGTAGGACTTCATGTTTAACAACATCTTTCACTTCTCTAAACACCACATCTCGGCTGTACACAACCTTCCTTGTTTCTGGGTTCCAAAGCTTGTAACTCTTTAAACCATCCTTATACCCAATAGAGATGCACCTTTCAGATTTATTATCCAACTTGGTCCTTTTCTCCTTTGGAACATGTACATATGCATCACATCCAAATACTCTTAGATGTGAAAGAGAGGGTTTCTTACCAGTCCATACCTCATGTGGGGTCTTATCCTCCAACGCTGATGAAGGTGATCTGTTAACTAAGTAACATGCAGTCTCCACTGCCTCTGCCCAGAATTCTTGTCCTAACCTGGTACCACTGAGCATGCTTCTTTCCTTTTCCATCAGTGTTCTGTTCATTCTTTCCGCAACTCCATTTTGCTGAGGTGTGTATGGAGTAGTCTTCTGCCGTGCTATACCACACTTCTTACAGAACTCTTCAAATTCCTTCTTGCAGAACTCCCCACCATTATCTGTCCTCAATGCCTTTATCTTCTTCTCTGTCTGGTTTTCCACCAGAGCCTTAAATTCTTTAAATTTGTCAAAGAATTCAGATTTCTTCCTCAATAAATATATCCATGTATTCCTTGAGAAGTCATCTATGAATGAAACATAGTACATAGACTTTCCCAGTGATGGAACTGACATAGGTCCAAACACATCACTGTGCACAAGTTCTAATATCTTGTTCGCCCTCTTAGCACCAGAAGGAAAACTCACCTGATTCTGCTTCCCATATACACAATGTTCACAAAAATCGAAATCCAGAGAGAAATTAGACATACCTTCTACCATACCATTTCTATGTAGTATCCGAAGGCCCTTCTCTCCAATATGTCCAAGCCTTTGATGCCATAGCATGGTCTTTTCTCCAGAGACAGCTAAGCTTTCCGCTCCATTTTCAGGAACCACATAACTGTTACACCCATAAATAACAGTGCTACCTTGTAGCTTGTACATAGTTCCAGTCCGAACTCCCCGTATTAATACCAGTGCTCCCCGAACCATCTTGCAGGCATATTTATCGAACACTGTTTTTACACCTGCATCATCCATCTTGCTTATAGAAATCAGATTTCTGGCCAATGCAGGAATATGCAGAACACTAGGAAGTGTTCTAATCCTTCCACCTTGCAGCTTCAGCTTGACCTTTCCACATCTGATGATTTTGGCCTTCCTATCATCCACTAGGAAGACATCACCATCATATTTCTCATACTCGCAGAACCACTCCCTATGGGGAGTGAAGTGAAAGGATGCACTTGAGTCAATCAGCCATGACTCATGATCTACATGTGTATTTGAAGAAGAAGCCAAATACACATCCCCACCTTCATCCGAGGTGGTTTTTGCCTCTGCAGAAGGAGCTTCATCATATCCCTTTCCTTTCTCAGGAGCTTTAGATCTGCATTCCTTTTTGTAGTGCCCTTCCTTTCCGCATTTCCAGCACACCTTTACAAACTTTCCAGGAGATTTAGATCTCCCTCTAGATTTAGATCTTCCACTCGAAACCTTATTCTTGTTTCTGTTCTGGGACCTTCCTCGTACAGATAAGGCATCTCCATTCTGACCCTCCATATTTCTCCGTCTCATTTCCTCCGACAGCAAGGCTGAGACAATATCATCAAAGTTCAAGGTAGTTGTATTGCTACCTATTGCAATAACCAGACTGTCCCACGAGTTTGGTAGAGATCACAACAAACTGATGCACTTATCTTCATCTGAGATTTTAATATCAACATACGACAACTGACTTACCACAGTATTGAAGGCGTTCAGATGCTCTGTCACCGAGTCTCCATCCTTCATCCTCAGGTTATACAGCTTTTTCCGCAGGAACAACTTATTCACCAGAGACTTAGATTGATACAAAGTCCCTAGCTTGTCCCACAAGTTCTTCTTCGTAGCTTCCCCAGATACATTCAACAATACTGAATCTGAGACACAACTGTATTGTGCTCTTAGCCTTCCGATCCAGTTTCTTCCAGTATTCATCTGACATTGTCATTGGTTTAGTACCTGGATCTACCGCGATCCACTGATCTTTATCCACCAGCAGATACTCCATCTTGAGCTTCCACAACTCAAAACTCTGACCATTAAATTTCTCGATCTCTATCTTCCCGCCGCTCGCCATCTTCTTTCACAGCAAGAATCGATCCTGCAGATCTCCCACTGAACAGGGTCTACCTTAGGCCCAAGCAAAACCCTCGCAGCAAAAGGCGTCCCTTGAAGCCGAAAAATGTGTACCTAATACCAAATGTAGGTTTTAACCCTGAATAGAAATTATCTACACACGAATCTTATAACAGAAAATAAACAATAGCGAGAGCATAAAACATAAAATAGATAAACACAGAGATTTTCCCCTTGATCCCAAATCGGGACGACCAGCTTGATTTTTCATTATATTCCTTTTAGTGTTACAACACATATATATACATGCCGAAGCATACATAAACCCCAATCCATAAACCCTGGATTAGAACATAACCGTAGTTCCCTTGACCGGATCTACAAAAATACCAGGGGCCGAAAACCATCATACCCCAATACCATGTGCAAAACCATGCACAAAACCATGGACGCGGACTACCCGCACGTGCTTAGTCATGGAAATAATATAACACATACCCAACAATAAATGCACTGGATGAAGATCTCTTCAGGAACACGGTAAAGGAGTAAAATCATATAAACATTTCGTCCTTTCCTGAAAGAAAATGGTGCTGAAAAGAAAGACTTGAGGTATTTTTTTCTTGTGCCTGGTACCCTTTGCCTTCTAAATTTGAATTAAGGCTTGAACATTCAATTTTGATCGTTGAATTCCTCTGATCTCCCACTCGTACTCTCTGCTGCAACATTAATATCTTCGATTGCAAAATCTGTGCTTCGAATTACCCTGAAGGGTTAGATAGATTTTACCCCTGCTGCTTTAATGAAAACCATGTCGTAAAAGCTTCCCAAGCCTTGCTCCATAAATTTTGCCTCTGACACATGGTCCTTTCTGCGATCTCTACTTCTGTAATAGAGGCTGAGAATAATAGCAATTTTCCGTCACTGCAACCCTACAAAAATCCGCAAACTCATTAAGAAAACCATGCGTACGGGGGTGATTATGGAGGACGGGAGAACAATGGCGCGGCGGTGGTGAAACAATGTTTTATGCGTAAAAACGATGAAAAATGCAATGGTACGGTGTATAATAGGGTTTGGTGGAGAAATGCATCATGGGCCGTTTGGTCATGGTCTATAGGCGTAGATCAACGGCGGAGATCGAACAGTGGAATAATATACGACTACGGGCGGAATGCATGTGAAACATTAAAACTTAAATTCAAAACAAGGAACTTTGGTTATAAGTGGAAATGTGAGGAAATGCATGAAATGTAATGAAATGGACGTGTGAGGCGGGACCCATATGGAATCGTAATCGGAAACCGGAGCGGGAGGAGGTGGATATGTGGTTGCAATGGGGAAGGAACTTGTGATGCGATGGTCGGAGGGGAAATGCGACGCGATCGATCGCATCGCAAATGTTTGCGATGATCGATCAGGAGGCCTAACATAAATGTTGCGATGGGGGAGGAACATGCGATGCGATCAATAGCATCGAAAATATCTGCGATGGACCGATCGGGAGGCTACACATGAATGTTGCGATTGCGATGGTGCGATTAGCGCCTTAAGGGTCAGCGCTCAGTTCTAGGCTAAGGGCATATGCGGGGAAGTGGTTGGGGCTTGCGGTAAAGGGGCTAGGCCTTATATATATTCGAATATGGGTTTTTTTGGGCCTTTTTATGTAGTTTCGAGATTAACGAATGGAAACGATAGGCGGAAAAAGGGATCTTCTGGGACAAAACGAGGGAGCTTGAGGGGTTTAGGCGAGGTTGCCTATCTAAATTTCTAATATAATTCTAACATGATCAACATTGGCTCCACCTGGGGACGGCACGTTCATCCTTGGACGTGTCGAGAACTTCGCAGACCTTCCTGTTCATATTTTATGCCAACTCTGCTCTTTAGCACTCCTTCTTTTCACTTAATAATTCATCACAACACCCACATTGTCAAATAAAGGTAAAAGCATAAACTAATATACAATATGATACATCAGGCACTCTCGGCCTGAATCAGAATTGGAAGTAGGGCTTAAGGAATTGACTGTTTCCAGGGGCGTCAAGAAAGTCACCCTGTAAATTCTCCAACATGAAAGTATTATTATCCCCCTGTTCCACAATTTTAAAGGGGCCGAACCAGAGAGGGTCGAATTTTCCATGTTTCCCCTTTTTGGCTCTTTGAACATCCCATCTGAGCACCAAATCACCAATCTGCAACTTCTTGTCCTTTGCATGCTGATCAAAGACCTATTTCATCCTCTCCTGATATTCAGTCAGCCTTTGACTTTCTCGACTGCGGGTTTCTTCCAATTCTACCAACTGGTTTATCCTCCTGGTCATATCATCAGGCTCTTCTTGACTTTCTTGCATGAATTGGGCTACTGGCAAGGCTAACTGTATAGGGAATACTGCTGCCCTCCCATATACTAATTCATATGGGGATTTCCCAGTTGCTCTCTTGCTGGTAATTCTATTGGCCCACAGAGCAAATTTCAACTAGGAATCCCAATTCTTCTGATTTTCATTTATAGCCTTCTTTAGTGCTCTTACCAGGGTTTTATTGGAAGACTCTGCCAAGCCATTTCCCTGTGGATAATAGGTTGTAGAGTGACTCAGTGTGATGTTATATTGCTGACAGAAACTTACAAACTTCGCAGACTTGAAAGCCTGGGCATTATCAGTTACTATTCTGTCAGGGCAACCAAACCTGGATATGATGTTCTCCTCCATGAACTTTATTATCACAGTATCTATTACGTTCCTCACAGGTATGGCTTCCACCCACTTTGTGAAATAATCGGTGGCAGTTAAAATCCACCTATGCTGACCACTCGATGGAGGGTGTATTTCTCCAATAAAATCAATACCCCATTGATGAAATGGTTCATCCACATGCACTAGAATTAGGGGAAATGGTGCCAATTTCTGTCTCTCAGCAAATTTCTGAAATTTATCACATGCTCTTACTCTGGAAAAAACATCTCCAAAAAGCTTTGGCCAATAGAAACTAGCTTTCAGAATTTTATGAGCAGTGTCCCTCTAGCTGTAATGACCTCCACATATTCCTTCATGGAATTCAGCCATAATACTCTCTACCTCATCCTCTGTGAGACACGGGAGTAGGATGCCTGAGGGATCTCGCCAGTATAGTCGGCCATTGGCGACTATGTATTTCTATGATTTCAATCTTAGCGATCTGTATTTAGCTTTATCACAGCTTGGAGGGAAACTGAGTGTGAGGAGATACTCTACTATCTCTTTGTACCACTGACTGGTGAGGTACTTTATATGTGTTTGTGGAGTAGCTACCCCAATCCCTTGTCTTTCTTCTTTCTCTTCAAATTCCTCAGCTGCTATTATGGATAAATTTATACCCAAAGCCTGATAATTTGATTCAGATAGCATCTTGGCCAGCCCCTGTCCTTTGATCAACTTGGTAGGTCGGATATCTAGTTCATATTCTTGTATTTTTGCAATCCACTTCCCCTTTTTCCTTCATTATCCCCCTGGATAAGGATATCTTTTACAGCAGTTGTAGGCACAAATGTAGTGACATGGGACTGCAAGATATACGTGCGGAATGCTTTGAGGGATTTCACTAGGGCGTATGCTTGTTTTTCTAATATGTTATACTTTAATTCTGCATCACGGAGCACCTGACTGAAAAAAGCAATAGGCTGCTCATATCCTTCTTCATTTTTCTGCAATAAAACTCATGCTATTGTATGAGGTGATGCAAAATAAAAGATCATAAAAGGTTTATCATAATCTGGTCCAGCTAGCACAGGGGCTTCTGCAAAAGATTTTTTTATTTTGGTAAAGGACTCTCATGACTCCTGGGACCATTTAACTTCACTATTTTTTTTCAACATATCAATTATATGTCTAACTATTTCAGCATAGTTAGGAATAAACCTTCTCAGAAAATTGATGCGCCCTAGGAATACTTGTACCTCCTTCTTATTCCTAGGAAAAGAAATGGTATTTATAACCTCTACCCTCCTAGGGTCTATCTTTACCCCATCCTTAGTCACAATATGTCCCAACAGCTTGCCTTCTTCTAATGCAAATAAAGACTTTTGTGGATTAAGGGAAAGACCATACCTTCTGCATTTCTCAAAAGTTCTACGTAAATGCTCAATGTGCTCAGCATCACTCCTTGAAAATACAGTGATATCATTGAGGTAGACTACCAAAAATTTATCTTGCTCCCCTACAAAGGCAATATCCATGGCCCTCTGAAAAGTGGCCCCTGCATTAATCAGTCCAAAAGGCATCCTGGCATACATAAATGTACCCTAGGGTGTGGTGAAAGCAGTCTTTTTCTGATCTTCTGAAAGTACAGCCACCTGATTGTAGCCAGAAAATCCGTCCATCATTGACATCCTAGAAGCTCCGACCACTTTTTGCAGGATATGATCCATCTTGGGCAGTGGATAATTATCCTTTAAGGAAGCTCTATTTAAATTTCTGAAATCCAAACACAGCCTTATTTCTCCATTCTTCTTTCTGACGGGGACTAGGTTTTCCACCCATTCAGAGTATCTTAATGGTACAATTATTTTGGCCTTCAACAGCTTCTTAATTTCCTTCTCAATAGATGGAAGCAGTAATGGATTTATCTGTCTGAGCTTCTACTTGTGAGGTTTTGCATTTTCTTTCAGGGGAATTTTGTGCTGCATGATACTAATGTCAAAAGTTTTCAGGTCTTGGTAAGACCATGCAAACACATCTTTATAGGACTGAAATAACTTCTGGTATAGCTTTTTATACTCTTCAGGAATCTTCTTGGATAGCTTTACAACTTTGGGGTCAGTATCACTGCCAAGATTCAAGTCTTCCACCTGATTTTCTTCTACCAATTTGCTTGGCTGTAGTGGGACATCATTTTTATCAAATAGTCTCTCTAAAGGCACCAGCCCTTTAGGTATAATATTTCCCTTCAACTGCAACACTTTATTACCTGCCATTTTCTCCTCCCAATTGCCTTCTGAAATATCTTCAGCCTCCTCTTCTTCACCAGCGTCAATCTCCATATTTGAGAATTCCCCTACTGTTTCTAGGAATCTCTTCATATGTTCTTCATCCTCAAATACCTGCCAGTGCTTGATGTTATCTGGGATTGAGGGTCGATAACGTACCTCAATTTCATATCTTAAGAGGGGGTTCTGAGGTGGACAAAATGTGTTGGCAGCCACAGCAAGGGAATCAGCCATCCTATTCTGTTCTCGGGGCATGAACTGGATATTGAATGCCAAGAAGAAATTCTCTACCATTTCCCAAACTTCATTCCTATAAGCCCTGAGCCGAGGATGTTTGGTTTGACACTGATTTTTGACTTGCCTAACCACCAGTTCTGAATCTCCCAGAACTTTTATACTTTGTATGTTCATGCTCCTGGTTGTCTGCAATCCTATCAGCAGTGCTTCATATTCAGCCACATTATTTGTAGCTTCATATTCCAGCTTGAAAGACAATGGAACCCATTTTTCTGTAGGAGAAATCAATAGTATTCCAGCTCCATTACCTTCTTTTGAATTTGCTTCATCAAAATGAAGAGTCCAGATTTCTGCTTCATGGCTCAGTGAGGGCTGCTCAGTCTTGATCTAATAGAAGGATGGTTCATGAGCATAATCTTGATCTTCTTCCAGCATCAAGAATGATAAATCTCCTTCCTTACTGTAGATTGGTGAGTTTACAGAGTTGTCAGCCTCAGTAACCATCTTGACAAATCTTGTCTCCCTGTACAGTCTCCTCTCCTGGCCACCAAAAATTGGGATAGTGGCATATGTTAAGTCCATCCTGAGTGACCCACCAATTTTTTCTCCCCAGGACCTTGACAGTAACATGCCAAAGCGAGCTGGGATGTCAGCCACCACAATGTCGATTACCACACTTTTTGCTGGGATTTGGGCCAAATTGACCACCAAATCCTTGATCATCCCCAAGAATTTAACTCTTTTGGAATCAAATGAATAGAGGTCCTTGTATGGATGGGTGATTTGTAATCCTAGTTGTTCCATGACTGACAGAGGCAGTAGATTATGGGAAGCTCCAGAATCTAACATACAGTTATGTAATAGCAGGTCATGAATCACTAGAGACACATAGAAAGGAGGAGTAGAAGCATCTAATTCCTCAACATGTGGGCCAAATACAACCATGGGTCTTTCTTCTTGAAGGTTGAGACTATCTGGGGTGAGTGCTGCTTCTAGAGGGATCATAAAAGAGGTGACTTGGGATTGATATGTAGGTTGCTTCAATATTTCAGTCAAGGGAACTGGGATTTTGAATTTCTCAATTTCCTTTTGCAGACTGAAAATAGGAGGGGACTTCTCTATTACAACCTCTTTTGACTCTTTATTTTCAGCTGAGGGTTTGACTTCTTTTGACACATACTTGGTATTAGGGGGGATGACTACTTTTGAAGAGGAAGGAATTTGATCATTAGACTGCAAAGTTTTGTTTAGAGGCCCCTTACCTTTGTCCGTGACGTTCTGCATTGTTGACTCCTTCTGAGAAGCTGCTTCTTTCTGGGGTAGCTCTTCTTCTTGATCTTGAGTACGAGTCCTCTTCCTAGAAGATCTGAGATCATATCTTCTATTGAACTGTGCTTGCATGAAATCAAAATATTGCTTACAATAATGATCAATTTCTAAGTCTTCTTTGTTTCTAGCCTTTTCTTCTTCTTGCAATGAGAACTCGGTTCCATTACTTCCTTGCAAGGGGCATTCTTCTCCATCACTATTCGAGAAAGCAAGATTTGCATCCTCCAGTCTATAAGCAGTGTCTTCAGTAAGATCATCTACTGGACCTTCCAAGTACAATGGGTGTGGTACCTGATCTTGTTGTTCCTTTAGTTCCCTTTGCAATATTTGCAGGGGTGGTTTCCTATACTGAGGATTGTAACCTCTATTTGGAGCATTGTGGAAATTCTTGGAGGTTGAATTCTTGGCCTCCAATTCAAGCTTGACCAGTTTACCAGAAAGGTTCATAATCATTTTTCTCATTTCTTCAATTCTGTCATTAGCTGAGTCTCTGTCTTGGTTAGAGGTAGATACCTCCTCTTTGCCCCTTCTTCTAGTATCTTGTTTAGATTTTCCCTTTGATTTACCAGTGGAGGCAAAATTTGCCTCCAACTCTAGTGCATCTGTCTGAGCATCATCCAGAGTAGCAGGCTTTCTTTCTCTCAGAGAGAAACCGAATTCTGAATCAAAGACTGCTACAAAAACAACTTTAGCAGCAGTTTGATGAGGTTTCATATCAGCAGGAAGACTCAAATACAATTTATTAAATCTCTTGATAAATTCTGACACCCCTTCATTATGTCTTTTCTTGAGTGTATTGAACTCAGTAAGACAATGTCCATGGTCTTTCTTCTCTCCCCATTTTCTGAGAAAAGTATCTTCCATTATTTCCCAAGTGGTAATAGAACGACTTGCCAATGTCTTAAACCATTTTCGAGCTTCACCATCAAGAGATTGGACAAAAAGCCTTAAGACCACATCTAAATGTTCCACATTAAAATTCTCTGCAAAAGCACAGAAGACCTCAAGATTTTTTTGAGCATCAATCTCATTTTCCCCATTGAATTGGGGTAAAATATTCAAATAATCCTATGGCAAATAATTCAACACTTGGGGTAATGCTAGAGGGGCATATTTATTTAGCAAGAAGCTTGTAACATTTTCCATTGGAGGGGGTGGAGGTAGTGCAATAGTTTTATGAGTAAGAGGAGGAGGAGGAGGTGGAAGTAGAGTATGAATAATAATAGGAATGTAATGAACAGCAGGCTGAGGTGTTGAGGGGAATAATGGTCTGTTAACAACAGATACTTCAGTGACTTATTTAACCTCTTCAACCTTAGGAGTAGGGTGAAAACTATCTTTATTTCTGATACCTCCTCGGGGTGGGCTATCTGAATAGTAATAATCGGTATCTCCCACAGTGGAGTCGGGATCTGGCACTTGAGCTTCTTGAGAAGAAGAGGATGGAAAGTCTTCTATAGATAATTCAGGGATTTCAGAGTGGACTGATTTTCTTTCCCTCCAATTTCTTCTATGTATGATCTTTTCAGGGTCAGACACTGAAGGTGTCTTTGGCTTAGACGTATCTGACCTCAGGTGTGGCTTTCGAGGAGCCAGGACTGCAAATAGATTTATCAAATAAACAAATGTGGAGTCGCCAAGGTGAGGGATCTACAACTCTCAACTCTCCATACTCACCTACTTGAAGAGTGAATTAGATTTTGTCGAGGCCCAGGGATTTATATTTTCTCAACTTCGATCCCCGGCAACGGCGCCAGAAAGATGTTGTCGTTCCTAGAGACAACCTAGAGTTGTGATAGACCAGTGCCTAGGACATCCTATCATAGCAAGGAGCATATGGTATAACAGAGGAGGTTATCAATGAAAAGCTCTCATGCTATCACTTGTAAACAAGGAATTAACTTGAATGGGACCAAGACTCTCAGAAACTGAACACAGGAAAAGAGATATTGCAAAGGCAAGATGCAAAACTCCAATACAAAAGCATCAGACAATTCAGAGACAATTTATTGTAAAGAAGGCCGATTCAAGTAATATGTCATAGAAATAAATTATCAGAAGGTGAATGTAGTGAATGAAATATTGAGGAGATATTAGTTAACCTTGAGTTGATATCCAGATATACAATACCACCATGCATGGGCTTACCAATCTAAGAATCCATACATAACAATAGCGTTTTAAAAACACCCTCCCAAAGAAACTAATATAGCAGAAACATGGTTTAGATGAATAGTGGAACAGAATATCATGCATGAGCCATATTTAAAGCGCTTGACTAATTCGAGCATGGGTATCAACTAGGATAAATCCATACCAAAAATTAGTGAGCCACTCGCATTCCAAAACATGATACAGGAAAGATGGATGAAATGAAATGATATATTAAAATAACACATAAGAGAAAGTTACAGACTGTGAAATACCAAAGACCAGAATCCTCTTTAACAGATGGAACTCCTCCTCACTGAGACCCTATGGGCTCTGAGCCTTCATACAAAAGTTCTACAAAATGTATACAAAAAGCCTTTCACTGCATAATTTTCTGATAAAATCTGGAACCCTTCATAATCTGTTCGTTGGGGTTTTTATAGGAAACAAAGAATACTAATGAAGAAAGTGGGTGATGAACATTTAATTCTATCATTAAAACAAAATGGTGGAGACGTGCACGCCCATACTGCTGAATGGTTCTGAAATGCTGCATGTATTCTGAGGCCGGCGTTCTGAAATAAATGCACTGGATGAAGATCTCTTCAGGAACACGGTAAAGGAGTAAAATCATATAAACATTTTGTCCTTTCCTGAAAGAAAATGGTGTTGAAAAGAAAGCCTTGAGGTATTCTTTTCTTGTGCCTGGTACCCTCTTCCTTCTAACTTTGAATTAAGGCTTGAACATTCAATGTTGATCATTGAATTCCTCTGATCTCCCGCTGGTACTCTCTACCGCAACATTAATATCTCTGATTGCAAAATCTGTGCTTCGAAATACCCTGAAGGGTTAGATAGATTTTACCCCTGTTGCTTTAATGAAAACCGTGTCGTAAAAGCTTCCCAAGCCTTGCTCCATAAATTTTACCTTTGAAACATGGTCCTTTCTGCGATCTCTGCTTCTGTAATAGAGGCTGAGAATAATAGAAATTTTCTGTCGCTGCTGTTAGTTCCCAAATCCACCTCAGGCTGAAATAAGGCAGAAGAAGGACAACACCAAACCACGCTCAGTCTGGTAGCTAGCCCTACCAGAACAGGAGAGGGCTCTCTCCAGGTCAATCTCAGGAAAAATGTATCAATAGGGCTTGAGATGACTGAAATGAGTGCTAATTTTAGGCTAGGTATATGAAGCAAGGGGTTTGAGTTTGATTTTTAGGGTTTTTGCTGGAAAAAGGGAAAGGCAATTTTGGGCTTGGGGATGAGGCCAAATTCTTGCAGAGTTCAAGTTGGGGCAGGGAAGGCAATGAATTTGATGTCTTAGATTCAATGAATGGATATAAAATACTGCTGAGGAGCTGAAGAGGGAAAGAGGGTGCAAGGATCCTCTTCAAATGGAGGAAAACATATAAAACTAAACAAAAGTTTAAGGCAGAGCATCAGCAAACTAATGAATTCTACCTTAGTTACTCATTTGTCTAATTCAGAAGCAAAGAGAAGGGAAATGGCCTACATATAACATTAATGAAACTTACAATAACATGGAGAAAAACATCATCAAAACTCAGAAGCCACAAGGATCCCAACAAGTGCTGCAAAACTCTGGTCTTTCCTCTGCCAAAAATCTGAAATGAATATACAATGAGGTGCCAAACTTTTCCCAAGTATCCAACCCTGAAAATGTCTCAGAAAATACAATATATAGACCATCCTAACCCCATCCCATGCCTCTATGGGTCGAGATCATCCTTCTAGGAGCTGTTTCAACCAATTCTAAACATGGAGCTAAAATCTAGGCAGCCAAACAACTTGCCTCTATATGCTAGGAAACTGATCCATTCACTTAATTTTCACTTTTTTAGTGACTGAATCCTCTAGAACAAGTAAAAACATGCCAAATTTACATCATAGCCACAAAATTACATCAAGAGAGAACAATAATTACATCCAAAAGTGAAACTAGTCAAACTGGCTGAATTTCTGAGCTGAAAAGTGAAAATTGGGCAAAATTTCTCTATGCGTCGCGCCAGAAAACTCAATGCGCCACGCCACTTTGAGCCTATTTTTGGGGCACTTCCTGAAGTCCAAATTGCTCTCATGATAGCTCGTTGGAAAGCCCTGGATTTATTCTATCCAACCCAAGTGGAATTTTTCAATTTGGATATCATTTTCCCCTCCAAAACTGCAATCTCCCAAGACTGGTTCCTGCTGGTGCAAAAAGTGGCAGAAATGCCATTTTTGGAGTGTTTTTGACCTTTAAGACCACCCAGAACTTCATGAAATCTCTCAGCCATTCCTAAGCATGCATAATTTACCATAAAAAACCCAAAAATATCAAGTTTTCCTTCAGAAGATGTCCCAATCATAAGCGCGCGTCGGGTGGCGTGACGCGTCGGGCGGAAAAACCTGTTTTGCAACCAAAATTTTCAAAAATGACAAAATTTTCTCCAAATTTGCTGAAATTTGGAGTGAAGGTCTCTCATCATATCTCATGCTCACCCAAGGAGGCTTCGGCCAAGATTCGGAGTGGATCTGGCCTTTTCCGACGTTTCAATGCTCTTCTCAACCTCACCTTCAGGATCTTCATCCTAGCTCTGCAAATGTGTGTGCGGGCCCAATAGTGGTTCTTCATATGTATGAGCATGTCTTTGTCCCTATTTTCCTTCGCAAAGAGCTTCTCCAGATGAATGTTGACTCTCGTAAGGCAAGTCTCCCGCTCAAATGGTGTCATGTCACCTGGTCTCTTTCGGGCCAATTCACGGTCTTCATGGATTCTTTGTAGCTCCATGAGTGTGTGTTGATCCTCCAGTTGTTTATTCCGCTACTCCAAGTAATTTATAACCCACTGGGTTCTCTGCAATTTCTTGGTCAGCGTGTCGATCTCATCTTTCTACTCCTGGATGATCGCTTTCAGCTTTGAGCTGGGAGAGCTCGAATCAATATCGATGAGTATAAAATCAGTGTCTTGGCCTCCTGAAGGGCCCTCATCGTGCATAGGCCTCTTGCCTCGGTCCTGTACCTATGCTTATGTAGAAGGCGAGACCCCTTCCACGCCATGTGGAGATAGTACTCGCGCTGCTGTCGAAGGTAACGAGACCCCTTCCACCCTGGGCGGAGATAGTACTCGTCGTGCTGCTGCAAATAAGGCTCTGGTACCTCTCTGATAGGTAACACACACTGGAACACTGATAGGCTCTGTCTCAGGAACCTCAAACTAATGCGAAGGCTCACTTGCATCGTGAACAATCTCTGGAGGAGGCTGAGGGGCTGTAAAGAAGTCACGAGAAATGAACTCATCCCATGCGATGCCCTGCAATCCAAGCTGATGTACTACAATGATTTTAATGAGCGCATAATGATAAATGTTGTTATGTTGCTGCTCTGGAGTCTTCTTCTACACAAGGGTAGTCATCCGCTCTATGTTTCGGCACATGAAGTATGGAATATTCATCATTCACACTCTCGTGAAATGCATCAAAAGTCTGATATGGTATGCATAAAGGCATGAGAATCTACCCTCACAGCTAAAGTATCTAATGATGAGTTTCATTAATGGAGCATAGGAATCCTTCAGAAACTAGAACGGGAATACTCTGCTCAGCTTCCTCATATAACCAGGCCTGATGTAAGGTTCATAATATGCTCTATCCAGTCGTTGTCTCTTATTCCACTCCTCACCTATGTTTGGTATCCCGGTTGCCTCAGAGATGATCTCTAGTGTCAAGGTGAAGTTCACTCCAGCAAGGTTTACATGACCATCACGCAAATGTAGGACAAATAAGTGAACTAACTCTTGATGGTGTTGAATCTGAGATATCAGCTCACAATACCGAAAACATGAATGTCGCTGAAAGCATGTCATTGCAAGAGGGCAGGCCTGCAATTGAGCCAAAGAAGTGGGCTCCTCCCTGACGTGCCTACCACTTTTATGAGACCTCCTCGATACATTTAGCTCGGTGGTTGAGTCACTGTCCTGCTCATATCCCTGCTCATATGATGAATTTGTCTCTGACATGATGCTGATATATGTATGGTGAAAACAAGAGTTTGTTTTTCAATACCAAGTGTGCCACATATGTAATGAGAGGCTGCAAGGAAATATCACAATGAATACAATAGACTGTCAAGTGAATTCGGAGTGGAAGGACAGTCACTCACTGCTTGGGGAATTTCGGGATTAAGAACCTTTATAAGTGATATAGGAATAGGTGATAGTGATGGGGGTAGTTTTTAGGAACAAGAGTCAATGAAATGGCAAAATATAAGTGAAATCAAGGATATAGAGGCAGTCCTTGAATGTTGTGGAAATTAGGCTTTTGTCAATGGATGGTAAGTGATAGAGTTTGAGGATTAACACATGGGAACAAAAGGGTATAAGGGATATGGGACAGCGGGAATAGGATAGGGACTGTGGTATGATAGTGTGACAGTGATAACAGTGATAATAGTGATAAGAGCACAAATGAAAATGGGGTGGGAGTTTTAAGCACCAAAGTTCAAGTTTTGACACCCAATTTCAAACCCTAGGAGAAAATTTTGATACGGATATAGGGTTATATTTTCACCATTTAAACTCTTTGAATTCCTCCTTTCAAATAGCACCCAACAGGAGTTAAACTCAAATAGCAAGGGCGCAGAACTTACTTGGAGAAAAATGAAGTAAATCGCATTGTGTTTTTATGGAGCAAAGATGAGTTTGGCCTTTGGGGCTCTGTGCGCCGCGCACAAACCCAATGCGCCGCGTCGTGTGGGTGCACCACGCCCTTTGGAAAATGCACAATGAATTTCGTCTCTATGCGCCACGCTTCTGTGGATGCGCCGCGGCCTATCCCAATGTGCCGCGCTCGATTTAAACACACAGTCGGCCCTTCTAAAATCATTGTTTCGTTCTTTCAACTCAAACTCGACTTCTCTCTTATATTTTCTCAATAACTCTTGATGAAAATGAATGAATAATCTTGGAGAAATATCCTATAAAGAGATGGTTTTAATTTTTGCTTCTCAAAACCCATTTTGTAATGTTTTTTACTTTGGCAGTTTTTGCATTTAATACAACTTTTGTCTTTTTGTTTCCTCACTGACTTTCTGAGCTTGAATGATGAAATTGGTTGATTTTTGCAGGGATGGTGGCCTTGAAATTCGGCAAAGGAAGACCAGAGTCTGCTTTTGAAGTACTTCATGGCGGAAAGATACATATTTATTACAAAAAAAAAATTGACAATTTCTTCTTCAAAACAGAGTTTTGAAGAAGAAACATCCTCGAGCATATTTTATGATGAAAATCTTGAAATGAAAACTAATTGAAAACATCCTCATGGCCTGCGGGCATTGTTTAATATTTATGAAGACCAAACCCTAGACCTAGAAACTAAAATGACTCTTTTTTGACCAAAATAACATCTATGACTGTAAATGACGTGAAATGAACTTTGATGAATTTTGAGAAATTTTGACCAACCCAGCAGATACAAACATGAGGGAAAATGATAGAACAAAGCCCTTCCGTCAGATAATGGCATGCCCCTAACAGAATGCAGATGAATGAGCAGAATGAGACACCTAAAAATGAAATGCAATAAGAGAAATGATCTCTGACGGAGGGATGTAAAGACCGACTCTAACAGCTGCAACCCTGCAAAAATCTGCAAACTCATTAAGAAAACCATGCGTACGGGGGTGATTATGGAGGATGGGAGAACAATGGCGCGGCGGTGGTGGAACAGTGTTTTATGCGTAAAAATGGTGAAAAATGCAATGGTATGGTGTATAATAGGGTTTGGAGGAGAAATACATCGTGGGCCATTTGGTCATGGTCTATAGGCGTAGATCAATGGCAGAGATCGAACATTGGAATAATATACGACTACGGGCGGAATGCATGTGAAACATTAAAACTTAAATGCAAAACAAGGAACTTTGGTTATAAGTGGAAATGCGAGGAAATGCATGAAATGTAATGAAATGGACCTGTGAAGCGGGACCCATATGGAATCGCAATCGGAAGCCAGAGCGGGAGGAGGTGGATATGCGGTTGCGATGGGGAAGGAACTTGCGATGCGATGGTCGGAGGGGAAATGCGACGCGATCGATTGCATCGCAAATGTTTGCAATGATTGATCGGGAGGCTTAACATAAATGTTGCGATGGGGGAGGAACATGCGATGCAATCAATAGCATCGCAAATATTTGCGATGGACCGATCGGGAGGCTACACATGAATGTTGCGATTGCGATGGTGCGATTAGTGCCTTAAGGGTCAACACTCGGTTCCAGGCTAAGGGAATATGCGAGGAAGTGGTTGGGGCTTGCGGTAAAGGAGCTAGGCCTTATATATGTTTGAATATGGATTTTTTTGGGCCTTTTTATGCAGTTTTGAGATTAACGAATGGCAATGATAGGCGGAAAAAGGGATCTTCTGGGACAAAACGAGGGAGCTTGAGGGGTTCAGGCGAGGTTGCCTATCTAAATTTATAATATAATGCTAACATGATCAACAGGAGGCATGTATACGGGATTACCGTAGACATCATAGTGATGGGGAGGATTGGCAGGAGCTTGCGGCTGCTAAGAACCCTGAGGTGCGGAATTTTCTTGCTGATCATCTGAAGAGGGAGCATACTGTCGCTGAATATTTATCAGATTCTCATCAAATGTATAACCACTAGGAATAGAAGTAGAAACTATAGGCACGATACACATAGGAGGGATTTCTGTAGCGCGGGATTGCGATCCACTCCTGGTGGGCCTAACCAGTATCGTAGGATTGATAAAGATAGACCTGCGAACAACAGAAGACCCTGACGACGAAGTCGTACTAACAACCGGTGCAGATGAAGCCACACAAATGGTAGGTTGGACCGGGACAGATGTAACAATGGTCGACGCGCTAGTTTTCGAAGGCGACATTCCTAAAGTAGGAAAGATTGAACTCCTTGGAGGAGTCGACGTACTATACTATGCTATGGACGCGACACCAAAAATAATCTGACCCAAAGTGAAATAACTGGGTGGAAGAGACACCAATTGAGGAGAAGGTTGACTAGAGACATGCGGAAAATCTTCTGGGAAAAGTTGATATTCCTCGGTAGAAACATGCAAGTCTTCACTGCCAACAGGACTTGAATAACCCATATCTAACGAAGTCGTAAGATCGTCGAAAAGATGACGAGGACTGGGAGGTAAAGCAATGGCTAATAATGGTGATCTCGAAGTAAGAGGAGGGAATTCTTCCTCGCTCCCAAAACCAAACCAAGCACCCTGAGGTGGCCAATTGAACTCACCAACCCTTCAGGAGGAGATCAGGTAGCGATAGGCAAGTCAGTCGGGAGAATAGACTGTGAAAACTCGACAAACCTGGTGAACTGAGGGCTTTCCAAAGAAATATCAGGAAAAGGACTACCACTAGCAGGCAATGAAGAAGACGATGAAACTAGTGGTTCGGCCACTGTGACAATGTTTCAAAATAGGAAGAAAACGAGATAGCCTACTCGAGGCTTCAAGGCCAAACACTAAGGAACTACAAAAACAAGCGAAGCAGAAATATTCAATGGGCATGTGATCGTAGGCAATTAATTTTTATGACATTGAAATGAAAATTTGTTGTTTCATGTTTTAAGAGTCAAGAAATAGACAAAAGAGCGTGAAAGGACAAGTGCTCGATGATCTTTTCACTTTTAAAGAAGTCATGAAAATATCGAAATGACTACTCAGGTAATCTAAGCAAGAGGGTGTACCAAGTTTCCGTGAACTTCCATATACACCTTAGTGATCAAATGAAATATAAATGACCAAGGACTTGACATACGTGCAGGTAGTCTCTCCGAATGTTGTGTTTGGTGTATCATGGTTACAGGGCGGCAGACTCGACTTCCTATGGATAAAGGTTTGCAACCTATGAGGGTATTCCTTTATATATGCGATGGTACGGGGAGCACAAGTCTGTGCTAGTGCTGTCTAAAGCTAGATGGCGAATGAAAGCTACTAGGTTTAATGACGCCAGAACACGTCACTAGCCTAGACCTCTAAAATATTTGCGTTAGGTTTCAATGCTTCCTTACATTCATTGAATTGATTTTAAGGTTGATCTTGAATTAATGTTTCAATTTCAAGGCCTTAACGAATGTGCTCTCAAATCCCTAAATGCACACTACATACAAAAGAACATCATTTCCATTCAATGAATGCTAACTAAGAGAAAGATAGGAATTCTATAGCAAAGCAGCAATCAATTGAAGCTATGGGAAGAATTTCACTAATGCAACTAATGCAACCAAATGAGAAAATGAAAACTCTTTCCTAGTTCAACTAAGAGCTAGTTATGAAAAAGAACATTTTCATTTCCAAGCTAAAAACGAAATAATGCAATTTTTTGTTTTTCAAATGAATGAAGCACACAATGTACCGTTGCACTAAAAACAAAACAAGCACTAGTTTTTAGCACTACGAATGTAAAGATCTAAAATAAAATGAATCAAATGCAATAAAAACATCAAACACACTCAAAACAAGAATGCACTCTTTCAAACAAGCAAAGGGCTTTCAAACCAATCCAATGAGCAATGTGATCTATGCTCGAAGCGACAAAATGGAGAGTCAAACAAAAACAAGAGTGATCATCCAAAAAACCGAAGACGCAAAGAATCGAAAGAAAGACTAACATAATCAGTTAGCAAATTGAGATGACAAATATCAAAATGACTCGAACCTCAATTAGAAGGCTCAGTGAGCAAACAACACCTAGAAACCCTAGGCCCACAAAATTCACTGATGAGAAGATAGACAAACAGCTGAGAAGACCGAGATTGCAGAGTCAAAAAAATTGCAAAAGATCAATTGCAAAGCAAGAAATCGACCCAGATCCAAGAACTACTGACATAAAGTCAAAAAATAAGGTCAAATCAAACCCTACAGGATGGGCGTCACTGTCAACCTGTAATCCACACCTAACGGGGGTTGGCACTACTGTCACAAAAGCAAAAAGCACCAATTGGTGCGACTGTCAACAGAAAAAACGCGCCAAGCTAGAAAACCAAGGGAAAAAGATGAAAATACTGAGCAGAGGTCAGTGTTAACACTCTGGAACTGAACAAGAGGGTTTAAAATAATCAAGTTATTCAAGCAAGGCAGAATAGCAATCAAACGACCAAATTCGACTCGACTAGTCAAACGCTCAACAAACAAGGAGATGACGAACTCACACTAATCCCCAGTGGAGTCACCAACTTGTTGTGTAGGTAAATCCCCTCTGTGGATAGAGGCGATCCCTTTAGCCCTAGGGTGGGTCTAGCATCAAGAGGACAAGATAATGTGTTGGTTCCTAGTTAATGAATGAAATAGGTTGATATAGATTGTCCTACCTGTATTCCAACGCTATTGTCGCAGCTGTGATGGTGGTCTCCTGATCTCTGCCCAGGTGCGTCGCAATCCTTCAGCAATGGTAGTCGAATGTCTGTACAAAGATCAAAGGACGAAAGCAGCATACAAGACAATAATTTCATTCATAACTAACTAATCATTCAAGGAATATTAAACATATTGCGTAAGATAAATCACATCAGCACAAAATGGGAACCAGACATCAATCATGTATATATTAATAGAAAAGAAAGAGATTACAACTGGAGTCTTGACATCACAGCCTCCTTTAACGGGTTCAGTCGAAGTGTGTCTCGAAGGTTCTTCAGGGAATTGGGATGAGGCGAGGACATAAGCCTAAGCTCTCTCTCAACAAGGGTCTCTTTCTCTACTCTATCTCACACCAACTCTATCAGACTATTTCAGCAAAATGTTCAGCAATTCCTATTCAGCTAGCTGTATCAATGTGAGAGAGGCTTATTTATAGAGGGAGAGGAGGAGGTTGGGATCCCTCAAATGGTGGAAGGGAGGCCTTATCCTTTGGGAGGTTCCCCCAAAACGTGGAAACAAGAGGCAAAAGGAAGGTGTTCGTGGTTATGCAGTCAAACAACCCAAGTTGACTTGCCTACGAATTTTGTTAGCATGGAAACTCTGCCTATATATTTAAAAAACATTCCAAAAACATCTTGGCATGGGTAGCTCACTGAGACAGAGCGCTAATGGGTGCAGCCCTCAATCTTAATTTCCTTCATCGGTGTGAGGCCATAACAGTCTACCAGCACCAACCCAAAAGCATGTATTTTTGTTGATCTGCTCCAGGAATTGTCAACAGAGAAAGCGTTCTCCTCAAGGAAAGGGATGCAATGACACTTTTTTCAAGGCATGGCACTTCATATGAGTCACAGAATCGCTAATGTGCGAGATGGGGGTTGCAAGGATGGTGAAAAATTGTTGTGTAACAGTCCTTCTCTTTAGTAGTTGAGTTTGTTGATGGCTGGTTGATGTTGTTATAATTCTGATCTGCGTGCTCTTTACCCTTTCTCTGATTATTTGAAAGATCACTTTTTGATTGTACCTCTTTTCTCTTTTGAATGGGATGGACAGGTACATCTCTACTCCTTAGAGAATATTGTTTATGATGTGCACTCAATGCATTCATATACCCACGCTGGTAATCATCTGATTTAGTTTCCAAACCATCATCATTTTCCAAGATATAATCCTCATCTTTTGGAGAATCCAAATTTTCAGTATACTCTTCATCTTCAATCAGGAACATGGGCAAGCCATCTGCTGTAAAGAAATGATTAGTTTCAACCACCGGATCTTCCTCCTCTTCTTCTTCCACTCCTTAAACATAATTCTACTGCAACGATGTCTGAATATGTTTTTGTTGTTGTGTTGTTTGGTCAGGTGCTTTCTGCTCTCTCTGCTTGATTAAAAACTGAGGCTACTGCCCTCTGAAATTTGGATTCTGGATCTGTGGTTCAGGTCTATCTAAGATAAACAATCGGTCAATCACTATCTCCATAGTTTGGAGAAATGAATCCATTTTTACATCAGAAGTAGATGTCTCCTCTTTGATGGTCACCCTCTTTTCAGATCTCATCCTTGCTCCCTTGGCTAGCAAATTCGCTTCCACACTTACAGCATTCTTCTACATATCTGCTAAAGTTGTAGGATCACGTTCACACAACTGATATGCCATATCAGTATCAAATCCATCCGTAAATTTGACCAAATCCAAACACTCTGGTGGTTTGATATGTGTAGGAAGAGCATTGTACACTGCATTAAATCTCACACAATAATCTTGAACAGTCTCACCAACATTCCTTTTGATATTCTCATATTCGGACAGAATTTGAAGGGGATTTTTCTTTTCTTCCCATCTTTCTACAAACTGACGATGCAAACTTCTAAGGTGTCAATAGTGGCTGCTGGTAGAGCTCTGAACCATTTTTTTACTTCCCCTCCTAGACTTTGTGCAAACAGTCTCTTCTTCACATCCTCTATATCAACTTCATGAAGATCAAAGAATTCATTAATCTTATCCACATGCTTTTGGGTTGTCATAGGCTGAGTATTCTCAAACAAAGGGATTTTGGTTTGGTAATCTGCGAGCATATTATTCGGGTTATGAGAGAGAACCAGGGGGGCATATCTTGCAGCCATGATAACTAGAGGTGGAGGATTTATAACATGGATTTAGATGCCTGATGTGGGAGGATTGGTCACTGATTGAGTAGTGTGAACAGCAGATGAAGAAGGAGGTGGGGGAAAAGGAATATTATGGGTAATAGTAGATAAAGTGATAGTAAAAGAAACTGAGATCAGAGGTTTGCTTATCACCCAAGAATTTACTTGCGAATAATAGTTTTGCAGATCTTCAACAGGAATGTGAAAGGAAATGGAGGAATCAACAATTGTTTCACCGATCCAACTCAAATATTTTCTCTGGAATAAAATTTGTTCAAAATTTACATCAAAATCAATATCTTGCAAGTTTTCTAAATTTTCAGGGAATGAATGAACTCTGGGAATGGAACTTCTCTGATTGATTTTTGACTGAACTAGATGTCTCGACAACAGCTTTAGATTTTCTTCCAATGTTCTGAGGATCACTAACTATGGTGGGAGGATTCAGATCAGGATTGGATCTTGTGTATCTTTGGGAAACTAGTATGTCCAATTTCAAAAAACAAATTTTTGCACTTTACAAATTTTTCAATTCAGCCTTTGAATAAACTCTAAACTTATCATCCACAAGTTTAAGAATTTCAATGAAAATGTATTACTAGGGTTGATCTAATATTACTCTTTTCTTCCCCAGTAGAGTCACCAAAATGTTATCACTCAGATTGAACCTCAGGTTGAGAGAGGAAATTCTAAGGTAAGCTCAAACCATGCTTAGCCAAGTAGCTAGCCCTACCAAACCAGGAGAGGGATCTCTCTGTATGGATCACAGTCAAAATGACTGAGGAAAGAAGATATTAGGCTAGGTATAGTAGCTCAGAGTTTTTTGTTTTGATTGTGTAGGGTTTTGTTGGATCAGGAGGAGTCAAACAGCTAGGGCAAGGTAGGTACGATGTTTAGCACTTTAGGGTTTTGATGATGAGATATTTAATACAGGTGAGGAGCTAGAAAGAGCATGGTGAATTCATGGTTTCTTTCTAAACTGAAGAAATTACAAAGTATGAATGCTTACCCAAAACAGAGCATAGAAATTATTGATTTTGTTCATCCAACTTGAAAACATTCATCTAATAGCAATGAAATGATGGATGAAGTAACAAAACATTATAAAATATGAACATAAAATAAGAAACTTAAACTAAGCATAGTACCACATGGATCCCATAAAAATAGCTGCAAATTTGATTAATGTCCAGGCCAAAACTGAAACAAAATATGTCTCTTGAGATGCCAAGGATCCAAGTGAATCAAACCATTACAATGACTGAGAAAATACATCATATAGACCTCAAAACCACTCTTCCTAGCCTCAGGGAGTCGAATCCATGAGATAGGGATCAGTTTCACCTAATCCCAAACAAGAATCTAAAGACTAGGAAGGCCCAACAATTTGCCTCTAAAAGAGAGGAAACTGATTCATTTGACCTCTAGAGGACTCATCTGATGTATCTACCCTAGATAACAATAAAAACATGAAATTTACATCTATCTTTACCTTTTACATCAGTAATTTTCTCATTTTTCTAGGTAAAAAGTCAAAAATTTAGAATTTGCTAAAGATGATGAAAATTGCATTTTCCTGGCAAATGCGCAACGCCATGACAGAAAAATAGCCTCTTTAGAAAGCAACTTTTGGAGGCCTTCCCGGTGTCCAAATAAGCTCCATGATAGCTCATTTTAAAGCTCTCTGAGTCTATTTTCCAAATATTCCTCTAGTTTCCAAAATGGCGTCCATCTACCCTGTCAAAAACCTGCTCTCCCAAGACTGGTAAATGCACAGCGCCAAGGTCAAAAGAGAGGCATAAACATGAAAATTTTGTGGTTTTTTGCTCTTTTGAGGGACCAGTTCTCCTCCAAATTTTCTAAAACTTGCTAGGTTTGATGTCTTCATCATTCTAATCATGATGGTAGTGGCCATTTTTCCATTGGAGGCTGCACGATTGGCTGAATTTCTACGTGCCAAAATTGCTCAAAAACTCAAAAATGCACTAAAGTGCCAAATGTGCCAAAAATTGCCCAAAATTGTGAGGCTACTTGCTGATCAAGGGCTTGAGGCATGAAGAGACACCTCAGCAAGTATTTATAACGTTTCCTTCTCCTTTTTCTCGGTTAAAGCTTGAATTTTTTCATGGGCTTGTTTGAGCCGGACCGGGTGGTCATCCCCCATGTTATTGCAACGAATTTCGAGGCTTCAACATTTTTGCGCAAGAAGGAGGGCTTGAAAATTTTTTACTACTGGAGTATTTTTTTTCTAACAGTTCATTTTATCACAATGGCTCCTCTTAAACTTCTGATTTAGAGTTGTATTTTTGGATGTGCATATTCCAATACTCCACTAGAAATAGAAAGACTCTTGTCTCAGGTAAAGTTTAATGGTAAGAGGAATACTTCTGCATTTAATCATGCTTTACAATTCATTCAAAAATTTTCAAATTCTACTTTTCATGAAATTGATGAATATATTTTATGCAGGTTTTTACTCTTACATTCTTGGCAAAAGCCAAAATCTAGTGTCAAACACTTCCAATTGCCTAAATACACAGTTGGGATCAATTTATTACAATATTTCTTTCTAAATTTGATGGTTATATCTACAAACATGTATGTGACAATTTTGAAGATTTATGAAGGTTTCAAAATAAATATTTAATTGATTTTACCATTAGATTTCATTTAAATTATTCAAAATTTAAAATTGAAGACAAGCCTTCGAAAGAGGAATTATTAGAGTGGTTTGAACATATTTTCTCTCTTTCTTCCATTCATAATCGATGTGAAATTATTTCAAGCTTTGCCCAATCCCCTTCCAATTTTATTAACATAATTGAGAATTCCAATATGGAGATGTAAACAAATGATGATGAAGCGGCCTCTATTATGTATGATCAATTCCTTCATTTAGTGCACACTTCCTAGAGTATTGATAATGATCAAGGTGCACCTTCACATGTTAATGAATCTCCATCACAAAACTTGGAAAACTTCATTATTCAAATACAAAAATATGTTAGCAGCAATCTTGAAGAAGATACCGCTTTGAAATCTGAAAATCAAGAAATAGAAAATCAAAGCATTTTTTGGCTAGTACAAACAACGATTAAAATTTCCAACAATATGCAATCTGCTCTATAATTTTTTTAATTTTTTACAATAATAAAATGCCCAATTCAGGACAGCAAAGCAACATTTTTCAACAAAACACAAGTAGCCAAGTAAATGATCTTAAATATGAAATTTGCAATGAAGAAAATGCACAAGAATTATCAAAAAGAGACATCTTCAAATACATTGTTTCATATTCATATTTTTCCCTTTATCCTAATAATTTTCTAATAGCAATTTATCCTCTCTTTACTTTAAAGATATTTCAGAAAACAAAGAGGATGATCTAAATGAATTGCAAATTAGTTTTTATCAAGTAGAGAATTAATTATTGATCATTCTTCTGGCATTAATGAACATGAGCTTAATATTCCTTCTTGTTTTGATACATTAGGTGAGATCAAAGGGAATTCTAATGAATTTCGTGAGGTAATTTATGATAGTTACTTTGACGTTGACGATATTGATTTATATTCTTCACAATTGAATCCTCATGATCAAAGTCTAATCACATGTGAAAATGAAGAACACTCTATTTCAGAAATTGTTTCAAATAGTTCTCATTTTTTAAAAATTAACCATACTCATGATTTTAGCATTCAAGAAACCATTCCAATCTATGATTTATATGACGATCAAGCTCTTGTTCCTATTTATAGTCATAAACCTCTCCCGAATTCACAAGTTGGCATTAGCAATCATTCTAGTTGCATTATTTTGCCCAATTTTTGTGAAGAGGAAATTTTTTTAAGTCAGTCCCAATTGTGGTGTAACAATAATTGTAATACTAGTGTAAACTATGATTCAATTTTGTTATTATTCCATCATTTATTTTGTTTAACGTCAGATTTATTTTTTGTTTTCAGTATTACATGTTTAGATACTTTGTGTTGTCATATTGAGAAGCTCAATTTTGAACACTCAATTGATGCATTACCTCAATGAAAAAATGAAGATTCAAATTATAATTGTGAACATCAAGAGCTATTAAATTTTCAATTCCAATTGATGTTCATTCCTTATCAATTACTTCTTTCTTCTCGAAAGCAGTCCCAACAAGAGAGTGTATTTTCACAATATGACCAACAATCTAATTCAACTAATAATATTTCATCGGATCTATCGAACTTCCATCTTTTTTTCATTGACTCATTTGAAAGACATTTGGAAAGTTTTCCTTCACGGAAGATCGTTAATAATTTAACACTTGAGCATAACACTAACAAAATCATGCAGGCCATTGTATCTAAAATTCCTTTTTCACAATATGGCATGTCATCCCCTCTTTTGAACCTCTCCCAATCAATAATGGAAATCCATCCAGAATTCTATGATCCAATTGAAATTCAGCTGGAAAGGATATTTCAAGAGAAGGTGATTGTAAATAAGCTACTAACAATAAATGTACATATTGCTTTCATATTTTGTTTTCTTAGTTTAATTATCTCTGTATTTTTGTTACTAATGTTTGACTTGTACATACATGCACGAATTAAAATAAGAAAATGGTTACATTGGAAGTATGACTATATCTAGTCATGTTTCCTTTGGTTCAGTTAGAAATAGAAATAGATTAATTTATAGTAGATCTTTATGTTTTCATTTATTTCATTATTGTAGATTTTTAAATAAGGCAGTAATGAAACTGACTTCTTCTATGCATCCCCTTTCACATTTTTGGAAAAGTGGCCTAAAACATTTCAATATATCTTGATTAATCATATCATACATATTTGTGAAGCCCGTAATTGTCTTGTTATGTAAAAAAATTATTACATTAATCATACATGAAGAAATTCCAAGAATTTTCTATAACTTGACAATTTTTTATTTACAAGCAATTTTGAAGAACTCATTTTTACCATTCTTGCCTTCCGATGTAAATTTGAGGTGGATGCAATTTGAAAAAACTCCTTACTTAGCATTTTTATATCAAATAAGTAGGTGATGTTGAACATATGCAAATTTTTAAAAAAAATGGGAGAACTTGAAGCATCATGAGGTAAAACTTACAGTGAATTTTACCAAGTATGTGTTTACACCATCATCTATTGTTCGTTTTAATTTTCAAAGGTTGTTTCTTATTTCTATTTTTTTTTGTTTGCAATTTTTCATTCATTTGATTGTGTAGATCTGAGATAAGCAAGCAAGCAACCCTTTTCTCAAATCTGCAACATGTTCAATGAAGTATTTATGATTTCATTTAAATTTAAGGATTATATAATTTTTCTTCTATTCATTTAAATCTTGATAAGTCTTAATAAAGTGTTGGAGGAATTATATCAGATCATTATATTTCACAACACTCTTCATAAGAAAGTTCTGATAAAATTACTTTCCAATCAGATATTTCGACAGTTAATTAAATTATTAAAGGTTATTTATTTTAAATCAAAGTTAAATTAGTCGCTCTCTTTTTTAATTAAATACTTTAAGGAATCATCAACCCCACATATGGCACGTCATATATCGCAGTTCGCATATCGAAATTTTTCAAATGAGTACACTCCAAATATCTCTAATCCCTCGATATGCCCATTCCTTCCAATCTCTGATGAAATTTTCCTTCCCATATCACATCATCTGTATTGCAATATTCTATATCACAATATTTGATTGGAGGCAGGTCTTACCATTTCCCATAACAAACCTCCGATGCAAGTCCTTCGATATTCCTTCTCGCTCATTCTCTGATAAAATGAATTCGCTAAAAATTGTGATGTCCACATAAACTCGGACCCGATACGACATTTAAATTCAATTTTGAAAGATATCGCGTTTGTTCATAAATCGCAAGTTTGGTAGGGGCGTATGTTTAAAGGTTTCGATGTCCTAGATCCGATATGAAATTAAATCCACATAATAAAATTATCGGGTCCATTCTTCATCATGTATTGGCATATCAACAATGTTACATCTCGTGCTCAAATATTCTAATTGTTGATCTCTTATAAAACCCAATGTCGGTCCCACCAATGAGCCACGTCATTTATCGCATTTTCGTTATCGCAAGAATAATATCAGTGTCTGTTATCTCTGGTATAATTATTCTCCGATCTTCGATATGATTATGCTCATATTTATTGAAAATAAAATTAACTTAGAAAAATACATAAACACACAAAATAAACCAAAGACCAAATATTGGTGGAAAAGGCTTCAGCCTCACGGCTTCCTCACATATTTTCTCATTATTAAAAGAATGTAATTTTACAATTAAATAGATGAGGAGACAGTGTCTCAAGTTAGTACGTGCTATCTTGAAGAATGTAATTTTACAATTAAATAGATGAGGAGACAGTATCTCAAGATAGTACGTGCTATCTTGAACACCTTGCTGAGATAATTTCTCAACCAAACACACACCAATATAGGAGCTACCTAAACTAACTCCTATCTTAGAGGAACAACCCAAACTAAAGAGTTAGGCATAAATTCCTAACTTTTAATATTTATTTTATTTTTGGATTTATTATTGTTTTGTGAGAGAGGCTAACATTCTCCCCTTCAATGATAAATCTAAAATAAGAACGAGTAACCATCTTACAAGTTCTCATGTCGATCCTCAAAAACATTGCTTGAAAAACCGCCAAAGCTGGATGCTGAAAAACTGCAATCTGAAGAGACCATGAGTCAGCTACATGTCTGATTCATCTCTGAATTTTTCTTGACAACTCCATCACATGCCAAGTTGCAAAAGGATCCATCTGTCATTTGCATGAAATTAGCATCCTTTCTCCACTGACAAAATTTGTTCAATGCCCACTGGCTGATTATGTCAAAAAAAACTCTCTGTTGCTTTTGTTGTAATGAAAACTGCTCACTGCTTCTTTGTTGTTGACTGACCACTGGTGAATTTGTTGATGCCCACTAGCTGCTTTTTTTGGTTTTGTCAAGACTTTCAGTCTGAAAACCACTGTCAATTTCATTGACATTTTCCCCCCTTTGTCCGCTGAAAGGAGAGACACTTCTCTGGAAATTTTTCCCGAACTCCCCCCCTTTAGGTGTAGGAGTTTTACACTGGTGTACTCCCCCGTTCAACTACATGAGAGTACCATCTTCTTTTCACTGTCAGCTGCACTATGTGTGATTGTATTTGATTGTAGAACTGAGACAATATTTTGATTGTGGATGACCATTTCCAAGGATCGATCCATTCATAATGTATCTTCAATCTGGCTAATTTTTGTTGTTTGCAACATTTTTCTGAGGAATGATTGGGCTTGCCACAATGGTGACAAGGATGGAGATCAAAACACTGATCTTCCATATGACCGGTTCTTTGACAATGAGAACATGTCGGTTTGACTGCAACTTCGGGTTGCGTGCATTTTTGTTTGTCTGCAACTTTCTCAGAACTTGTTGAGGTGATTTGTGCAAGAAATCTTACACTGATGAACTTAATTGGCTTGGAATAATCTGGGATATGCAGGTTGTTGTCATCATTAACATATCCTAAGCCTCATCGATTCTTGTTATTTTGAATTTCTTCCCATGGCTTGATGATGGGCTTGGAAGAAATTTGAACTGGAACAACTTCTACACTTGAAGCTGTTTGGATGAATAAAATAGAATCATCTTTAGTTGTATGTTTCAAATACTTTGAAGCATCACTCTTCTCTTGCAACTCATTTCGTTGTTGTTGTGACTCTATTTGAAGAAACTCAAGGGTTTCATTTGTTTGTTGTAGATGTCGTGAAAGATCAGCAAGAGTTGCATTGCTGATTTGCACCATGTCTTCATCACTTGAGATGATCAAATTGTGAAGAATTTTTAACAACTGAATGTGTTGTGCCATCTAAACTTGCTCTCTTGAATTCAGGCGCTCTTGTCATAGATGTCGTGCTTTGAACTGTTTCACTTGAATGACAGGCTCGCTTGCTATGTGGCTTGAATGGCACACTCACTTGATTGGTTGCTTATTGCGCTTGCTTGGAACACTTGCTAGAGTTGTAGATTTTTTCTTGCTTGAACTCTTGTATTCACGCTCGCTTGATGACCATCGCTTTGCTTTGAATGCTCACTTGACTTGCTTGATTACTTCACGCTCACTTGAATGAATACATACGCTCGCTTGCTTTGTTTCTTGAATAGCACGTTGGCTTGTATTGGTTCACTTGATTGAGTTTATCACGCTTGCTTGCTTCAGAATTCACTGGATCTCTTGCTTGGTGAAACTTGTTCCTCTTGTTTCAAGTTTACTGGAACTCACACTCGCTTGCTGTAGATTTCAACTTGCTTGATTGGTGTTAGAGTTGAGCTTGTTTGGTTGCTTTGATGGTTGTTGCAATGAAATTCACGATGGCTCGCTTGATGGTTTGAACTTTGTACTGACTTGATGCAAATTTCTTGAATGAATACTTATGCTCGCTTGTAGGAGATGTGAACTTGTTTCTTGTTTGCTTTAGAGTTAAAACTTGTGCACTCACTTGATTTTGCTTAAAGGAAGGGTGTCGAACACTGTCGAAAATGCACCCAAAAAAGCTTACAATGTTTTTAATGTTTCACTTAAAACAATGAATTCACTTATCCTCTTAAAAATGAATTTTTAATGATTCGCTTAAAAACAATGAATTTTATTACAAGTTCTTAAATGTATTTGCAAGAACGTTGATGTAGACTTTGCTTTGAAACGCTGAAGTTTCCAGATTCATGAACTTGATTGTATTGAGTGAATTTGCTTGTTGAGGTAGAATGTTGATGTTAACAACTTTGATTATTTTTTGTAGTGGCGCAAATGCATGTGTTGAGCTTAATTATCCTTCCTTGTAGCTACTTTGTTACAGATGTTGTGCTTGTTTGTATTGAACTTTATGTATGTGTTAAATGAAATCATTTATGTGTCAAAACTAGACACAAATCAAAAGCAACAACATGAAGCATGCACCATCATCAACACATTCTTCGTGTAACTAAGATCCCCTTATTCAATTTTGGGTGGATCTAGAACAAAATCACCAAAAAAAGGATATCTTTATTGAGTATTGAGTACATAAGAAATCTTCACCTTCAAGGAATGAAAATTTCAAGTTGACAACACTTTGAAACAACGCGCCTTCAAAATCTAAATGTTCACTGACTGAATCTCTCAAAATAAATACAACAATGAATTTCTCATTTCAAAAATATTTACTTATCACTTCAATTTGAAAAAAAAGTTTACCTTATCACTTCCAAAAAAAAACTTCACCTTATCACTCCAAATTACAAATTTCATTCACCCCTTATAACTCTGAAAAAAAAATATTTTCCCAAAAATCACTCATTGAAAAAAAAATCCTTTAACCCACCTTATCCCTCCTTTAAAATTCACTTTATTGCAAAAATTGCACACCTTATCTCTCCATTAAAATACAAATTTAAGAAAAAAAACATATCTTCTCTCCATTAATGACTTTTTATTTTCTATACTTTTAAAACCCTAAAAAAAAAATGAATTCAAGAAATCGCCTTTAAACTATGCCTAAAACAAACTTTTCTTCTCTATTATTGGCTCTAGAGGTGCGTCGAGAGCACGAGGGCTTGCGCTTGATAAAAAACCTGGACAATCAATGCAACCAGTGGCTTCGAGAAATTTGCCTTGGATTTTCTATCTGATCCACCCGAAATCTCAGTGACGGTAACAATAGATTCGATTCCAGTTTCACTGAAAATCATTGCTTTCCTTCAACATTGATCCTTCCTGTTGAACGCTGGCTCCTCGACTTGGCTGATGTTGTAAGTTTGACCATCAATTCCATGGAATATTCTTATGCCATAAGGTTTACCATATTCAAATTTTGTAGCATGCCATGGTAGTTGCTCTGACGGCTAGTCCTAGCGAAACCGTATTTGTTATTTCAAACTTTGATAATCTTCCAATGGTTTGAGCCAACGCTTCCACCCGCACACATGGGCATGAAGAACACACTCTAGTTCCCTTTCTCGGCTCGCTATGGGCTGCAAGCATGAACTGGATGCTCCACTCTTCTATGTTGTAGGCACAAACACCTCTGCGTGCAACCACGCTGCCTTCCAATGTCGACTGGGATTTGACTGATCTCAATGCTGGGATCATTGTAGAAAATTTCAAACAGTGCAAGGAATGACCCAATATTTTGATCCAACAAAGTATGGTCGCTATCGAAAGCACTGAACATGGAATATGTAGTCAAGCCTATCCCACGCTCACGATCCACGCATAACACTTGTGTTGCACAGGCACCTCGAAGATTGGGGTTTGTGGGCATTTGTGTTAACGTTTCGCACGTGGGTGTTGGGATTAACATGCTGTGAATTTTATCTCCATCCTCAGTGGAGGATATCACTAAACTGATAAGAATACCATCTACATCTCCAAATTTAACAGTAGCTGCTAGAGGGAATGGCCACTCTGTCGAATGTTGGAGAGTCAAACTTGTTATGATTGTTTTTTTTTTATTGCATCAATCAGATTGAACAAATAAAAAGTGTACTAAACATTTATTATCTGGGGTAGGGTATTTTTATTATGATCACATCTTTTTTATCAAAATTTCTTTAGATGGTTTGCTGGAACCACTCGAACTGTGTTTCATACGATAAATCCATTGCAATAAAATTATGGCTGAGAGATTTTCTTCCAGTGTGCATTCGGTCAATCCATTAGTTGGGAATCGCATCAGTTGCGAAACGCCTTTACTCGAGAATCGAAAAGGTAAAGCACAATTTGGCTCGTTGTGAGCTCACGTGACTGTGAGCCACGTCAATTGCAATAATGACTATATAATAAACAAAAATGGAAACTCTAGCTTGCATATTAAATTAATACCATTATGTCGATTCCCAACATGTCTCCAACACATCCGACTCTGATGAAAGTTGTTGCTTCTGCTTAGTGTTCTAATCTAGCCTTGTGTTACGACCTCCTCCAAGTTCACAACAGACAATTCCTTCTCTATGCTCCTTGGCTCATCTAAAACTTGGTCTTGCTACATTTATAAACCATCGCCATTTACAACAACACTTGTTGTCTCCTAACAATCTCACTCATTCACCTTATTAATTTATGTACAGTGGATTATCAACAGGATACTGCTTCGATACCACATATTAAAAATTAAATTAACTCAGAAAAATACTTAAACACACAGAATAAACCAGAGACTAAATATTGGCGGAAAAGGCTTCAGCCTCACGACTTCCTCACATATTTTCTCATTATTAAAAGAATGTAATTTTACAATTAAATAGATGAGGAGACAGTGTCTCAAGATAGTACGTGCTATCTTGAACACCTTGTTGAGATAATTTCTCAACCAAACACACACCAATATAAGAGCTACCTAAACTAACTCCTATCTTAGAGGAACAACCCAAACTAAAGAGTTAGGCATAAATTCCTAACTTTTAATATTTAATTTATTTATTTTGTTTTTGGATTTATTATTGTTTTGTGAGAGAGGCTAACAATATTGCAACTTTTTCATCACAACAATTATATTGTATCGCAAAACTCAAATAAAGATTTATATTAAGATTTTATGATGCGATAGATGTCGATATTCGACTCTCCACCATTGTCTTTTAATTATTATAGATCGGAAAAGGAAGAAGCCACAACTTTTAAGTTATGCATGGAAAAGAATCTTGCAATGCGAAAAATTCAGCAAGGCATTTACCTATACGATCGTTAATTCATATTTGAATTTTCTTTTATTCTGAATTTATCTCCATACTTATCATATAAATATTAAAATCCTCTTTATATACATAATTGCTATATTATTTTGGGATTTTGAATCAACCTCAATATTAAGGGGCTGATATAAATTCAGAATGGAAGAAGCAAAGAGAACATTCACTGCTACAATTCATAAAGAAGCATATCTTCATCCTCATTTCTGATGGATTCAATTTATTTATAATTCATTCAACATGAAACATTGATCTCTTCTACTTTACTGCTTGCTTTAGTTTAGATTCAATAAATAATTATTTTGGGTCAATAATATTTTAATCAATTCAACTTCTTCATATTTCCAATTCTAATTAAAGAAATAAGTTAACTTGTAATAGAGAAAATCATATTTCTCAGGTAATATTAAATGCAATTCTCCAATGGTAAGTTACATGTGCCCACTTTCATTCATTTTCATTTCTTTACTTTAGGTTTTAGTTTTGTTTCTTCTTAGTTTTTGTTGATCTTGAACTCTGTTTTTACAGGTCTTCATGAATCTTTCGCACCTCTACTAGATCAGTTTTAAGTTCATTTTCTTTTGCTCTTTGAGATCCTTGAAAGAAACAGTAATGATCCTCATCGAATCAGCTAAAGTGGGGAGTTTTTGGACCTCTAGTTTGTATCCTTAAGCATTGATTTTATTAGAAAATGGTTAAGATGCTTTTATGCAGATTTTGTCTTGAAGAAGGAAAATTTGCAACAAACAGAGACTTCTCATTCAATGTATTATCTATCATCACTGCTATTCACTCTCTACATTCTGAGAGCCTCATTTCTTATAACTCTGCAATATTTAAAAAAAAAAAAAAAAACTCAACATAAGAATGAACGTACATATGCTTATTTTATATCTTTTGTTGAGACATTTGTAAAAGTAGTCTTGTTGGAGTTCATCTTTTAAATTTGGATTTTACTTTTACCTTTTGTCTTTTTTCATATTATTTTTGTTTGTTGATTTCTTTTCTTACTTTAGTTTCGGAATCCTTTTTTTTTCTTTTTGCTTTTAGTTTAGTTTTGATTTTGGTCTCTGCCATGATTTATGTGAAAGGTTTTCTCCTCGCCTGATAGTGATTAGCATACATGGGAAATCTCCTAACTCTATCTATTTCATTGAATTTCATTTATCATTAAATACATATCTTTATGGAACCATAAAACCATCTTGCTTTAAATAATTTTCATGGAGGAATACACTTCCTTTCTAAATGATTGAGTTTAATTTTTCAAGGAAAGAACTAATTTGAGTTTAATATAATGAATCCCTCCCACCCCTCCACATAAAATGTATCTGATTGATAGTTCTAGGGAAATAATTTGGAGTAAACATTATGAAAGTATTATATACATTAAGCATAAATCTCTATCGCCATCCCACCTCTTTCACTCAATACATCATAAATTGAAAGCTTGCAAATGCACTTATCAAAAGGGTGATTAAAATAGGAAGCATGGGAAATAAAATTAAACCCGTCAGGGCTATGGACGTTCGTTGGCAGTGAGACTAGGCTTGTATGGCATAAAAGACAACTTCGTCGAGGTACTATTCAGGTGTAATATTCCCAAATGGGAAAATGCAGTAATACACAAACACAATATTTGTATCACAGAAAATATACATGTAAATATTGAACAATCATAGAATATACAGAATAGGTGAGACTTTTATTATCATTGGAGATGGATAAACAGTACAACAGCTCTCATATAGATGCACTCAAGCCAAATACATGGGCTAGAATGACCCTGAAAACATTCCAAAGCAGGCACTGCGTAACTGGAGAGCTATTGGAAGCAATATTGTGTTGTCCCTTCAGTTGATGATGCAATTATAGCTAATGGCTAAAAATGGAAATGCAGATCTACGAAAATATGGAGCTCTGATGATGCCAAGATTCTAGATCTGGGCTCTATGATGGCAACCCAAGATAACCCAGAAAGGATTTCTCAGATCTATCAATCTAAGAAAATCACCCTCTTAGGGTTTCATTATACAACTGTTGGGTATGCAAATCTGAAGCTAGATCTGACAAATATATGGCTGCAATATGTCACAAGATCAGATCTAAGCTTAAAAGGTTGAACCCTTCACTAGATCCTCAAGCTAGAAGCTCAAGATCTAGCTCCTTAATCTTCCTCTGAAGGTTTCAGCTACTGCTACACAACTGCTCACAAAAACTGCACTATAAAGGAAGGAGGATCTCCAGCCTGCTTCTAAGATATGCAATGTAGCTCAGAAATTATGGAAATAATGAATAAATTGTGAAGGAATGATCCTCCACTGGATTACTAGCTAAAATGCTAGCAAATTCCCTTCTCCCTTGGATCTACAAGAATGGACTGCACAATTCCTAATGGAAATGCTACTGTTGGGAGATGAATAATAGATGGCCTGATGCTTGATACAGATCTGAAGTGTTGGAAGGCTAATCTTGAAGCTCAAGGTGATAGGATGTGTCCTTCACTGGTTCCTCCATTGAAATGTTGAAGGACAACCTCCTCCTCTCAAACTGATTTTCAGGAATGTGCAATTTTTGAATATGGATGTTCTGCAGAAATTCAGAGCAATATGGAACCAATGCCTGATGATGAATGTAGTGCAAACACTCTTCCTTAGAGGCCACTCAAGGAAAGAGTTGGGATTCTTGCTCGGGAACACCCTGTGCTAAACAACACTGCAGACTTAGCTAAACAACATAAGAGTGCATGGAATGTCAAATGACAAATCCAGATCTAAACAGATCACAAATCAATAATCCAAAGCATGCCTTCTATGTTGCCTTCATCTTCATTATATATTTTTTGAACCTTCTCATGCCTTGCCCACCTCATAACTGCATTGTACATGTGGACATAGGTCTCCATGTTGACTGCGTTGTCTCTCCATGATCTCCATCATGTGTGAATGTAATGGTCACCCTCTCCATCATCTGTGCATTAAATGCACTACTCCTCCATCATCTCATCATGAATTCTCTATGATCTTACATTTGATTCCTTCCATGATCTTAGTTGACTTCTTCAACCTTCATGATCTTTCTCATTAATGAGACATGATCTCCACTCCTTTCACATTAAGTAGCTGCTCCACTACTCCATTATGTAGAACTAGATCTGAAATATCCACATACACACATCAAAAGTGGATTTTATTTATATTTTGGGTTTATGGGTTCCTACACCCTCTTATTTACTTAATTAATTATGAAAATTAAGAACTCTAATATTCCAATTATCTTGTGGAAAAATTGGGAATATTACAGTCCTCCCTGGAAAAATGTTGCTTGACCTCAAGCAACTGCAAAAGTGGATGCTACAGCAAACATCCTCCCTCCAAATGGCATCCTCATGTGGAAGGCCTCCCTATCTGTCACAATGTTTCATGCATGTCCAGCTCCAAATCTTCCTCTCTAGAATGTCTAGAATAGCTTCCAACTAAGAAGTTAGTGCCCTCCCTCATCAATGAGTCTCCAAGTTGCAACCATATGATGAAAAAAGATCTCCTCTACACATGAGATACATAAAATGAAGTGGTTCATTCCCAAAGTGGAAAGTCCCAACTCATGAAATATCTCTCCAACCCATGATACATAGAGTAGATTGCATCTATCAATGCCCTCATCATTAGCCCTGCTGGCCAAGTAGGAATCAAACATCACATCAACATAGTGAAAAACAAGAAGTAGAGACATATGGTAAAACATAAACAATGTCAAACCATATTCTCCTAATAACAACCAACGCAGTAAATCCTTCTGCTGCCATGCTATATCATCCTGAAAACAAACAAGAGAGCCATACTCTCTCAAAAGAATCCATCGCAACAATGCTTCGTGTTGACATGCCAAATCTGCATCAATATAGATATGAGAGTCATACTCTCTTAATAGAAGCCACCGCAGCAATGCCTCTTGCTACCATACCACATCATCATTGGACCAAAGGTAGTGGCCATATTCTCTCAAGAGAAGCCAACTTAATAAGGCATCTTGCTGCCCCATCACATCATCATTATACCAAGTACAATGACCATAATCCCCAAATAGAAGCCAGCGTTGTAAGGCCTCCTATTGCCATCCTCCAACAATGTCATGCAATGTATGAAATAATTCAGTCCATACTCTCCCAATAGTAACCATAGCAACAAGGATTCTTGTTGCCACCTTACATCATCATGATGCAAGTCATGGAGCAACAATATAGTAATGGACATGTGAAATGTCTCATCAACATAATATAAACAAGCTCCCTTATGCCACCACATGTGAGAGTTATACTTTCTCCAAAACCAAAGTACATACATGAACATGAGATACATCCCAAATAGAAATACATGTAAAGACATGAGACATATCCCAAACAAGAGTAAATACAAGGACATAAGATATATCATGTGATGTCCAAACTCTCTCATCAACAACCAAAGCAACCATGCATTTTTCTTCTGCATTCTTCCAGTGATGTGCAAGGCATGAATCAGAAAAATATGTCCCATTGAGTGGTAACCATACTCACCCAAGAGCAACCAGCGCAGCCATGCTTCTTTTTGCCCTGTATCATAGATCTACAAGTGGTTTGGCAACCCCTTGCTCCATACTATCAACCATTCATCCCAATGTGAATGAAGGATCTCGTTCTGCAAAAACTTGGTATCCTCCCTTTGTAAGACACCAACCTCCTCAAACTGATGAAGATCTTTGCACTTCATGATATGTTGAAGTGCACCTCCAATGAGACATCTCCATGAGATCCCTCCAAAACCAATAAGGTTCTGGATCTACTGCAGGTAGAAGTTTCTCTTTGAGTTGTGAGATGCTCATTGAGAAAGTGTCATCTAGAAAGGAGAAAATATTCCTCATCTCAAGATGTCTACCATCTATCATATTTTTCTCCATTGCTTCCTTAATGAAGTTGCCATTTGATTGCTCCCATAAGGAATGGGTCCTCCTCTTCTCACTGCTACTCATTAACAGCGATGTAGATCTACAAGGTGATACATGTGTTGTCTCAAAGCAAGGCACAATGTTGAACTCATAGCCAGCCAGTGTACATATGATCATACTCATCCCATCTTATGAAACTCTACATGTCAACTCAAAGGGTTGAATGTAGTTCATCAATAACAAAATAGGATGGTTCTTCATCTCTTCCTTGATTAGATCAAGGGTCCTTTGCGCAGTGATATGATCCTGCTCCAAATCAGCATGTTGTTCTAACCCTTGGTCATGAAAAATCCCTGATGACATGTCCTCATAAGTTTCAATAAGAGGTATTGAAACAATATGAGATGAAAGTGGATGCATACCTAGGATCAACTGATACTGAGAAACATCTTGCAAGATCACAATAGTTTCATCTTTCGATGCAATGATCTCTCCAATTGTTGGTAAGATTGATGGTTGCACTTCTACAAGTATACCAGCGCTGGTATTTGTCTCCTCCTCATCATGAATCTCATGAAACATGCATGGGGCTCCAAATGTCAAGAACTCAAGACCATCTTGCAAAGATGCAAGTGATCCTCCTCTTGATGTAAGCACATCTGAGCTGGTGGTGGTAGAGGCTCCTCCTCTTGAGTGATAAGGAGAACATATTCTCTTGAATCCTCATGCACTATCTCCTTGATGATGGGAGATGTCTCTATGTGAGATGTTTTTGGTTTATTTCTACCATATCTCTTCATCAGTCTTTGAATAAAATATGCATAAGCAGACACTTTCATATGGGATAAATGACTGAACCACCAATCTCTTACTTCACCTTTAAGATGCAGCACTGCAAACTCCACAGCCTCTCTTTCTGATATAGGAAATTTCAGAAAGAATCTAAATAATTCTTCCCTCTAAGCCCTCAATGTGCTTGTGGAAGATCCATCAAATGTAGGCAAGAAGAATCTATGCCTCTTTCTTCTATTGTTGCTTCTAGATCTCCTCTCTTCTTTGAGTTGCAGAAACTGTTGGAGAGAAATATTCTCCTTCAATGCTCTAGGTTGTGACTTGTATTCATACATATATTCACATAGGGTCTCATGCCCCGAGCCTTCATCATATTCAAACCAGTCCTCTTTCTCAAATAAAGTGGACCTAGTGGAATAATGTGAAGCTCTTTTCTTCTCTGGTCTTCTTTGTTGCTGAAAAGAAGTACAAGGACCTTCTTCATCTTGAAACCTTCTTGAGGTTTCTCTTTGCCTTTATCTTCTTGTTCCATTGACCTCTTTGGAGATATCCTTCATAGATCTAAAGCAATATGAGGAAAAACTTAATCCCTTCATTATAGTATATCTCTACTATCTTCTTTTCATATGTTATCATAATTTCCACAAGCTGAGCCAAAGATAATTCTTTGATACCACTGCAATATTCCCAAATGGGAAAATGCAGTAATACACAAACACAATATTTGTATCGCAGAAAATGTACATGTAAATATTGAACAATCATAGAATATACAAAATAGGTGAGCCTTTTATTATCATTGGAGATGGACAAACAGTACAACAATGCTCATATATATGCACTCAAGCCAAATACATGGGATAGAATGACCCTGAAAACATGCCAAAGCAAGCACTGCGTAACTGGAGAGCTGTTGGAAGCAATACTCCACTTTCCCTTTAGCTGATGATGTAAATATAGTTGTTGGCTGAAAAGGGAAATGCAGATCTATGGGAATCTGGAGCTCTGAAGATTCCAAGATTCTAGATCTAGGCTTTATGATGGCAACCTAAGATAACCTAGAAAGGATTTCTCAAATCTGTCAATCTAAGAAAATCACCCTCTTGGGGTTTCACTATACAACTATTGGGTCTGCAGATCTAAAGCTAGATCTGACAAATAGATGGTTGAAATATGTCACAATATCAAATCTAAGCTTGAAGGATTGATCCCTTCACTAGATCCTCAAGCTAGATGCTCAAGATCTAGGTCCTTAATCTTCCTCTGAATGTTGCAGTTGTTGCTACACAACTGCTCACAAAAAATGCGTTGTAAAGGAAGGAGGCTCTCTAGCCTGCTGCTAAGATATGAAATGTAGCTTAGAAATGATGGAAATAATGAATACAACTTGAAGGAATGATCCTCCACTGGATTACAATATGAAATGCTAGCAACTTCCCTTCTCCCTTGGATCTACAAGAATGGACTGCGCAATTCCTAATGGAAATGATGTTGTTGGGAGATGAATAATAGATGGACTGATGCCTGATACAAATCTGAAGTGCTGTAAGGCTAGTCTTGAAGCTCAAGGTGATAGGATGAGTCCTTCACCGATTCCTCCACTGAAATGTTGAAGGAAAACCTCCTCATCTCAAACTGATTTTCAGAAATGTGCATATGGATGTTCTGCAGAAAGTAGGAACAATATGGCACCAATGCCTGATGATGAATGTAGTGAAAACACTCTTCCTTAGAGGTCACTCAAGGAAAGAGGTGGGATTCCCGCCCGGGAACACCCTATGCTAAACAACACTACAGACTTACAACATAAGAGTGCATGTAATGTCAAATGACAAATCCAAATCTAAATAGATCACAAATCAATAATCCAAAGCATGCCTTCTATGTTGCCTTCATCTTCATTATATAGTTTTTGAACCTTCTCATGCCTTGGCCCACCTCATAACTGCGCTATACATGTGGACATAGGTCTCGATGTTGACTGCGTTGTCTCTCCATGATCTCCATCATGTGTGAATGTAATGATCACCCTATCCATCATGTGTGCATTAAATGCACTACTCCTCCATCATATCATCATGAATGCTCTATGATCTTACATTTGATTCCTTCCATGATCTTAGTTGACTGCTTCAGCCTCCATGATCTTTCTCATTAATGAGACATGATCTCCACTCCTTTCACATTAAGTAGTTGTTCCACTACTCCGTAGATCTAGATCTGAAATATCCACATACACACATAAAAAGTGGATTTTATTTATATTTGGGGTTTGTGGGTCCCTCCACCCTCTTATTTACTTAATTAATTATGAAAATTAAGAACTCTAATATTCCAATTATCTTGTGGAAAAATTGGGAATATTACATCAGGCTCTCTGACAACGAAGAGAAGTCAAAGACAATCATAAAATGGATATATGTTTTATCAAAAACTCCTATCTCTACCTTTTCTATTTTTTCATATGAGGTAGTTTTAAAATAAAAAAATCCCAAATTTGGATTCATCACTTTTACTCGAGTCTATTTTAAGTACTTATCTTTACAAAACTCATATTTCTTAATCTATTTATGTGGGACTTATGGAAATGTTTTACTGTTAGAAGATTTCTTGATTTCCATTATTCTTAACATTTGGGTAAATTTAAGTTCATTACTTTTAAATTAGAGATAACTGGTCCTTCTCTCGTGTGTCACCATTGTTGTGGGGAAAACCTAACACCCCCCATTTTTTAATTATTTACTTCAATAATGGGGACCCTTTCCATTAATTTTTGGCTAAGTACATGTTATAATTTTCATTAAAATTAATCATCTTGCAATTCTTGTCATTTTTTATTTTTGTCGTGTAGAAATTTATAGTTTCCCACCCCGGTTTTCAGTTTTCACTTTATTACTCCAAAATAGTTAAATGCCCTTTCCCATATCCATACATTTAACAAACTGGAAAATAAATTTTGCTGAAAACACAAATTCTGGAAATTTTTCAGAATGCTGGAAAATGCAGAATTAAAAAATCAGCAAGCATAAAAACAGTCATTCACACATTTGACACAGATATTTTTGGTCAACTTGACCCTGGAAAAACCCCCTACAACTCTTGGGGAAAACCAGTTTGAAAGCTCCTTCTTATTTCTGGAAAATGCTTTTTACAGTGAGAAATATTCAGCAAAAAAATCAGCAAACAGACTTTTACAACTTATCTCTTTTTCCGTGCTTAACCACCGCCTCGGAAAGTGTGCAAACAGCAAAATAGGAACAGCAATAAATGCTGTACAGATTTTCTCAATTTTCGTGCCAAATAACAGCCTTAAATGCTGCTGTACGGCCTGCCTAGAAAAGCGTGCAAGCTGTCCAAAAATCTGCTGTACGATTTTTGCCTTGAAATGCGTGCCAAAGGTACAGCCACTTGCTGTACGGCCTCCCTCAAATCTGCTCCTCGAAATTTGTGCAAATCTGCAGTGCAAATCTGCTGTACGACCCTGCTGTACGACCCTTCTTCCTCAAAAATCGTGCCAAAAATCTGCCTTGCTGTGTGCTAAAGCTGCTGAACTGTCTTGTTGAAAATGTCTTGCTGAAATGCTGCCTTGGAATGCGTGCCAAGCTGCTGCCTCCTTCTCCTCACTGCCCAGAAATCTCCCTTGCTCTCTTGCTCTCCTTCTCCCAATCTGCTCATGAAAGAATGAATGACCTTTTCCTCCTTTTCCTCCTTTAACCTAACCCTAAGTGACTTTTGGGGAATCCCTAAATCCAATGGTTGAAATAGATTGAGATCTAGGGCTGAGATTAAATGTTCATTTAAATCCACTTTCTATTTTTTAATTCACCCCACTTTAATAAAGACCCACTTAGTCATTTATTTCCAAAGTCACTTTTTCCTTTCTAATTTTACATTGACTTTATTAAAGTCACTTTAAAATTAGACTTTAGTAACTTTATCACTTAAAGTCACTTTTAAATTAGATTTGACTTTATAAAAATTATAAAGTCACTTTAGGAGAAAAATTAAAATCTTTTGGACACTTTTCCCTAGGCCAAAGATCAAAGCCTTAGGGAACCACCTGTCCTCCGGTAACCAAATTTCAACACTCCCTCTTACCGAGGAAGGTGTTCCTCACCACACCCATCTTGTCTCTAAAGTAGACATGCTTGCCCCGTGGTAAGGCTTTGGTAAGAATATCTGCAACCTGCTCATCAGTGGGAATATACTCAAGCTTCACAGCTCCTTTCTGAACATAGTCTCTGATGAAGTGATATTTGATCCCGATATGCTTTGACTTGTCATGAAATACTGGATTCTCCGTGAGTTTAATGCAACTCCGATTATCACAATAAATCACTGAAGGTCTCAACGGCTGACCAAATAAGCCAAACAACATCTTGTGAAACCAGATGGCCTCACAACTAGCTAGACTGGCTGCCATGTACTTCGTCACAATAACTCAAAATACGAGACTTGCTTTCGTCGAATCCATGTATAGAATCGTCGAACCCAACCCAAAATGTAAAGAAGCAAGGCTCTTCCCATCGAAGGACAAAAACCTACCCAATCGAACAAACAAAACATGCCAACTTCACCTATCCCCCCGCATGTAGCGTCCTAATTCATAATCCACCGTCCCCTCGCAAGTATCGCAAAATGTGTTTTGCACACCTGAACCTTCCTTTTCCTAGGCTCACACACAACCGACTCATTGTGTTGATCGTAAAACAAATATCTGGTCTAGTGTTGACCAACTACATCAAGGAACCAATCACCTGTCTGTACAATGTGGGATCCACCAACTCGGAATCCGAAGCATGAAGCTTCTTCCAGTTGGTGATCATCGGTGTCGACATGGGTCTACAATCCTCCATGTGGAATCTTCCAAGGATGTCCACAATATACTTCCCCTGTCCCAGGAAGAAATGCCCCTCCTCCTGCCACACCTCCAAACCCAAAAAGTAATGCATCAAGCCGATGTCCTTCATCTCAAACCCCGCCGCAAGATCTCTCTTACAGTGCTCTATGAGTCTCTCTGCACCTGTAAGGACTAAGTCATCCACATACAGCACCAGAATGAGAGGCTCCTCACCTATCACAATATAGTAAAGGTTCGGATCTGCCTCACTCTTTGTGAAACCCATCTTCTGCAAGTAAGTATCTATCCTGGAGTACCAAGCTCTGGGAGCTTGCTTCAGGCCATAAAGGGCCTTCTTCAGTCTGCACACATGGGACTCCTTCCCATGCACCTCAAAGCCCTGTGGCTGCTCAATGTACACCTCCTCTCGTATGAAGCCATTGAGAAATGCGGTCTTCACATCCATCTGGTGGATCTTCCAACCCATCTCTGCTGCTATCGATATAATGGAGCGGATCGAAGTATATCGAGCCACGGGAGCGAAGGTCTCCTCATAATCAACTCCCTCTACCTGGGAGAAACCTCTAGCCACAAACCTCGCTTTGAATTTCTCAATGCTGCCATCTGCAACATGCTTTACCTTGTAAAGCCATCTGGAAGTAACCACGGATTTGCCCTCAGGCCTCGGCACCACCTCCCAAACATCATTTTTCATGATAGAAGAATACTCCTCCTGCATGGCCTCTCTCCAGACCTGCTGGCTAGCTGCCTCCTCATAGCTAGAAGGCTCAGAGTCAAGGATGCTGGTAGCCATTTCCATATAGCTACAAAACCTCTCAGGTGGTCTGCTCTCTCTGACCGGCCTCTTAGGCTCAGCAACAGATGTGGCATCTCTCAAGGTGTCCTGAAACCACTTGGGCTTCCTCTTCCCTGAGCACACTTCTCCCGCCGGAGAATAAAACTCCTCCTCCTCAACATCAGGAGCCTGAACTCCTGACTGTCTGTCTGCTGTCCTCCTGCCTGCACCTGAACCTGTAAAGTTAGAGGTACCGCAGAACCTGTCTCATGATGACTCCCTGCTGAACCGCTCTGCGGATCGCTCTCACACGCCCATAGCACCACCCCTCCGCCGACTTCGCGAGCCACCCCCACCTGACAGACCCGACATCGCCATAGATGTACCTCCGGATCCTCCTGATCCCTGCCCACTGGATCCCTGCGACTGACTCAACTGCTGCTGAGGGTCTGGCTGATCCAGATACTCTAACTCCCGTGACCTCCTAAAGGCCCTGTCCTCCTCGAACTTCACATCCCGCCTGACAACAACTTTCCTCTGTGCAGGAATGTAAATCCGAAAGGCCTTGGAGGTCTCACTGTAGCCCACAAAGATACCATTCTCTGCGGTGGGCTCTAGTTTGGTCCTCTTCTCCTTGGGTATGTAGGAGTATGTCATGCACCCAAAGATACGAAGATGACCCATATCAGGCTTCTTCCCAGAAAAAGCCTCCTCCGGAGTCATGTGCCCCAAGGCATGATGCGGACTCCTGTTCTGCAAGTAAACAGCTGTGTTGCAGGCCTCTGCCCACAAAAACAATGGCAACCCCTGATCATGTAACATGGCTTTGGCAGCCCCTCCGATGGATCTGCTCTTCCTCTCCGCAACCCCGTTCTGCTGGGGGTTGTAAGGAACAGTGAGCTCCCTCCTAATGCCTGCCTCCGCACAATAGTCAACAAACTCTCCAAGGGTGTACTCTCCCCCATTGTCCGACCTCAGGGACTTGATCTTCCGACTTGTCTGTGTCTCCACAAGAGCTCTGAACTCCTGAAACCGCTTGAAGACCTCACTCTTGGTCTTCAAGAAATAAATCCAGGTCCTCCTGGAGTGATCATCAATGAATAACACATAATACTCATATCCACTCAAGGAAACATGAGACATCCGACCGCTCACATCGGAATGAATCAAATCAAGTATCCCAGTCGCTCTGCTGTCACTGCTGGGAAAAGGGGATTTGGAAAACTTGCCCATCACACATCCTCTGCAAGTATCAAAGTGATCAGTACTGAAATCTGGCACACCTGTAGTGATCTCCCGCAAAGTCCTCAAGGCTCCATGATACATGTGCCCCATCCTGTGGTGCCAAATCTCACACAACTCGGAACTGCTAGCTCTGCTGTCGGTACTACTGCTCAATGCCACAAGGGACTGAAATGCAAACTTGTACACCTTTGCATGGCGTACACCTATCACTCTAGCTGAATCAGCTGGAGTGCCCCTGGGATACATCAACACCTGTCCTCCCCTGAACAGTACCTCATATCCTCTATCCTCCAAAGCTGAGACGGATATGAGGTTCTTCCTCATCCCTGGCACATAAAGAACATCTGACACCTTCAAGCGAGGTTTGGACTCCCTCTGAAATGTCAATGTTCCCACACCGACTGCTCTAACAACTCTGTCATCACCGAGTACTACCTCTACATCAGTGCCACTCTCTGAAAGCTCTGAGAAGTACTCACGGACTCCTGTCATGTGACATGAAGCCCCACTGTCCACATACCAGATACCCGAAGATGCTCCACTAATCGAGGGAAATGCATGCTCCCTCTGAACCTCTATGGCAGATAATCCCGCACTAGAGGACTCACACGCAATGAACCCAAACTCCCGGTCAAAACGATCTGCAAAGTCCTCAACCTCTGCTGAAGCTGCCATGCTCTGGTTCTTCCCCTTCTTCTTCTTCTTCTCCGGACACACAACTGCATAGTGTCCTATCTTCTGACAATTCCAACACTTCACTTTGGAATAGTCCTTCTGTGTGTTATCCTGTTTACCTTTACCTTTGCCTTTGCCCCCACCATTGCTTGTGGAAGCTTGCTTCTTCCCTTTGCCTTTCTTGCGTCCTGCCAACAGTGCTACATCCTCATCCTGCTCAACTGGCTTGGCTGCCCCAAGCTGACCTTTCCTGATCTCTGTCTGAATGCAATCATCCCAACACCTCTCCCATGTGGGAAGGGTCTCACGTGCACAAACTCCATCAGCAAAGTTCATCCATGAACGGGGGAGGCCATTCACTGCAATCCGCACCAACTCAGTGGGTGGAATGGCCTCTCCAATCGCTGCCAACTCATCTCTTACATTAGTAATCTTTGTGAGATATCCAGCTGCACTATCATTGCCCATCTTAATGGTCTTCAGCTTCTCCTTCAGGACCATTTTCCGGTTCTCATTGGTACTCTGGTAGAGATTGGACAATGATGTCCACATCTCATGAGCATTTCTCTTTCCTCTCACATGAGGAATGCAATGGTCTTTGATTCTGTCTAGAATCAATCTCTTACCCTTGTTGTTATTTTTATTATATGCTGCCAACTCATCAAGATTAGTAGGCACATTTACAGGGTTCTGTGCGGTATGCACCATAATGTCCCAGACTTCTGCCTCCTCAAAGATACTCTGCATTCTCTCCTTCCAAATGCTGTAATTGGAATGCCCATCCAACCTATCCTCCACCCTCAGTCCCAAAGACATCCTGCTATCCTAAAACTGAAAAATAGCACTGTTGTAGTAAAGGTAAAACTGCTATTTGTGAAAAATCAGCTTGCTGGAATTTTCTGAGTGAAAAATCAGCAGGCTGTAATTTTCCTCCTTGCTGTCCCAAACTGCTCTTCAGCACTCAAGCTCCGATACCATGTAGAAATTTATAGTTTCCCACCCCGGTTTTCAGTTTCACCTTATTACTCCAAAATAGTTAAATGCCCTTTCCCATATCCATACATTTAACAAGCTGGAAAATAAATTTTGCTGAAAACACAAATTCCGGAATGCTGGAAAATGCAGAAATAAATATCAGCACACATAAAACAGTCATTCACACATTTTGACACATATATTTTTGGTCAACATGACCCTGGAAAAACCCCCTACAACTCTTGGGGAAAACCAGTTTGAAAGCTCCTTCTTATTTCTGGAAAATGCTTTTTACAGTGAGAAATATTCAGCAAAAAAATCAGCAAACAGACTTTTACAACTTATCTCTTTTTCCGTGCTTAACCACCGCCTCGGAAAGTGTGCAAACAACAAAATAGGAACAGCAATAAATGATGTACAAATTTTCTCGATTTTCGTGCCAAATAACAGCCTTAAATGCTGTTGTATGGCCTGCCTAGAAAAGTGTGCAAGCTGTCCAAAAATCTGTTGTACGATTTCTGCCTCGAAATGCGTGCCAACGGTACAGCCACTTGCTGTACGGCCTCCCTCAAATCTGCTCCTCGAAATCTGTGCAAATCTCTGCAAGGCAACTGGCCAGACGCCCGCCGTACGGCTCGCTATATGGCTCCCCGCTGTATGGCCCCGCTGTACGGCCCTCCTCCTCAAAAATCATGCCAAAAATCACTTTGCCGTGTGCTAAAGCCGCCGAACTATCTTGCCGAAAATTCCCCTTCCGAAATGTCAGCTTTGGAATGCGTGCTAAAGTGCTGCTTCTTTCTCCTCACTGCCCAGAAATCTCCTTTGCTCTCTTGCTCTCCTTCTCCCAATCTGCTCATGAAAGAATGAATGACCTTTTCCTCCTTTAACCTAACCCTAAGTGACTTTTGGGGAATCCCTAAATCCAATGGCTGAAATAGATTGAGATCTAGGGCTGAGATTAAATGCTCATTTAAATCTCACTTTCTATTTTTTAATTCACCCCACTTTAACAAAGACCCACTTAGTCATTTATTTCCAAAGTCACTTTTTCCTTTCTAATTTTACATTGACTTTATTAAAGTCACTTTAAAATTAGACTTTAGTAACTTTATCACTTAAAGTCACTTTTAAATTAGATTTGACTTTCTAACTTTATAAAGTCACTTTAGGAGAAAAATTAAATTCTTTTGGACACTTTTCCCTAGGCCAAAGATCAAAGCCTTAGGGAACCACCTGTCCTCCGGTACCAAATTTCAACATGTCGGATTTACATTTTGATTGTTTCATTGAATTCAGTTTTTAGCAAGATTTCCATCGATACTTGTTTCGCCGCATTTGGTCAACTAGTTTGTAAATGGGACTCCTTTAAAGTTTGATCATTTTTGCGCCTAGACTAAAAAATGTATAAAATGTACCAATATTTCAATTTTCGTAGTTAAAATAGTTATTTATTGTGAATATTAACTTTTAGTTCATTTTTACTAATTCTTTCATTTTTCCCTAACGGTCCTATAGAATGACCCAGCTAAATTGTATAATAGACGAGAACACGATTCGAGATCTTGCTAATTTACTCCAATTTATTATTTTAAAATAAATTACCAAGCCTAAAATCTCAAAATTACAAAATGGCTATAGTCCAATCTGTAGTATGGTTAATCTCACGTGGACCCCACTTCACATCCCTTCTCCTCCTTCCAAAAATGCAATCCAACAAAATTTTCGGTTTTTAATTGCGATAGAAAAATATCGCATATTGCAATTACGAAATTGTGATATTGCAATATCGCATATTGCAATTTCACTCAAACACCTCAAGCACCTCACTTCAAAATTTTCAATTATGATTTGGGATTTGGTTTATACGGCGTGTTAAAAAATTTAATATAAAGTTTTTAGACTCCTTATAACTCCCATGACCTCACCCTCACCTCACTCCATCCACCTCATCCTTATCCCTCCATCCTTCGTTGACTTCCACCTTATACCTCCATAACTCTCCACCCTCATATTAATCTAATACGTGAATGTATTAAAACTTATTGTATTTTAAATCTTTTTTCTGAATAATACTAATTCTATTAAAATTAAAAGCAGATAGTATAGTATGGTGTTACAAGTAGAGCATAGTATCCATAGAGAAACAGAGAAGCAGGGCACCGGAAATGATCAGATATCAACTTTAGCCCCAGGACATAAACAACAAAGAACATAGAGCGATAAGAAGTGAGAGAGAGGAACCAAGCGAAATAGTCACAGGAATCTACCCAGAAAGGGTGGATTCCTCCATGCGACTTTTCTTTCCCTTATTTTTTGTAATTTTGAACCAAGTATTGTGGGGAAAATTACAGTTGAGAACGGCTCGAGAGTTCAAACAAACGGAAGACCACAGGAAACCATCGTCAGTGAGCGAGGTCAGGAAACCAGACCCAAAATGTGACAGTTGGTGATATTCTTGAAAGAGGAGGAACATAAAATGGGAACCAGAAGGAGGGGTGAAATTTCCCCTTACTTTCCCCCAAAACCATGGACCCCCTGTTAGGACACATGATAATCCTCCCATTACTTGGGGAAAAATAGAAGAATGAAGAATCCTTGTTGAAGGAAGATAAACCTTATGGGTTAGTCATCCTGGGGTGAGTGAATCCATTGATACAAATCTCTGATTACCACGACCATAATCATTGAATAAGGAAAAATGTTAAAAGATTACATGACAATTAAGATTGTTTCCTAGATCAGTGGGATATTTTCTATTGAGGCATATGGTTATCAGAAGGCCTGGAGGTTCTTGGAGATCATGATTTTCTCCGTGGTTTGAGCATCTTTCTTGGATGGTTGTGCATGGACAGCATCTTTGTAAGAGAACGCATGGGCAAAGGACAATTGTCTAGCTGCCCCTCCTCGCAGAAGAAGAGTTAAAACTACCAAGGCATCTTTTTCAATATTTTAGAATGAAAGCGGGAGAGAGGCATTCATTTGTTTACCTCCATAGAGAGGACTCTGAGAGGCGGAGGGTATCCTCAGCTTGAGTTCTAGGGCCCGTGAGAGGGATCTCACAAGATCCGTGGAGTGAACCTAGAGAAGCATATTTTTGCCTCATAAAAGGGCTATTTGTATTTGGTAAGAGAGGAGAATTAGATCTGGTGCGTTGTGGTCCTCAGGTGTTGCAATAGGGCTGGGAACCTTGCAGATCTGGCAAGCCTGAGCGCAACCATCCTTTTTGTCGAAGATAATTTCAGCCCTGGAAGCCAGCAGGTGTGCAGAGCAGTCCTGACCCATCTGCATCTGATTCATACTATCAGGGTGTGGCCCACGAAATGGCAAAGGCGCATGGTCGCTGAAGGGATCAGAAGCGGGGGAGTAGTTGGTTTTCAAAGCGCAGAGTCTCGGTGTTGCTTCTTTCAGATCTCTGATTGAGTGCATAGCAGGGCCGCCAGAGAGCCAAACTCCAGCCATAATGGCTCTGTCACCAGGACCGGTCCCCGTAGGGCGAGCATGTTGACCCGATAGAGGCGAAGGATTTCATCAGTTACCATGGCCCTTGGGGCTAAGCTACAGCACAATGGAAGCCAAAGGAAGAATAACAGTAACCCTAGGAGCATCCATCTCCTCTCTCGGTTGTTTATTTTTTTTAGGAGAACAATATATTTTTTTGTATTTTAAATCTTTTTTGTATATAATATTATATTAATATTATAATTTTATATATTTTTTATATTTTTTATATAATACAATTATAATATTAATATAATAACATTTTAATTAATCATTAAATTTTATTTTAATTAATTCAATTATGTTAATAATTAATTTGTAACTAAATTAGATTAATAATATAATTGAAATTAATTAGTATTAATTAATAAATATTATAATCTAATTTAGAATTAGAATTTAATTTTAAAATGTTGATTTTTAGCCCAAGCAACAGAAATTCCAGAATTCTGTTCATTTTTATATACCAACTTTGGAAGCTCATAGATTGAGTTTTACTTTGTCAAATAAGGCCCAGGATGGCTCATTGGATATATAAAATCATGGATATTATTCTTGAAGTGGTTTAGTTTCCATATTTGATCATTTATTAGGTCTAAAATGCAACAGAAGATCAAGCTTCAATTTTTTAAACAAAACTAATTTCTGAGTTTAATTTTCTGCATTTTCATTTACCTGCAACTTCTTCTGAGTGCAGATCCATTCTTCTATGTTCTCCTTGGCCAATTATATCATCACATGCATCAATTGAAAGCTTATATTTCTTTTATTTCAATTATGTAATTAATTTTTAATTGGATTTGTTTTAAATTCCAGATTTTGCATTTTGATTTTCTTTTTACTTTTTAATTTTGTTTTGATATTTTTTTGCAGGAAAACAATTGAAGAGATGAGGAAAAAAAGATCTCAATCAATGAAAATGATACAAAAATTAAATAATATGATTTTGAGCCAATGGAAATTGATTGAGCAGAACCACTCTTCAACAACTTTCTATTGAAGAATTCTTTGTAAATATTATAAATAGCAGATTGTAGAATGTAATATTGGCTCCTCTTCTCTGCAATTCAGAAATTCTTGAAGGCACTATTGTATATAGGATTTAGAGTTGTAGGGTAGAGCAGAGAAAACTCAGATCTGGGGATTATTGAGGTTTTTCCTTTGCATGTTGAATTATGTATGGAGAACGAAGTATGTACTTCTACAACTCTTGTTTTAAAAGCAGAAATTCAAGCTTTGTAAAGGACTGTTGGAGACCGGAGTGAAAAAAATGGTTTCAATAAATTGGTATTTATAATACTATTGTTTTAAATACTGGTTTCATTTTATGATAGCAGGAATGCGTCATTTTATTCATATTTGTGCACTTTTTTCGGTATGAGTAATTTGCCTCAATTATATATTATTATTTATCTCTGATCTTATGGATTAAATTCTGATTTCTGAGTAACTATTTACTCAGAAATTTGTCTTTTAATATTGATTAACAAAAAGTGATATGTTTTGAACTGTTTCCTCATATTATTGTTTAATTATTCAAATTACTGATTTAACAATCATTATCATTTTTGTGAACCACTTCCTAAATGTTGTTGGTTGATTATCTTAGTTAAAAGGTATCTAAATAGGATGTGTTTCAGTATACATAATATCAGTTAATTGAAGTTTTGTGTTAGCTTGATATTCATTATAAGCCAGATATATTTAAATCCAAATCATTTAAAATATCTTGCTCTCGGTTGGGTTAGATCTATATCTCCCTAACTGAGATAGGATTAGGATAAGTTTGCTTTTTCTTGCATTTTAGAATAATTTTTCATTTATATTTAATTCTACATTTCTAGAAGTCCTCTTCCCAAAGAGGAAAAACTTTAGTTGTGGTTTGGCTGAGCCCAAAACTAGCTTAAGGATCACTTTCTTGCCTGATCGGAAATAAGGACGATCTGATGTCTCTTCTCCATTGGAGATTGAGAGAAGGTAACTGGACCTAGTTAAACCAGTCGGAAACACTATTCCAAATTGAAAGGAACTGCTTTAAGGTCCGGATCGGGTGGTCATCCCCTATGTTGTTGTAGTGAATTTCGAGGCTTCAACAACACTCTCGCTCATAAGAGCCATGTAGCCAGTGTACCGATATGGAGACCTTCTCTGCCTGCGTTGTGATGTGGGTGCTCCCACATTCTCTCTAATATCATGCACCAACCTATCAATGCCTTTAGTGCACTTCCTTCCATCTCTAGATGTCTCTGCATGAGTGGGTTCTTCCACTCTTTACTCCTCTTCTTTTGGTTGCTACATATCTTGAGGTTATTTTTTTGGAGCTAAGAGCTTATCATATGCATGCATCTGAAGCTCCCTCTCAATGGAAATTCACATGGCCTTTCCTTCATCAAATTTCACATCTTTATGAACCATTGTCATCCTATGAGATGGCAGGTACACCTGATAGTTGTGAGGTGTATCAATGTACCCCATAAATATTCCCAACTCAATTGTTGGTTCTATATTTTTTCGTGCATCCTCGGTAACATGACAGCAAACAAATGAACCAAAATTTCTAAAGTGAACCAAATTTGGCTTCTTACCATAAAAGGCTTCTTCTGGTGTACTCATCCCGGGAATCTGATGAGAATTTATGTAATGCACATGCACAAATATGTTGCATGCTTCTGCCCACAAATGCAATGGTCGACCCTGGTCATGTAATACCGTACATGCAACTCCCATAATGCTTATGTTATTCCTTTATGAAACCTCATTCTATTGTGGCTTATGAGGTGTTATCAACTCTTGTTTAATGCCTTCTGATGCACAAAAGTTCTTGAATTCATTTGACACATATTCTCCACTAATGTCGCTCTTGAGATCCTTCACTTTCTTTCCTATGTCTTTTTCAAGAAGTGCTTCGAACTCATAAAATTTTGAGAACATCTGGTATTTATTCTGCATGAATAATATCCAACATTTGTGTGAAAAATCATCTACAAAAATCACATAACACCTATGCTTGGTCTTGGAGGCTGTCGAGAATAGTCCACAGACATCTGAGTGAGCTCATTCAAGGATCACTTTCACTCGACTGTCCTTATCATGAAAGGTCACCTTGGTGTACTTCCCCAATGTACACCCTTTGCATGTATCATGCTACTCAAGTTCACCCTTGGGAAGTCCTATAGAAATCGGTTGCATGATCTTAAAGGCTAAGTGGTGTAGAAGGCCCAATATTTTATGTCATAACTCATATATGTCTCGGTTCTTCATCTTCTCCTCTTTTATGCTCAAGGCAACATAATATTCTAAATCCAATTTGTAGAGATTATTTACCTGGACCCTGACCTTCTTCACCCGTCTCGTGGCTATGTGATGAAGGAACACATCTCCTTTGCTAAATATCACTTCATATCCACGGTATTCCAACATAGCAACTAAAAATAAGTTATTCTTCAAACCATGAACATACATGACATCTTTTAATGTGAGAGGATAATTGTACTCCCTTTGAAAGGTGACAATACTGATGTTTTTCACATTATACCTCCCATCATATCCCATCTCAATGTGCATCTGGAGGTCCTTATCCCCCAAGTCATTGAAGAACTATTTGTTTTCAGTCATATGGAATGAGGTTCCAATATTAAGGTACCACACAGAACCCATCATTGATGACATCATACATGCGATGAGGGTGAAATCCATCTCGAATTGTGAAGAAATAGCTTAACCTACCGCTCCTCCTGAGGGATTCTTGTCAGCCTTTTTGTGTGGACACTTTTTGGCATAGTCTCCCAGCTTGTGACAAAGAAAACATTTAATCTTCAACAAGTCCTTCTTCTTGCCTACCTGGACAAAGTTTGATTTGGAATTGGATGACTTCCCTTTCCCTTTATTTTCCTTTCCATCCAAGGCACATTTCTCCTCATCATCAAGCTTTGATGAGGATCAATCTCTAGTGTTTCGTCGAATCTCTTCTTGCACCAAGCCAGACAACAATCACTCTCACTCTGGGAGCTTCTCCCTCCCATTCACCGAATCCTAGTAGTTGTGCCAACTCTTTGGAAGGCATATAAGTGCTAGGCTCACTAGATCATCCTCAAAAACTACAACACCAACGCTTCCAAGATCATCCCGACTTTGGGTGAACTTGGTAAAGTACTTTGGTATTGTGTCGCCCTTCTCCATCTTGATTTTCTGAGCTTTTCCTTCAGTACCAGCTTCCAGTGGTCGTGATTGTTCTGAAACAAATCTATTAAGGCCTTCCACATAGCATATGGAGTTTCCTTTCCATGGATGTTTGAGACAATATGATCTCGAACACTTTCCAATAGAATCCTTCTTTCCTTTACTACATTCTTCTTGCAGGTTGTCAGACCTTGAGCATCTGCTACTACATGCTTAGGAATATCACTATCTATGAACTCCTTTAGCTCATTGTCTTCCAACACTGCTTCCATCCTGTCCTTCCAAGCTATGTAATTCGAACTACCCTCAAGGGCATGTTCAAGTCTCAATCCATAGAAAGACATCCTAATCATGCATCTAGTACTGAAGAGTAGAACTACAAATTCGATTCACCTGCACAAAAAAAACTCATATTCTTCTCTTTTAGAGTGATTCTTGCTCTGATACCATGTAGAAAATCCATGTAGATTTAATTGATAATTGTAATATGGTAAAACAATATACTTGAATCTACTCTACCAATTTCGGAAACCAATTTAGATCACGAAATCACAAAAAATGACAGAGAAATAATTTCAATCACACAATACACAAGTATTTTCTGGGGAAATCCTTAGTTAAAAATCCCTCTATGTATATATTTCATAAGTAAAATGAGAGAAACCTATGCACTAACTTTATCTATCTCACTGATTCATAGACAAGCTTGGTTCAATACTTAACCAATTTTCTGCCCTCCGGGATGATCTAGTGGATCAGTTTAATGCTCAAAATTCAAATTTATCAGAATGGCTCAAAACTAGTGCCAATGTGTAGATACCATCGTCCTGAATCCTACACAACTCGTTTCAGTTAAATCTGACAATCGATGCTCTCGATATCATGTTCTATCTGTTTTGGGTGTTAGTGTTAGTGTTTGCATCCTACCATTAGTGATCAAAAATCCTCTTTTCATATCATTTTAGGAGTCCCACTTAGAAATTTTTTATTCATTCCACTATTTCATGCAAAAAATTAGTCACTAATGGTAGCCCTAGCCCAAAAAACATCACTCTTCCTCAAATTTGATTACTTGCTCGCATAGTTTCATACCTTGTTGACTGTACACCATCCATAAAGTCAATATCAGTCATGTCATCTTGAAAATCAGTCCTTCAAGGTCTCATTAAGTCTTTTAGGGTTTTCTAAGGTCTAATAAAATTTCATCTCCACTTCATAAGACCAGCAAGTAAAGGGTGAACAAATAACATCTCTTCCCCATATGAAGATGATTTGTGAAGAAAATTTCTTGTTTCAGCATGTAATTTTGAGTTCAAATGTAATTTTTAATATTTTCATTGTGTAATTTTATGTCTTTAAAAATGTAATAATTTCACCATCCCAAGCTGCTAACTTAGTGTTCCAAAGATGCCAAAGCACTAAAACGTCAAATTCAAAGAGTTCTCAAAGTCATCAAAAGATCAATTTGTCAAAGGAAAGAGTCAACTAAAGGGTTAAGTTTCAAAATGTTAAGTGAATAAAAAAATGAAGAAAGTGGGTACCAAGGCCCAAATCATCAATTTCATGAAGTATAAGACCACCAAGACATCCCATTCAAACTCATTTGCACATCCAAAGGTCGATTTTGCACTCCCTTAGCCCGAAAAGGTCGAATTGCAGAGTCGGAGGAAAAAAATTTTCTTGGTGCTATGCTTAGGAGAGTGGCGATGTGCTTAAGAGAGTGGTGATGCACTTAGAGCATTTGGCACTGCCTTTTTTACCTCAGGCGTTGCGCTCCTGGGCAAGGCACTGGGCTTTTGCCCAGTGTGTTGCGCTTATGCCCAGTGAGCACTAGGTGCATCAAAACACCCTCAAACTCTTCCAAATTTTCAGCATAAGCTTGTTTCCTCCTTTATCAAGTAAGTGATAAAAAATCATTACCTCCTTGCTTTCCTAAATGTCATTTTTATGGTGTTTTTCTTCATGAGAAAAATTGACATTGTGTCTAGTGGAAAACCCTAGTATCACTCCCTAACTATAAATCTACTACCCATAAACCCTACAATACCTTCCTACATCACTATTCAACCCATCCCTATCCCTACACTACTCTTTCCTAATCCCTAAACCCCTTCCCCATAAAACCCTAAGTCCTAGACCACTAAAATTCCTAGGCAGCCATTACCCCAAACTTGTAATCCAAATGTCATTTTTAACTCCCTAAGTATCTTGACCTCCTATCACCCCCTAAAGTTCCCTAACCCCTTCCCTCATCTCCCTAAATTTTCCTACCCTAATCCCTACTCCCTAGACCTATCCCCATTCCCATTTCCTCCCCTCGAGTTTCTAGACCAAGACACCATCGAAGAAGACAGAGACTATATGGAAGAGGAGGAAGATAGGCAAGAGGAGGAAGATAGATTAGATGAGGAGAATAGACAAGAGAGAAGGCCACACAAAGGAGGGAGAATCCTAAGGCTGGAGCCCACCAACACTAGAGAACTGATAGCCTCACCAATGACAGTTTCATGCTTTCAATATGTTGATTGCCTTGAGTTTTGTAACATGATTGAAAGGGTACATCATCACCTTGTTTTGAGCAGACTCTGCAGTGTAAACCTAAAAAACAATCAAGTAACCCTAGAATGTGTGACTTTCACAGTGTCTACATCCATCATTGCTACTGCCATAAGGATTCCAAACATGGGTGAGAGGTGGTTCAAATCAAAAGATTTGGAGGATTGGTACTATGACCCATTCATGAAATGAATGTACAGACATGAGAGGAAGAGGGTCTTTCCTTTTAGATATATTCTTAATAGGTATACCCCCATGATGAAGATCATCATGAAGTATTTCTCTTATGAAGGGAGGTTCTCCATACTTTACACTTATCACATTAGACTGCTCATGCACTTCACAAGAGTTGAATTCCTCAATATCCCATACTATATTTTCAAGAGCACATACAAAATGGCATACATTGGGAAAAAGAGAGAGTTTGACCAGCATATGAATAGTCTTTTCCACCACTCCTTGATCAAAACCATTGTCCTCCATTAGCTTAAACAATTGAACATTTCATGGTACACATTCATAGAAAATGATATCTTCACTGCTCCACAAGTGTAATACTCCAAAATAGGAAAAGCAACAATATTGAACATAAAACTGGAAATAGCAGTGAATATCAATACATCAAAACATGAGATGATCATAGATCCATTCCATTATGTTTAATAGCATAAAATAAGTACAAAGTCTTGAGGCTCACTCAAGTTGGGCAAACAAGCCTCCCATGATCCAATACATCAAAATATGAAATGTTTCTAATACATAAAATGTCATAATGTTATGACTGCGCAGTCTATAAGGAAACAATTGCAGCTAGAAAATAGAAATATATAGATCTTCTGATACAATTCTCCAAAGGTGTTGGGAATAGAGATCTAAGCTCCCAAGCACAATTCCAAGAAAACCCAGAAAGGGTTTCCGGAAATACACACTATGAAAAATGTAGCCCTAGGGCTGAAATAACGCTTTACAACTCCATGATTTCAAGGAGGTGGCAGATATAACAAGAAAATATTTGAAACTCCTCCCAATAGATCCTCCTAATGAAAGGCTTCTCCCTCCACTAGGACACTAGCTCAAAAAATTGGTTTCTCAACCCTCCACTGCAACTGCCCTACAAAATAACGTAGTTTCTGAAGGAGATTGCACTGTGGTAGATGGCTGAAGCTTGGCCTAATGTTGGATGGTGGAATGAAGCTCAATATACCTCTCCTGAGTGGGCACTTGAAGTCCCTGAGGATGAGGGTGGGATTTCTGCCCAAAAACACCCTTGTTTTAAACAGCATAGAAGACTCCACTAAACAGTCGAAGCGTGCAAGAAGTCATAAAAGACCAAGACATAAAAAATATTTAGAATGCCTTCTGTGGTTGTCATCCCCTTCCTTATATTCTTGGTGAGCCTCCTTTGGCCCCACTCATTAAATATGCTACTTCCATGCAAAGACTCCTTCACCATAACTGCATTGTCCTCCACTAGCTCCACTCTCTCTATGGCAGCACTGTTGATTTGGTCAACCTTGACCCCATCCACATGCATTGACCCCATTCACACTAAGGGTTGCTTTATTTTAGCTAGCTACACTGATCCACCTTCACACTGGAAGTGGTTTTATTCCTACTAAATAGATTTAAGGGTGTCTCTACCCACTTATTCATCTAAGTTATGAATGAAAGCAAAATTTATTATTCCAACTAGCTAAAAGCTAATTAGGAATATTACAGTCCTCCCCTCCCAAATGTTGCTTGTCCTCAAGCAACTGCAAAGACAGATGCTGAAAAATCTTCTCTCCTTCCCAAGTGGCATCCTCATCTGGTAGATTCCTCCATCGAATCAGATATTCTCTAATCACCATACTCCTTAGTTGTCTCTCCCGAGTGTCCAAGATAGCTTCCGGTTGTAAAACCAGATGACCCTCATCATTAATAGGTGGGAGATCCATGGTGGAAACCACATGTTTTCCAATGGCCTTCTTGAGGCATAAGACATGAAAAATGTTGTGGATCTTACTCCCAATGGGGAGCTCCAACTCATATGCTACCTCTCCAACACGACAGATCACCCTATATGGGCCATAGAACTGGGGCTTAAGCTTTTCAGCCCCCTTCTCCTTCAGTGTAGACTGTTTGTAAGGCTGAAGACGGATATATACTAAATCATCAACCTAAAACTGCCTCTCTATCCGACCATGGTCTGTGTACAACTTATGTTGGTTCTGGGCTATAGCAATTTTGTCCTTGAGAGCACGAAGTATAGCCTGACTCTCCTAGATCCACTCCCTAGCTCTAGGAGCCTTGCTTGCTCCAAACATCACATCAAAAAATGATAGAGCATCATATCCATAAAGAGCCCAAAATGGAGACATGTCAATGGACATCTGAAAAGTTATGTTGTAGCAATACTCCCCCAAATGGAGCCAACGCAGCCATGCTCTTTGCTGCCCCAAAACATAGTTTCGCAAGTAGCCTTCCAGCCACTTGTTTTCTATCTCTATCTTTCCATCGGTATGAGGGTGATAACTGGTACTCAGTGTCAACTTGGTACCCACTAACTGAAAGAGCTCCTACCAAAAGCCACCCATGAAGCGGTTATCTCGATCACTAACTATGGTCTTTGGAAGACCATGGAGTCTAAATACATCTCTAAATAATAGCTCGGCCACCTGTGAAGCAGTATATCATGTAGAAATAGAAAATAAATGTGAATACTTTGTTATTCGATCAACAACTACAAAGATACAATCCTTACCCTGTACTGTAGGTAGATCGGTGATGTCCATGGAAATACTCTCCCATTTTCCTTTTGGAATAGGGGGTGGTTGCAACAATCCTACAGGATGGTTGTTGGGCCTCAAAATAGTCCCTATTCTCACTCCATTATTCACCAATACCTTCACATTACTTCCATATTACCTTCATGTCACCTTCATTCCACCTCCACATCATTACATTTACCTCATCATTGGGTTATAACTATGCTTTTCCAAAGTTTATTAATTCTTAACATTTTTAAGTGGATTTATGGTTAAAATTTATAAAATAGTATGCTTATACTTATACCTAAAAATTAGAATGAGTTTGTTGACATGTGTAGGAACAAAAGAAGCTTCCTAGGCACCCTTATGTGGCACTCTATGTTCAAATTCTAATTTGAGGAGATCATGGACCTCATGGAGGATCATGGAGGATAGGGTTATGTGTCACCATTGGTTGAAAAATATGTGGGTCAAAGGAGGGAATAGTGGATTTACATTTATGAGTTTGTTATCATAGCTTTTATATAAATAGGAGTGTTATCTCCTTCATTTGTAATCTTCATTTGTAGTCTTAATCTTGATTTGTAATCTTAGTATCTTATAGGTTGGTAGTGAGAAGTTAGATTGGAGAATCAATGTAATGGTTGCAATTGCAATTTGCAATTGATGATAAATAAAACGGAGCTTCTTTGATCCTCTACATTTGACTTTTCTTTTGATGTGCTTGTGAATCCTTGGAAGGATCCCCATTGCCTAGCAAGTACACTTTTATTTTAGTAGGCTTTTATTTTATGTTTGTTTGTGAATTTCATTAGATTAAATTATTAGGTTCATATGTTTGGAATATTAACGAATGACCTTTCATAAGAAAGTAATAATGTTTCCTTCAATGAATCTGATTTTTTATTTAATGTTTGATTTCATTAGTTTAAGTTTCTGATTTATATGCTTGAGATATAAATGAATATTCTCTTGTAAGAGAGCTTTAACATTTCATGCAATCAATCAGAATTAGGTTTAAGTGCTTTAATTTCATTAGTTTAAATAGTTTGTTGATTAAGATGATTAGAAATATTAATGAACAGTCTCCTGTAAGGGAACCTTAATATTTCTTACACTTGTCACAATGTCTTTAGATTTCATTTTGTTAAATGACTAAATAGGTGTTGGAGATCCTAATGAAAGACCTCCTGTAAGGGAACTTTGGCATTTCTTCACCTAGCTTAGTTTAGTTTGTCTTCAAGTCCATATATATTGGATGATCCTCGAAGTTTACTTACCCGGATTGATAGTAAATGAAACTCTAATTTTCATCCGCATTTTAGACCAAACATTTTGGCGCCGTTGCCGGGGTGGATGATTTAAAGATAGACTTAGGAAGACATTTTTATTGCAATTTCTTTTTATGGACTAACTTGTGAAACCTGGTGACAGCAAAATCTTCATAAAGGAGTTTAAGTTGAGATTTTTTATTTTTCTTTTCATACTTAGTTTCAAATTTAGTTTTAAAACCCCTCATTTCTTACTAATTCATCTACGGATGAGAAATTTGAATATGTTAAACAAGTACTTTTTGGAGAAAAAGAATAATCTTGAAGACTGGTTTCAAAAGAACCTTGCGCAAACTCCAAAAATAAGACAGGTTACTCACATTCTTGCAAATCATAAGGTAAAAATTTTAAATCTTGATGTGAGCATTTTCAAATTCTTAGTCCATAGGTGGCTTCATTGGAAGCATTTTTTTACCTAGGAAATAAAAAATCTTTCAAGCAAGTTAGATAGAATAAATTAGGAAAATAAAACAAGCTCGTTAGAAGTTTTCAGTCTTATTTTCAAAAATAAAAAAATAATAAATCATCATGAATAAATGAATAAATTCAGTGGCATAGTAAGAGTTGCTTCATCATCGCATTCTATATCTTGTTTTTGTATCATGGGTAAGCCAGGAGCTTGATTATCAGAAATCTTTGTCTTTTGAGAGATTAAATGCCCCCGCGACATTACAGAAAGAGTATAGACAATGCGAGGTTTTGTCACAAAATTTGATTGTGTTTATTATCCATCATGCTAACCTGCATAAATAAAAACAAGTCAAGAGATTAGTATTCTCTCTTCATGTGCTTCGTGCGATCCGAAAGATGAGAAAATATATCGATTTATTTCAAATAAAAATACTCTCGTTGGAAAATTGATCTGCGCATTCTATCTATTATAAGAAATTTGCAAGCTTCCAATATCGATCTGCTGCAACAATTTTATTTTTATTTTTTTTATGTTCAAACTAAATTCGCAGCATATTGAAATAAATCAATGGCATTATTAATGCACATATGATTGTTTGATTTTGAAATTTTTTATCACATTCTCTAGTTCTGACTTCTTGATTTAAATCTATTGTTCCTGCGCCATAATTTGCCCTTGTATCGAGATAACCATTACCCCCAGAAAGTTTAAAAAAACTTGACCTGTGTGAATTGAAGAATCTGCATTTCGATCTTATTTGAATTGGCCAATATAAGATAGAATCTATTGAATTTTAAACTCTTACATTAGGGACCATGCAGCCTACACTACAAGACATCAAAGTCTTTGACATTCAAGAGAATGAGATAATCATTGAACCTATTATTAAATTGACTAGAAACCCAAATATCATTATAGCAGTAAAAGCATTTGGTATAAGGGAAACTATACAATTAATGGATTTTCACATTTTCATGGTTCCACAGGTTATTTTGAAGCCTTTTGTGCATGCTTTGGTAAGATTTTAGTGTCCCTTATGACGAATGCATACGTTTACTTTGGACTAAAACTAGGAGAACTGGTTTGGCTTCATGCCAGCGCATTGCATTTCTTTAAAAAGTTAAAGCAGGTGGCAAATAACCCATCTTTGCATTTACCACAGCAATGTGGCAGTCCCAGAAACTACCTCTCTCAAATTTAATAAACATTTGGCATGTATCAACGAGAAATTTTTCCAACTTTGAGGATTGTGAGAGCTGGAAAATATTGAAATTTATTACTAAAATGAGCCAATTCGTGAATCAGGATACTCAGTGAATCCAACCGTGCATCGAAGTCATCCTCAGAAACATTTGGGACATTCATATGTGATGAAGTACTTGATCCGGGAGGTAATAAACCTGCAACTACATATTTTCATCATGAATATTCTTGACATTAACCTCCTTCAGCCAATATTAACTGTTTCATCGAGAAAGCCACCACATTTTTCTCCAACATTTTTTCAAAGAATGAGAGATGAACCCATAATTATCGATTTATTTTGATAGATGAACCCAACAAAAATTGGTTAAAAGGCTATCACTACAGATGTGGGATCTCACTCATTTGATGCGGATAATGCTATTCTTGTTAAATACTGTGTCAGACATTGACGGAATGACATTTATTTGGAGATTATGAGTTCGATTTTGTGCTAATTTTATATATTTAATTATTCAACCATTATCCAAATATGAAATCTAGTTATGAGATCCAATTATTGAGCCTTATTTGGAGCAATTTGATGATTATGATGGAAATTCAAACGTGAATATGAGCGGTTGGTTGTTATGCATTCTGCAATATTCGGTGGAGAAGGTTGAAGCAGAACTCGTGATATATCGCAATCCCAATCTCACCCTGCACTCTAGTGATTAACGCTATGTTACAACGTAGGTGTCACCGTGGGGAATACCGCCTCAATATCCATCCTGAGATTTTCGATTTAAAATTCCCAAGAGAGGAAATGGACCAAAATAATTCAGTGTCAACGATTTTTCGAGCCCGCCCTATATTCTATTATTCTATTGACTATGGTCTATGTCCATATAGATTTGCGCTAATTATTCCGATTTAAACTAGTGCGTGAATCTTCAGATTCTATTTACACGGTCGATCATATTTTTGTAGACCAGAGATCTTCATTTGTTAAACTAGTGTTTATTCAACTTCAACTGCTTTTATTGGTGGCACTACTCTTTTTTACTAGTGCTGCTTAGAAATCCATTGATTTTTCAATGGATGCTTTCTTTGTTGTTTCTTCAACAGATGGATCTTTCTATAAGCAAGGTGCTGGTGGATTTGTCTCTATTGCAGGCGCGGGTGGGACTATTGCGAGCTAAGAAGAAAAATGATCTGGCCTTACTATGGTGTTGCGACGACTGGATCATCCGCAAGTGGATATACTGTTTAAGAAACTGAATCCTGCTCTCCGTGCAGGTGTCCCGGATCCAGTTGAAGAATACGTTGATTAAGCCATTTACGCAATAGTTGTAGGATAGGAGGGGGAATCTACATCGAAATTAATTTTCTTCATGTAATTGCAGATGGAAGTCCCTTTTGGCATTTCATGAAGTGTTGGGCAAAATGTAGTAGAGGGCTCCTAGCATGGGAACTATTTATCATTGCTAACACTTCCACCGGTCCCTCTACATTGGCTCTGGTTCATCCGTTCTCGACTCTTGCATAGAGACACTACCCAACTCCTTGGTAGCGTATTTTCTAGCGAGCTTGCTAATCGTTCTTCCCTCTGGTTGCATTAATAAAAAAATATAGAATAATTTCGAGTCACCTGCACAGTCCATACCAAATCATGGTCGGTTTTGAATCCTGGCTCCTTCACACTGCATTCCTCCCTTCCCTCGGCACACCTCCCTCGACACTGCTCCGATTCCTCGAAACACCTCCCTCGGCACTCGACTGCAACTCCACTCCACTAACCACTCTCTCTCATAAACTCAATTTGGTTCTTTCAATTAGATTGTTCTACCCACTACGAAGTTGAACATATCGCCTCTTCCCTAAACCTCTATACCATACCACTCTATAACCTCTGACCTGAAATATAGGGTTAAATGCTATTTTATATAGCTGTTATTTTTATGACATTTTCCTGACCCCAAAAACTTCCCTTTGTGGGCCCGTTACCATACTTCACTCCATTTTCTCCAATGGAGGCTACTACTACAATGCCAACAAAAACTTGACTAGCTTTCTACTTGATCTCTATGAGATTTCTTGCTTCGTAGATTCATTCACTGACAACTACAGAGAATAGGACATTATACTACGACATCACCACTAGGACCAGGTTGTGGATGATCAATCCCGATATCAACAAGACGGTGAATCTATCTTCTTACAAGCTAACAACGTGCTATATGTTTTGTTGTTTTTCTCTGTCGCCCTCATGGATCCCACACTATCTTTTCCCCTACCATTATTAGTTCATGATTCGAGGTATTCAGCCATAATCTATAGGGTGGTTTTGTACAATTTAAATTCCCATGATGACATAGTTTGAAGCATTTTTATTTGTCCAATTTTGAAAGCTGAGTATGGAGGTTTAAGAGCTTTTTGAAGGCCACTTTGGGCCCTGAGGCATGTGTGCTCTCATTGGAAGAAGATTTTGGGGCTGTGTGCCCAATTTAGAAGGTTTCAGTGCAGCAGGTTGCAAGACTAATGGAAAAAAATCATGCTATCAAAGGACCTTTTGAGGCGGGATGCTTCACCAAAAAAACTTCATTTGAGGAAAAGGGTCATGTTTGAGGGACACAACAAATCTATAATGTCGATCTCTTTGGCATGCACATGTGTTATCTGACACAGACAAGGAGTAAATTTACTTTTCATGGTTATTTCTTAAGAATGGGTTGATACTAATATCATGAATTGAGTCAATTTAAACACTTTGATTGTCCTTAACCTGTTTTATTTGGTACGAAATTTTTGCGTAAGAATCATGAAGGAAATGGCCATTTCTTCTTGAACACACTTATGTTTTCTTTCTGCCAAGTTTTTTTTGCAGGTTACAGATTAATCAAGTGATCAGTAAGGAGATTACATTTTGTCAACAATTGGTCTTCAAAATACAAATTTCATGGGAAACTCTAAAGAACCAGTCCATGATCATAACCGAAATTTCCAGAAAATTATAAGTTCTTGCAACTTCCTGTTATAGCTTAATGGTTTGACATGTTGCATGACAGAATAGAAAAATTCAAAGAGCTGGGGTTTGTTCCTAAATGAACAAGGATGGTTAAATACCTATCCACCCTTGAATTCCACGTCTACAAGTAGCTGGTCAATGCTGGTCAAACTCATCTATTTTAGCAAAAAGTCCAAAATTAAAGAGCAGATTTGCTATATTTGAGAAACTGCATGCCATAGTTCTTTTTTTTTTTCCTTTTCTAGCAAGAGTCATTATCCATTTTCCATTACCACATAAACTTCATTACATTTTCTTCAATCCTAACCCACCAATAAAACCAACAAAGCTCATCTACAAGTTTTTTTTGGTCCACTTTACATATTCATTGTTAGTTTCCTTTTTCCTACACTTGCAAATAAAACCTTGCTTCCATACACCATTGAGTCCATAGTCCTTGAGTCTAAATATTTTTCTAAAAATACTATGAAGCTTGCATGCCTTAAGGGCAAGCTATCATGCTAATAAACAAAGGGAATACATCAATGTCCCTTGCTCATCGGATCTTCTGAGTATTCGACAATAACAAAATCATTCATACTTAGAAAGATGTATTTAGGGCATCTTGACTCTCATCCACATTAAAATGGGAGCTCTCGTGTTGACTAGTGGCATCCATCAATGGCCACTAAGTTAACAATTTCTTGTTATGTTCGACACCGAAACATTTATTCACATGACAAGAATTGTGTCAATGAGCGTTGAAGACTTGAAGACCAATCATTTTGTAGCAGAGGACGCAGAATTACTTGAGGACAAGTCAATAAATAAGGCTTGGGGGGGAGTGTAAATTCTGAATTTTGTTTACCTTCCAAGCCTTATACATTTTCAGTCGCATTCAGCAGTAGATTCTGAACATTCAGCAGTAGATCCAGCAATAGATGCAGCAAAAATAAAAGATTCACTTTTTCGATTTCATCCACCATTTTCACAACCAAGTAAAGAAGACTATGAACAGAATTTTGCAGCCACACATGCACAACTCTCATCCATTTTTGAAAGGGTAAGTTAAGGTATGATATTTTCTAACTTTTAACCATTTAATTCCTTGAAAAGTTAGAATGATATTTTTTGGAAAAACTTCACTTCCTTTCTTCATTTTGTCAAATTGCCAAAACCATCAGTTGAGGGGGGAAATACATTCACATTCATATGTTTCCACATTCATATAACATTCAAAACATTCATATCACATTCAAAGCCCACATACTTTCAAAATATATTTACTATTACATCATCATGAGCATATAAATGGCTTTTCAAAAAGTACTTTAAAGATAATTGGATGCCAACACAATCATGGTTGTCACACAAGAACCAACCATGATGCATTCCAACAAAAATACTCTGCAATAAAAATCACATTATCAATATGCAAAGATCATACATTAAAATTGAATGCAACAAACAAAATATGGTTGAAACACAAGAACCAACCAAGTTGCAGTTCATCAAAAACACTTTGCAAAAGTTAAGTAAATGATATCATGCAAAGTTTAAGCCAAATCTCAAGTATCAAAAATTAATGTAATAGATTGCATGAGGACATGCAATACCTTCAGTTTGGGGGTATGTTAAGCCTCAAAATAGTCCCTATTCTCACTCCATTATTCACCAATACCTTCACATTACTTCCATATTACCTTCATGTCACCTTCATTCCACCTCCACATCATTACATTTACCTCATCATTGGGTTATAACTATGTTTTTCCAAATTTTATTAATTCTTAACATTTTTAAGTGGATTTGTGGTTAAACTTTAGAAAATAATATGCTTATACTTATACCTAAAAATTATAATGAGTTTGTTGACATGTGTAGGTACAAAATAAGCTTCCTAGGCACCCTTATGTGGCACTCTATGTTCAAATTCGAATTTGAGGAGATCATGGACCTCATTGTAATATTCCAAATCTGGAACAGCTCAGGAATCATGCACTAAAAATGCATTTCCAACAACATTTGCAATAAAACACTAAAATGGACCCTTGGATCCCATAAATTAATCAATATAAAATCTAAATCCAATATTAGAGTTGAAACAAAGCAAACTAGATGGGTTAAACAGATCTCCCACACCTAGGATTGCAAAAAAGTGCTAAAACCCCAAGACTGCAAAATATTGGAGTTGCTGCACAAGGGAATGCACAGTCTAAGAGAGGGTTTACACAAAAAATCATAGGAGAACAATATATCTACTCATGTATTGATAAATAATGCTCTTATACAAAATACAAAAGAGACCGACAAGGGTTTCTTGTCAAACACTCTGCATACAAAATGGGAAATTCAGTAATTTACTGAATAACCACTACAACACTGAAGTACATGAGTGTAGAAGGCTTAAATATGTCTTATATGATGTATATCTCTCAAGGGCTTCCTCCCATGAAAGGATGAACCTCTCAATCACAAGGAAACTCAACAACGGAGCCACCAAACCATGCAATGAACACTGCCTCCAGAATAACTCATTCCCTAGCTGGAACAGTGCTGGGAATGTATGGGAAATGTGTGGTCTGATACCAAAGATCTGAAATAAGCTCTAGAGCTCTCCAAAAAATTCCCTCAAGTGAAGGAAACCTTCCTCCAGTGAGAAACTAGCTCAGGAACCGGGATTCCAATCCCTTCCACTGCTGCACCCGGCAACACTGCACAATCTCTGGCAAAAACTGCGCTGATGAAGATGGATAAAGCTTGGCCTGAAAACCTGATGTGGAATGATGAATTCAAACTCTCCCAATGAGGCTCCTCAAAGGAAAGATGTGGGATTCCCACTCGGGAACACCCAGTGCTAAACAGAACTGTAACCCTGCTAAGCAGCAAAGCAGCAACAAGTCTTGGCTGACAAGAATAATAATCTAAGACATGATGAATAATGTTTTCATCCTCTTCCTTATATATAACATGATTTTTCTTGCCCTTGGCCCCACCCAATTAGGTCATCTCTATCCAAAGATACATCTCCCTCCAAAACTGCGTTATTCATCCTTGGATTCCTCCTCCTCTAAAACTATGTTGTTGACTTAGTCAAAGCAGCTTGATTTTATCCCTGTTCGCACATGGAGGTGTTTTATTAGGCTAGAATAGTGTCCCCTTTCACACTTGGAGTGTTTTTATTCCTCCTTAGGAGACTTATGGGCTTTTCTACCCATTTATTTACCGGCTAAAGCTACTGCTAACTCTGATGTTCCATTTAGCTTTGAGGCTAAAATTTGGGAACATTACAGTCCTCCCCTACAAAATATTTTCTTGTCCTCAAGAAAATGTATAAGGAGAGAAAAATTTCTCCCCTTATCATCATGTGGCCTCCCATCAATAGCCTCCATCACTTCATAAAAGAATCTGCAAATAAACTGTAATCCAATGTTTCCTCCCAAGTGTGCAAAACCAAAGATTCTGTTGCAATCAAAGGTGGAAAGTGTGAATGGAAACCTGCTAGTTGTCTCATGGCCTCCACAAAGTATGAGTGATGATAATCATGGTGAATGAGTGCCTCCCTCACCCATGCTATCATCCAAATGAAGTGAGTCACCCTCCAACATGGTAACTCATGAAAAATATCCTCCACCTTTGGCTCCTGAGATGTAGATGGGCTGAATAAGTGAACATGATAGGCAAGAGGGAATATCCCACGTTTTCCTCCTCTCCACTTATGATAAGTGTATAGGGTATGCTGATCTTGGGCTGCAACATGATTTCCCTCCAATGGCAAGAAGAAGATGGAGCTTCCAAGGATTCTCCCTCCAAAGTCATGAGACATTTCAACCCAAACCATCCCATCCAAGATGAATGGCACATCATCACCATTTGGCCTCCAAATCATAGAATTTTTGAAAGTAGGTGCAATTTTGGAGGGTACCAAAGGTTCTCCAAGTTGATATTACGCAGTCTTCCCAACTGTTGCTTGAGACTGTCATGTGGCAAGTGGTCCTGCAACAAGTTACAAGTTGTAGATGTTTGTTCTCCCAACATGGGGAAGTAAGAATCAATGTCTATCATCTGTACATAGATAAAATAACAATACACTTTCCCAAATTCATGTATAGATGGGCTACTATCATCATAAACATTGGCCCTAAAGTGACCATGAAACCCAAAAATACTCTTGCTCTTTTGAGGAGAAATGCACTGTTCAAACATGGTGAGAAAGTAAAAATACTCAATGGAGTAATCAACAAGTACAGAAATGCATTCCCTACAATACATAGTGATTTGGATGAAAGTGAGGTCCACTAATAAGTCCTCCCATGAGAATCTCCTCATAAAAATCTGCAAGAAGAAGGAAAACATCTTCTCCTCGGAATATTCCATCCATAAGAACATACTCCTATGTGATAGTGTTGTAGGCCTTTGTGGTAAGGCTCCATGAATTATCTCTTTGACATTCCATATGCCAAGGTCATCCACCATCATGCTGCTATGTGAGAAGATCTCCTTCCTACATGGAAGTCTCTCATGATCCTTCAATGTTGAAGGGTAGCCTCCTTGCACCATGAATGTGCCTTCCTTCTCTCTGGAGATCTCATGAAAAGTATGGAAATAATTTTTCCCATACTTTCCCAAGTGAAACCATAGCAACAAAAAAAATTTATGTTGCCTCAGCTCTCCCTCATACAAGCCATAAATTAGGATCATGATGGTCAACTTGTATGATGTCCCAACAAACATTTCAGCCATGAAGTGCCTCCTGAAATGTACAGCATATAAAGTGGGGAGAATCATGCTCCCAATGTGCACCTCTAATCTCAAGCCCACTCTCCAAAAAAATCTCCCCGTGAACATATACATATCAGCAACATATGGAAGCAAAGTAAAATGAGAACAAGTTTTCAAGTGGCAACCGAAGAGTGAATCATGGTCCCTCTCATGGAACCAGCGCAGTGCATCCTTGGCCTGCATCAAAATAAGAAATAACAAGTGTTTTTCCAGCCACTTTTTTTCTACCACAGTCATCTCATAAGATGTAAACATGAAGTTACAATATGGTGTCAATGGTGCACACCAAGAATCATGTGGCTTCCTCCACAAACCATCAAAAAGATATCCAAGATCAATGCTACAAGTAGCTACAAGTACATCATCATACAATATGCAAGAAGAGATAATTCTTCTTGTTACATGCTGATCAAACAAGGAAAATAAGTACAATACAAAATGTGAAATTATACCTTTTCCATCATGTACTTGAAGTCTTGAGCTGAAATGTCTCAACTGGAAATTATCCCTTTCTCCCAATGAGTAGGAAGGTGGCTGTGACATCCACTCTATCACCATTCAGGCTATGCATCTCTCCATATGCTGAAATATTTCATGCTTAATGCCCTCCCAAGTGAAGTCTTCCATCAACTAGAAATATGCATCGAGGTGCATAGAAGAGAAGTCCTCATGTGCTGCACGTAGCAACTTCTCCTTGAGACTAGAAGCTCTAGTCAAGAAGACTCTGCCATGTGAATAGATGACCATATCATCCACTATATACTCATCATCTCTATCTGGGTCATCGAGAATCATGCATGCACCAAGATCCTTGGAGTACTCTACTAAGAGCTGAGATCTCCAGTAAGGATCAATCCTCCTAAGAAACAGCGTTGGTGATCTGGCATGTGAAGCTCTCCTCATGCTGCTGCCTGCTACTTTGACATCCCCCATGCCAAATTTCTCCTCCAAACTCTTCACCTCTCCAAAATCCAAGAGTGGTGAATCCAAAGATAAGATGTCTTTCATCAATGATAGATCTGGTGGCCTCCCTGGTGGAATGCCTCTATGCAGTGAGACATCAATGTCAAAAGTGGACTGTACATATGGTTGGGCAACCTTGCCCTTGCTTTCACAGCGCAATACAGTATACCTCCTCTTTGCAATAGCTCTCTGGAACAGAGAAGGGTGTGTGCCTCTCATCACATGATGATGCTCTTCCTCCCCACCTCGTCCTTTCGGCTGCAATGCTGCACAACCATGCTGCTCACTAATTGTGCTTGGACCTCCATGTATGAGATCTCGGGGACTTCCTTGCAAAGATGCAAGAACCCCTCTAAATGGAGTAAGAGCTCCTCCTTCCTCTGCATGAGGTGCTAGATCAACTCTAGAAATGATAGCTTTGTTACCCTTAGCCTCCTCAACATGAGTGGGCAACCCTCCAATGATTGGATCCTCTTTTGGAAAAGGGATCTCTTTGCCTCCTTGTGCCAAAATACAAGATGAATGTCTTGCTTCCAAAAAAGTATAATGTAAGATATCAGCCTACTTTATAGTTCTCTGAAGTGATTTTGAGTCTAGGGTTTCCCCCATCACATGCAAGGGTTTTGTTTGTTTAGATGTGTTTGTTGCCTCCACATATGTTTCAGAATTCTTTCTACCAAATCTTTCCATCAAAGTTCTAAAGAACATTGCATAGGAAGAGGTATTTTCATTTTTCAAATTAAATGACTCAAATAACCACCATGCATAGACCTTACCTCCAAATTGTAGCACTGCTATTCTGATGGCTTCATCTTCGGAAATCTGATGCTGCTGTAGAAAGGTGTCTAGCTCTTCCACCCAAGCCCTGGCTAAGCATGTAGGGGAACCATCAAATATGGATAGAAGATATCTATCCTCATTATGTTGCTTGCTCCTCCTCACCATGATCTTGAAAAACTCCAGAAAATTAATATGATCTCTAAACTTCTAAGTTTGAGATTCATACTCATGCAAGACACCACCAAGATTTCCTTTCTTCGGCATTTCTTCTTCTTCTTGCTCCCTTATGGAAAAACTGGCCATGTGACTACATTGTGCATCATAGGGTGTGGCTGCATGCTCACACTCCTCATAATAAAATCTAGAGTTTGACTCAGTTTCAAACCGTCTTAGAGATTCTATACATATCTCCCTTCTTATCTTCTCAAATTCTTCATGAATGCTCTGTACAGATCTTGGAAGAAGCTTTGTAAGCTTATCTTCCCTTTTATCTCCACATAGTGGAGTCTTCATATTCTCTCTCCTTGACAACATAATGGTTGAGATCCACAGGCTGAGCCAAGATTATGCTTTGATACCACTATAATATTCCAAATCTGGAACAGCTCATGAATCATGCACCAAAAACACATTTCCAGCAACATTTGAAATAAAACACTGAAATGGACCCTTGGATCCCATAAATTAATCAATATAAAATATAAATCCAATATTAGAGCTGAAACAAAGCAAACTAGGTGGGTTAAACAGATCTCCCACACCTAGGATTGCCAAAAAGTGCTAAAACCCCAAGACTGCAAAATACCGGAGTTGCTGCACAAGGGACTGCGTAGTCTAAGAGAGGGTTTACACATAAAATAATAGGAGAAAAATATATATACTCATGTATGGATAAATAATTTTGAAGAACATAGCTCTAATCTCCTTATACAAAATACAAAAGAGACCGGCAAGGGTTTCTTGTCAAACACTCTGCATACAAAATGGGAAATTCAGTAATTTACTGAATAACCACTGCAACACTAAAGTACATGAGTGTATAATTCTGAAATATGTCTGATCTGATGTAGATCCCTCAAGGGATTCCTCCCATGAAAGGATGTACCTCTCAATCACAAGGAAACTCAGCAACGAAGCCACCAAACCATGCAATGAACACTGCCTCCAGAATAATGCATTCCCTAGCTGGAACAGCTCTAGGAATGTATGGGAAATGTGTGGTCTGATACCATAGATCTGAAATAAGCTCTGGAGCTCTCCAAACAGGTCCCTCAAGTGAAGGAAACCTTCCTCCAATGAGAAACTAGCTTAGGAACTGGGATTCCAATCCCTTCCGCTGCTGCACCCAACAACACTGCACAATCTCTGGAAAAAACTGCGCTAATGAAGATGGATAAAGCTTGGCCTGAAAACCTGATGTGGAATGATGAATTCAAACTCTCCCAATGGGGCTACTCAAAGGAAAGAGGTTGGATTCCCGCTCAGGAACACCCAGTGCTAAACAGCACTGCAACTCTGCTAAGCAGCAAAGCAGCAACAAGTCTTGGCTGACAAGAATAATAATCTAAGACATGATGAATAATGCTGCCATCCTCTTCCTTATATAGAACACAATTTTTCTTGCCCTTGGCCCCACTCAATTAGGTCATCTCTATCCAAAGATATATCTCCCTCCAAAACTGCGTTATTCATCCTTGGATTCATCCTCCTCTAAAATTGCGTTGTTGACTTAGTCAAAGCAGCTTGATTTTATCCCTGTTCACACATGGAGGTGTTTTATTAGGCTACAAGAGTGTTCCCTTTCACACTTGGAGTGTTTTTATTCCTCCTTAGGAGACTTATGGGCTTTTCTACCCATTTATTTACCGACTAAAGCTGTTGCTAACTCTAATGTTCCATTTAAATTTGAGGCTAAAATTTGGGAACATTACACTCATGGAGGAGATCATGGAGGATAGGGTTATGTGTCACCATTGGTTGAGAAATATGTGGGTCAAAGGAGGGAATAGTGTATTTTTCATTTATGAGTTTGTTATCATATCTTTTGTATAAATAGGAGTGTTATCTCCTTGATTTGTAATCTTAATCTTAATCTTCTTCTTCATTTTGTAATCTTAGTATTTTATAGGTTGGTAGTGATAAGTTAGATTGGAGAATAAATGTAATGGTTGCAATTGCAATTTTCAATTGATGATAAATAAGACAGATCTTCTTTGATCCTCTACATTTGACTTTTCTTTTGGTGTGCTTGTGAATCCTTGGAAGGATCCCCATTGCCTAGCAAGTATACTTATATTTTAGTAGGCTTTTATTTTATGTTTGTTTGTGAATTTCATTAGATTAAATTATTAGGTTCATATGTTTGGAATATTAACGAATGACATTTCGTAAGAAAGTAATAATGTTTCCTTCAATGAATCTGATTTGTTATTTAATGTTCGATTTCATTAGTTTAAGTTTTTGATTTATACGCTTGAGATATAAATTAATAGTCTCTTGTAAGAGAGCTTTAAAATTTCATGCAATCAATCAAGATTAGGTTTAAGTGATTTAATTTCATTAGTTTAAATATTTTGTTGATTAAGATGATTAGAAATATTAATGAACATTCTCTTGTAAGGGAACCTTAATATTTCTTACACTTGTCACAATGTATTTAGATTTTATTTTGTTAAATGACTAAATAGGTGTTGGAGATCCTAATGAAAGACCTCCTGTAAGGGAACTTTGGCATTTATTCACCTAGCTTAGTTTAGTTTGTCTCTAAGTCCAATATATTGGATGATCCTCAAAGTTTACTTACCCGGATTGATAGTAAATGAAACTCTAATTTTCATCCGCATTTTAGACCAAACAATGGTTTTTATCTCCTTTGTTCTAATGGAAAACTATGCACTCCCTGATGTGTTGGAGCACATCCTCCTTGAGACCCTTCCATGAGAATCTCTCCTGAATGGCCCGATATGTCCTTGTGAATCCCTGATGACCGAAAAGTGGTGAATCATGTGCTTCCTGCAAAATATTCTCCTTGAGTCTAGAATCTATAGTCAAGAAGATCTGATCTTAGAAATAGATGACCTCATCTGTCACTCTAAACCTCTCATCAGTCACCTGTCCATCTAGTATCTCACATGCAAAGCGGTCTTTGGAATACTCCACCAATAGTCGGGCCTTCCAATCTATATCCACACTCATCAATAACAACGTTGCTAGTCTCCATGACAGGGCATCTTCTACTACATTTCTCTTCCCTTTGACATGTTCAATGTCAAATTCATATGCTTGGATCTTGCTCACCCATTTCTGTTGCCTCTCCTGTAGCTTCTTCTGCTCAAGGAAGAACCAAAGACTATTATAATCAATATTCACTCATAATTTGTTGCCCACTAAATATTGTCAGAATTTGGATAATGCATGCATTATAGCCAACATTTCCTTATCATATATAGAGTACAACCGCTCATGAGTCATCACCTTTCGACTCTCAAAAGCTATGGGGTGACCCACTTGCATCAATACTGCTCCAATGCCCTCCCCTGAAGCATCACATTCCAGCACAAAAGGTTGGGTGAAATCCAGTAAAACCAACACCGGGCAACTGCTCATCACCTCCTTGAGCCTATCAAAGGACCTTTGCATTGTGGTTTTCCAACCAAAGGCTCCCTTATTGGTCAAATATGTAAGTGGTGCTGCTAGTTGAGAGAACCCTTTGACAAACTTCCGATAGTAGGTAAAGATGCCTACAAACCCCTGAAGTTCTATGACATTCTTTAGCTCAAGACAATCTCTAATAGCACGGATCTTCTCCTCATGAACCCTCACTCCATCTACTCCAATGATGTGGCCCAAATAGAGCATCTATGTGAGTCCAAAATCACACTTGGAAACCTTAGCATATAATTTCTTCTCTTCAAGAATGTGCAATATTGTCTTAATATGCTGCAAATTCTCTTCCCATGTGCAGTTGTAAATAAGAATGTCAACAAAGAAGACCAACACAAACTTCCTTAGTTGACCGTGGAAAATGTGGTTCATGCAAGACTAAAAAGTTGTCGGAGCATTGGTTAACCCAAATGCCATCACCAAGAACTCAAAATGGCCATAGGGGAATCTAAATGTGGTCTTAGGGATATCTTTATCCCTCACTCTAATTTAATGGTACCCCGACCTCAAATCAATCTTTGAAAAGTACTTGGATCCCCTTAGCTCATCCATCATGGGGGTTGGGTACATGTTCTTCATTGATTTCTTGTTCAAAGCTCTATAGTCAATGCACATCCTCAATCTACCATCCTTCTTCTTTAACAAGACCACATATAAGCAAAAGGACTGGTGCTGGGTCAGATATGTCCTAAAGACAAGAGCTCCTGAATGGATTTTTCAATCTCATCCCTGTAGGATTTGGGATGCCTATAGGGTGTGGTGATCACTACTTGGATCCCCTGCTCCAACTCAATAGTATGCTCAAATCCTTGGTCAGGTGGCCTCCTTGGTGGTATATCTCCAAATACCGTAGAATAACGGTCTAGAATAGACTACACATCTGGGTGTACTGGTGCACCCTTGCCTCCTGCCTATGACATACGCAATTCCACTGCCCACTCTATGTCTCCTCTGCGCAAATCAGCCTCCATCCTGTGTGCTAAGACAATCTAGGGTGGATAGGTGTGCTTGCCCTTGATCTTCTAATGCTTACCACTCCCCTTATCTGTCCATTCCATCTCCAAGGTCTCCCAATATGTGGTGACCTTCCCCAAGGTAATCAACCATTGAACAACTAATATCACATTGGTGTCTGGAATATCGACCATAAAGAAGTGGTATGTCAATTTTTAAGTCCCCGAAGTGATAGTTAGTGACGGAACATACTTGACACACTACATGGTTCTAGCTCCTAGAACCAAGACTAAGAAGCCCTCAAAATCATCCATGGGAATTCCTCTCCTCTGCACTAAATAAGTATTAATAAAGTTGTGGGTAGCCCCACTGTCTATGAACGCTGAAACTCTCTACCCCTAAATAGTGCCTCTAACCCTCAATGTTAGATACTTTAGAACTCCCCGTAAAGCTGCAAGAGTCCCTCCAGTTGGAGCAAATGCTCCCTTCACACCTCCTGATGGTGGTGCAACCCCTCTTGATGCTACAGCGCTGGTATCCTCCCCCAAGTCTTCTGCTTCCTCCTCCTCATCATTAGATTATACCTCAATATAATGTGCCTTACCAGCAACACACCTGTGTCCTAGTATCCATGGCTCTTGGCAAGTGAAGAAAAATTTTCTCCTCCTTAGGTCTCCCCGGACATCATCGAGAGAGATCCCCTCTCATGGTTATCTTTTGAGGGAGAAAACTTCACATCTTTTCCCTTTTCTTGAGAAGAGAACTTCTACTAGAATGGGGCCTTTACCCTTGGCAAAGTATGTTGTAAATCTCTAGCCCTCTCAATAGCCTCTTGGAGCGTAATTTGTCTAGTGGATTTCACCAACCCATGCAAAGGTTCTGCTAGCCCATCAATAAAAATATATACTCTCCTTTCTGTAGATAGATCAGACACCATAACTGAGAGTTTTAAAAATTCAGAGATATAAGTCTTCAGATCTCTTGTTTGCTTAAGCTTGGCTAGATCAACAAAATGTGCTTCTAGATTCCTGTGGTAAAATCTTCCCACCAACCTCCAACTAAATTCCGCATAAGCAATTACACTATCATGCCCCAGTGTAGATAGACCATGAAACCACCACTCATGTGCTTCACTTTCAAGGTGCAACGTTGCTATCTTAATGGCCTCCATCTCTGAAACTTGGTTCAACTAAAAATAATTATCCAACTTCTATACCCAAGCCTTGGTTGTGCACTTGGGTGACCCATCAAAAGAGGGAAAAAATAATCTACCCATAGTACGTTGGAGATCATTGTTCTGCATGTGCCCTCCACCTCTATTGTGATTATTGGGTCTTCTATTATCCTTGATCCCATAGAACTCTTGGAAGTTCAGGTGCTCCTTGAACCTCCGATATTGAGATTCATACTCTAAGAAATAATCACCAATATTTTCCTCTCTTTGTGGCCCTCCCACCTCATTTCTTACTGCTATGAATGTGGGCATGGTGGAATGTTGTGAAGAAGGTTGTGATGTTGGTTGCTCACACCAATATGTGAGGTTCCAGAACACTCTCCATGTTTAAACACTCTAGGGGATTCCTTTTGTCTTTCTAACCTCATCTCCTTGATTTCTTTGGAAATATTATGCATGGTCTGGAGAAGAAGTTTTGGAATTTCTCTTTCCTCCATTTCTATAGATGCAGTGCCTCACGAGCTGAGCCAAGATTATGCTCTGATACCACTGTAATATTCCAAAATAGGAAAAGCAGCAATATTGAACATAAAACTAGAAATAGTAGTGAATATCAATACATAAAAACATGAGACAATCATAGATCCATTCCATTATGTTTAATATTATAAAATAAGTACAAATTATTGAGGAAAAGGTCACTCAAGCTAGGCAAACAAGCCTCCCATGATCCAATACATCAAAATATGAAATTTTGCTAATACATAAAATGTCAGAATGCTATGAATGCATGGTCTATGAGGAAATAGTTGTAGCTAGAAAATATAAATATATAGATCTGATGATACAATGCTCCAAAGGTGTCGAGAATAGAGATCTAAGCTCCCAAGCACAATTCCAAGACAACCCAGAAAAGGTTTTCGGAAATACACACTATGAAAAATGCATCCCTAGGGCTGAAATAACGCTCTGAACTCCATGAATACAATGAGGTGGTTGATATAACAATAAAATAGCTTAAAATCCTCCTAATGAAAGGTTGCTCCCTCCACTAGAAAACTAGCTCACAAAATGGGTCTCTCAACCCTCCACTGCAACTGCCCTACAAAATAAAGAATTTTCTGAAGGAGACTGCACTGTGATAGATGGCTGAAGCTTGGCCTGATGCCAGATGGTGGAACGAAGCTCAATGTACCTCTCCTGAGTGGGCACTTTAATTCCTCCAAGGATGAGGGTGTGATTTCCGCCTGGAAATACCCTTGTGCTAAACAGCACAACAGACTCTGCTAAACAGCTGAAGCGTGAAAGAAGTCATAAAATACCAAGACATAAAAAATATTCAAAATGCCTTATATGTCTGCCATCCCCTTCCTTATATGCTTGGTGAGCTTCCTCACCCTTGGCCCCACTCATTGAAGATTTTATTTCCATGCAAACACTCCTCCACCATAATTGTGATGTCCTCCACTAGCTCCACTCGCTCTATAGAAGCGTTGTTGATTTGGTCAACCTTGACCCCATACACATGCATTGGCCCCATTCCCACTAAATTTTTATTTATTTTAGCTAGCTACATTGATCCACCTTCACATTGGAAGTGGTTTTATTCCTACTAAAGATATTTAAGGGTCTCTATACCCACTTATTCATCTAAGTTATGAATGAAAGCAAAATTTAATATTCCAACTAGCTAAAAGCTAATTAGGAATATTAAAACAAGTTCCACATGATAAATATGTGCCTTCTTCATCTCACCCTACTACATCTATGCCTTCATCTCAGCCTATAGTTCCTACCATTTCATCACCTCAGTCCACTTCACATACTTCACCTACATCACCATTTTATGAGCAGCATGAGTCACCTAGAAAATTTGAGGTCAACAAGCCTAAAGAGGCTAAAATGAGCATAGTGGCAAAGACATATCAGAGAGGGCATAGGCATGTGTTTTCCCCACAGATTGTGGGAGGGGTATTGCCTTCTTCACCAAGAAAGCAGGTACAAAAGGGAAAACAAAAGATGGCAGAGAAATATGTACATGAGGCAACCATTCATGATGAGGATGACCTCCATGAAACAGAGATTGATTTTTACCTTGTTGATTTAGATGATGAGCATGATGATGAGGCCTCCAAAATTATTATCAAGCAGAAGGATTCCCAAATCGGTGAGCTTCAGACCAACTTAGAGAGATCTAGGTTTGTCATTGCATACTATGAGCAAGAAAATCAACAACTCAAGACCAAGCAGGCCATCATGGAGATTCAGCTTCTCAAGGAAAAAAGAGAAGAAAATAAGGCAAAGGCCTTGCTTGATGAGGCTTATGAAAGATATGGTGAAACCAATAAGGAAAAAGAACAAGTGCCAAGAAGAGGACTTAGGACTAGAGGACTGAAAATAGCTATAGAACTAGAGAGGCAAAAGGAGGCTAAGCTTGCTAATGAGCTTACATTGAATGAACATTTTTCCATGATTGTCAATGAGAATCGAGAGTAATGGATTTATAGGGCCAACCAGCATATTTAGAAGCTCTTGGAGAAGGCAAAAAAGGACAATGACATATTGAGAAAGAGGGCCAAACACTACTTCAAGAAAAACCAAATTGTAAGCTCAAAGCTCAAAAATGCCAAATCAAGACTTGAAACCCTAACCAAGAAAAATAAAAGGGAAAAGATTTATATTCTTTCTCAGGCATATCTCATAGCCTAGTACACTGCATCATCATCCCACAGCAAAAAATTTGAAGAAATTTGGGCAAATTTTGAAAAATTTGGAAACTTTTGAGTTTTTGGCAATTTGACACAGTCAAATTAGGGAGCTGCACTTTTCCTATGGACCTCCAATGGAGAAAATGAAACCCCATTGGATTCTGAAGGCCAATTACAATCATAAAAACCACTTTACAAAACTTTTTTGGGTTAAATAGGCAGTCAAAGGTCAAATAACACTCAAAAAATGACCTTTCTGCCCTGTTTTGGAGGCTGGCGTTGCGCTTTTGACCAGTCTTGGGAGAATGAAGTTTTGGAGGGTCAACCCTTGACCATTTTTGAAAATGGGCACTGATCTGGAAACTAGACATGACAGTATTTCCAATGAGCTATCCTGAGCTAAATGTGGACACCTAGAACCCCCTCAAAAGTGAATTTGAAGATGGTGCTGCGCTTTTGACACATTTTCTGAGTTTACTGATATTTTCCAATTTTCTTAGTTTTTACAGTTTGATACCTAATATATATTTGGGATACTTGTGGTATGAAAATTTAGCATTGTTCTTCTTATGTCTCATTATGTATGAGTGTTTTGTTTCATGATCCATTTCATTTCTATGATATGTTGGTTTTCAAGCTGATAAAAATTATACATCTCTCATGTTCTGTTTTGGGAAAATCTTCATAGTTTCTTCATCTTCTTCAGTGGAGAGAATTTATGCTTAGACTTTCTCTTTCTAGCTCCTCATTATTTTGATCCATATCACTCTAAAACCCTAAAGTGTTATGTTTTCTACCTACCTTTCCCCATTGAATCTCTGCAACCCTAATCCTATTTGCCCATACCTAGCCTCTTTGACCCAATCCTCATCTAGCAACCCAAATCAAACAAACAAACATTGTATTCATACCTAGACTAAAACCCTAATTCATCCAGCCCTCTTGGTTGTGACTTTGTGGAGAGAGCCCTCTCCAGTTTGGTAGGGCTAGCTACCAAGCTAAAATATGGGTCTGTGGTTACCTCTGTTTGGACTCTTTCTCGGCCTTAGAGATCTAGTGCAGTGATAACATATTGGCATCGTTGCTGAGGAACGAAAGATTTATTTTCCCTGGGTGTACGACAAAAAATATTTGGAATTTGATCATTTGGATGATAGGGTTAATTTTTAGAAAGGATGATTCAATAATTGCAGTGCCAAGATTATAGAGTTGGCTTCAAGAAGATATACTAGAGAAAATCCTGATCCCGATCTAGTTGATCCAGTAGATGATCTAGAGAATATTTTCCAGAGGCAGAGATATCAAACTACAAACATTCATTCAAGACCAGTTCCATTGGTAAGATCTACTTCACTGTCTGCTAAACGATTATCTCTTGAAGATATATCGTATGATCTTAAATTTTAATTGTCATTGTTTAAATCTAAATCTGAAACCTCTTTATCTGACATATTTTTCAATCCTTTAAGACTATCTGAGGTCAATTCATTGTCTGAATTAGATCTTAGTCCTCTTAAAGATTGGTTTTTTTAAGAGATTAAACCTAAATTAGAACGTGACATCAAATATTGGATCCAATTCTACCATCAAGATTCAATACCTGTCTCGACTAAACCTCAACGTCAATAAATTGTATTTTTTTCATTTGCACCTTCAACCTCATCATTTATACCTACTACTTCAATACCTCCAACTGTTGTTCCACTATCTATTCAGCCAATCCCTCCTGTTGTTAATCCAGCACTTCATTCAGCAGGAATCATGGAAAGATTTTCCCCACTTATCTTACCTGCCAAATTGAATGATTTACCTCAGGGTTATGGCCAAAGACTCCCCTTGTTTGATGAAAATTCTACCATATATGCAAGACAACACATTGTTAAGGTCAGTGACTTCATAGACTTGGAGGAATTTGATGCTGACAATGCCAAACTGAGGATTATATCCCAAAGCTTCTCTTGATATGTCAAAGTTTGGTTGAGGTCCTTGACTCCTAATTGCATTTCCACTCCAGACTAGCTCATTGATGCATTTATAGCATGGTGGGAGGTAAAGAAAAATCATTTACAGTTGCTTTCTGAGTATGAGAATATAAAGAGAAACCTCAATGAATCAGTCCAAGATTTCAATACTTGCTTCAATAGAATTTATAATGCAATTCTCGTTGATATCAAGCCTCCTCCAGGCTTGGCTCTCATACGTTATCAATATGCATCTGATCCTGACATGGCTTACCAAGTAATGGAAAGAAATCCAGCTACATTAGAAGATATGCAAAAGAACGCGGTCAGTGTTGAAGCAAATCTGCTGATGAAGAGAGCTAGAGCTAGAAATGAGAGAAGAGGTACTATTAAAGATAAACCATCCACCTCATGTTCCGATTCCAAAAGGGATACATTGATAAGGACTATTGAAAGTATGGTTGACAAGATGTCCATCACTAAGAGACAACCTGAGGTTAGAAATCCTACCTACAAAGGCCAACAACAGCCTCAGTTAAGGATCAAGCAGAGAGAACAACAAGCTCCTGAGCAACCAGCACAGCAACAGCAGAAAATTAGGACACCCTTGCAGTAGAACTATGCTCAAGGAGAATAAGAAGATGAAGACACAATTGTTGAGGAAAATATCATTTTCAAGGCTGATGATATACCTATGTTTTTTACAAAAAATGAGGATTATTTTGAAAAGAAAGATCAACCTAAGGATGAAGATTTTATCCTTGCCAATTATCATGAATTGGAGACCGAATCAGATGATTATCAGCAGGGGTACTTGAATGCACTTAGTTCACAAAATAGGCAGATGTCATTGAGAAGCAGAGACGTGTCGGTTAATACCATTCAGAAAAGAGCATCTCAGCAGAAAGATACTCAAACAAGGCACAATACTCTGAGTAACCAGAGTAAGGGAAAAGAGCTTGCAATCACAAATCAGAACAAAGTAAATCATCCATTCACAAGTTCAGAAAATAAGGAAAAGGACAGTCAGAAGAAAGAAGCCCCATCAAAGGACCATGCTGGACGACAAGACATCATCATTAAAGAGGTAGACAAAACCACTCCCTTCAATCTAGAAACAGAAATTTCAAAGTTAAAATTGTATATTCCTTTAACCGAGCTTGTTAAGAATAACCATTATAAGTACCATGTTGCCAAGATGCTTAAATTAGATCCTTTGTCTGACATGGTGAATGTCGAAGATGATCAACCTGAACTCAATTTTGGTCTTGCTATTGATGGTCAGTGTTGGGCCGAAATTAAGGTATGTTTTCACCCTATAATTACTTTGAATTATGACACAATCTTAGGAATTCTTCCTCATTTTGACAATAAAGAAAGGAAATATTTATGAAAATCAGATAAATTTAGCTAACGACAAAAATGAAGGTTTCTATAGCAGAAATTTGACTTATTGTATCTCCGCATGCAGGAAGGCAGAGTAGCTGAACCAACGGAAAACGAAAGACAACCGACAGACACGAATGTATGAGCCGGCAGAAGGCAAAGAGACGGATTCAAGCTCGAAGACTCAAACGACAACCACACGCAACGGCTGTCATTTGGAGAATACTATCTCATTGCATGAAAATGCCTTTAAAAGGGCCAGGGACGAACTAGATAGAGAGTCGAATAGGAATTTTTCCTCTATAATAAATGCATGAAGACAGAGCTGTCAGATTGTATTCCTGTATTATTTTTTGAGTTAATTAAGAGTTTTGATGTTTTGAACAATTACCTTTTGAGGTTTTCAACGCATTAAAACTTCTAGTGGTCTGGGCCCAACCCCTGGGATTTTCCTCACCAATTTCTGTGTTGTGTGTTAGTTACAGAATCCATGTCCAGTTATCTGATGCAGTTCTAAAATACTTTTATACTCAATAAAGTTACATTTTTTCTTACTTCAGAATAGTTTAGCATTTATACTTCTTGATTCAGAATAATCACACTCGTATCTTCTGGTTTATATAATAATGCTTCATAGCTGTTAGATGTTTCCATTTTCTTCCAACACCTTTGCAATCGATTTACAAGTCGTAGGATAATTACTGTTCAATGATTACTTGTCTTTGTGTATTAAATTGTCCTTTCAACACAGTGAAGCGTCCAATTTTTTATTAATGTTAATTAGTCAGTTTACAAAGAGAATTCCATTGCAAAACTATATAATTAATTGATGTTCCTTTCATTTAGATTGTTGTTCAATCCATTTAGATTGTTGTTCAGTTCATCAAGATTGTTGTTCAAACCATCACTATGTTGTTCAATCATAGGTTTCTCTTTTCTAATCTAGACAGAATAATTAGCCATAATCTACCAAAGCATTCCTCTTTAAGTTGATTGAATTTAGAATATTATATAATCCTTTCTCATAATGAGCATAGAGTAACTATCAGTCGATCTCACTTGCATATATTGTGCTGACACTCTTGAAATAAGAAGACTTACCTTAGGTTGAAAATTAAATGAGAAGCGCTAAGGTTGCCTATAATAAGCCGCCTATGTGACACCAACATTTTTGGTGTCGTTTCCAGGGAGAGTGTTAAGAGTGATATCCTTTATTCATCTTTCTCCATTGCTGTGAAGAATTGGGTATTAAAAACGAGAGGAAAGAACCTGCGTAACGGCAAGAAAAATGCTTTCTCTCTAGCCCGCTTCTCAGCAAAATTGTTCAAAGACCAGTAGAATAGGTGCTCTTTTTTTATGACTAGGAAGAAAAAGATAGAAACAATTCGAAATAACTCTTAAAAATCCTCACAATCCCAAGGACCACTGATCCTTGGAAGAACAACATATATAGACGAAATCATTAAGAAAGTTGAATCTCAGGCATCCATAGGACCTAGAACTATTTCCATTCAAAGTTCTATCATACTCCCTCAAGCCGCAGCCTCACCATCTGTAGCCCACGCCGAGATTCACGGTGAAACAGAAGGATCTGAGCGAAGCCTTCAAACTGCCGATCATATAGGCACTGGCCCTTTGAGAGAGGGAGGTTCTTGCAATTTACAAGAGGGGGAAGGAGAAACTAGCGGCATAATTCAAATAGAAGCTCCATAACCTAAATCACCTAAAAGAGTGGTCGAGATAGAGGTACTCAAGATCCCAAATTAGGGAAGCGTTGTAAAGCCTTCACCGCATTCGCCTCTCAAACCTCCCAGGATCACTCCTCCAGAACAAGAAATCCCTGAAGATTTTTTCCACCTCTTCGATCAAATGGAAAATAATCAAAATCAAAATCAGAGGCAGACATCAACATTGGAATACCCCATTGTTGATCATGCTGCAAACGCCCCTATGAAAGTAATTCCCTTGCACAGCATTCCCACCTTCCATGGTTTGACTACGGAAGATCTTGATGCATTCCTATTTGAATTTGATGTCTTATGTAGGGGGTATGGCTACACCACTGATCCTCAGAAACTGAAACTATTTCCCTCTACCTTAAATGGAATAGCACTACGTTGGTTCATGGGACTAGGTGGGGGAACCATCAATAACTAGGACCAAATGAAGAACATTTTCCTTAACAAATATCAAGACTATTGCCGAACCCGAGACCTAAAAGATGAAATTTTCAATATGTCTGCAAAAGACAATGAAACATTAGAAGAGTACGTAGAAAGATTTCAATACAATTTACAAAGGTCTCCATATACCACGCTATCCAAGGACATCTTAAAAGCCACAATGATTAAAGGAATGAAGGAAGAATGGGTTGAAATGCTTAACATAATGGGAAAAGGAGATATTTACCAGGAAGAATATGATGAGATTATTTCCCTGTGTATTATATGCTCTCGGGGTAGTGCGCGCAATCGGCCAATTGGGCGTGATTCTATGAAAAAATATCTTAAGCAGTTCAATGGCAAAGTAACTAAAGCAAATTTTGGCAATCTGTTGGAAGATTTCAAAATTGACATTTTGGGTACCTTTACAACACATCTTGACATTTTGCAAGCCAAGCAGAAACAAGCTATAGTAGAACAAAACTTGGCCATCTTTTTCCCATGATGTCGAAAGAAGCACAGCTAAAGGGAATGCCCTTTAGACATGGTTCAAACTTGTGCCATATGCATTAAGGATCATACCACGGACCAATGTCCTTCACTTCCCGAGCTAAAAACAGTTTACAAGGAAGCAGAGTAAGAAAAAAAACCATTCTACCTAATGAATTAGCATTGACAATGGCAGGCACGACCAGGTATGCCAAAAGACCTACCTCAGTTCTTTTTGTCTCCACAGTTTAATTAGCAAAACCCTACAGCAGCTTGGCAGAATCAAAATCCTTTTTCTACTTGGCCAAACCAGTCATTTCCTATACCAGCCTGGCCTACACAACCGTCATGAGGGAAAAATTGGCCAAGCTTTCCTTGTTCTCCCCCTTATTGGAAAAATGTTCCATATCAAGCCCAGTGGCCAAACCCTCCTCCTAAAAACACTAATTGGAATTGGTAGCGACCCCTTGGAATGACCAACCTACCAATGGGGGCGGGAACTTAAAATCAACCTATGCTGCCAGCTCCATACCCAGTCCAGCATGACCCGCAGCCTGTCATACGCTCCCAATTACCAGCCCAACCCAGTCCTAATCCCAAAAACAGACCAGTTCAACTAATTCAGATCATAGAAAATCTGAATTCCAGCACTGAACAAAAACATTGCAACGAACTAAGGCTGAGATCAGGATGCACTATCTTACCTATAGAAGCCACACTCCACCTCAGTCCTGAATCGAGACTTCAACAGAACCTAGCCAAGCAGATATAACAGAGAAAGAGGTAGGAAAAGAAACGATTGACCAACAGGGACCTAAAGAACTTAGGATGTCTCCACCTCCATTCCCTGAAAGGTTAACTCTGCCCAGACCGATAATCTCTCCAAACTTTGACATCCTAGGGGAGTTGAGAAACCTCTGTATCAAAATTCCTCTCATCCAGACCATCCAATACATTCCCAACTATGCAAAGACAATTAAAGAACTATGTGGGAAAAAGCAAGTAAACAAAACAAAGGTTGTGCCCACCGTTCATGTGGTAGGGGTGCTATCTGATTTGTTATTGGGTAGGGAACCCCCCCGTGAAATATGAAGACCCAGGAAATCCCATTGTGACTCTAAAAATATCGAGCCACTCATTTCCAAACACATTGGTTGATTTAGGGGCAACCATTAACATCCTAACTACAGGGGCCTGCAAAAGACTGGGCATATCAACTTTAGAACCTATGGCTACTCTGCTGGAACTAGCTGACAAGTCTGTTATCAGAATAGAAGGAATAGTGCGGGACATCCTAGTCTCTATGGACTCATGGAAATATCCAGCTGATTTTTTAGTTATTAATCCAAAGAATAGGATGGACGGGCACCCATTGATTCTTGGGCGACCTTGGTTGGCCACAACCGATGCTTACATAGGTTGTTGAACAGGCAGCATGACTATCACTATAGGGGATTCTGTAAAAAATATCATTATTTATCCGCCTGCCAAGCAAAGCTTACCCATAGTAAAAATTCACAAGCATCCATGTACATACTGGGAGAAAAACATTCGTTCACCTCTGACACTAGTGGAAGCTCTTGAATTTAAGGATCAAATTGAAGATGACATAATCAATAATTTTATGAGTCAGCCACCCACATCTGGAAATTTAAAATGCCAAATGTTGAAAATAGTCCTCGAAGACCAAGCTCAAGGGGATCTCGTGACAGACCTTGAGGATCAACATATTCCCACAACCGTTGTACATAACAGCATACCTATTGAGATTGAGCGAGGAAAGATTATGAATATTAATGGCAATTTGGATGATGACCACAAACAAAAGCTCATAAAAGTCCTTCGGAAGAATTAAGGAGCATTTGATTGGGATTACCCAGACATGAAGGGTTTAGACCCTTAGCTATGCACCCATCACATTTATACCCATAAGGAAATCCGTCCCATTAGACAACCTCAGCGACGGCTAAACCCGCACTTAAAAGAGATTGTAAAAGAGGAACTGCAAAAGCTATTAGATGTAAATTTCATTTATCCTATTTCAGACAGAAAATGGGTCTCCCCTCTCGTATTCATCCCTAAAAGGAATGGGAAATGGAGAATCTGCGTAGATTACATAGAATTGAATAAAGCAACGCAGAAAGACCACTTCCCCCTCCCCTTCAATGACCAAGTCCTGGACACATTGGCAGGGAAACGGTTCTTTTCCTTCCTTGACAGGTTCAGTGGTTACAATCAAATCCAAATAGCTCCCGAAGATCAGGATAAGACAACCTTTACCTGCCCATGGGGTACTTCTGCTTACAGAGTTTTACCATTTGGGTTATGGAATGCCCCAACTACATTTCAAAGGGCCATAATCAGCATTTTTTCTGACTTAATAAATGAGGGGCTTGAAATCTATATGGATGACTTCACACCATATGGGAGGACTTTGATCAAGCTCTAGAAACACTAGAAAAGGTGTTAGAGCAATTTATTGTTACTAGGTTATGTATAAGCAATGAAAAATGTCACATGATGATGATTGAGGGGGTGATCCTAGGTCACTACATTTTTGTAGCTAGAATACAGTTAGATCCGGCTAAGATAGAGGTAATCCTTCTATTAGCCACACCTTGTACACAGACAGAGGTACGTGGTTTTTTGGGATATGCAGGACATTATCATAGATCTATAAATAATTTCTCACAAATAGCCACACCTTTTTATGCATTAACTGGAAATGTTGAATTTCATTGGACTGACAAATGTGAAACCGCTTTTGCAAATTTGAAGAGACTGGTCTCGACAACACCGATTCTACGAGGACCTAACTAGAAACTTCCTTTTCACATCTCTTCAGATGCATCCGACAAAGCAATAGGAGCAGTCCTTGGCCAAGAAGAAGATAGAAAACCTTATGCCATCTATTATATCAGCCAAAACCTCACTCCGGCTGAATTAAATTATACCGTGATTGAAAAGGAGTTCCTAGTTGTCATTTATGCTATTAATAAATTTAGGCACTATATAACTGGCTATCAAGTACTCTTGTATACTGATCACTATGCCATTAGATATTTATCCAATAAACCAATCGCGAATGGGAGAATAACTCGTTGATTGTTATTATTACAGGAATTTGATATAACAATCAAAGATCATCCAAGAAAAGAAAACATAGTTGCAGACTTCCTGTCCAGGGTTCCAAAGTCGGATGACACCCTAGCAGTTGATGATCAGTTCCCTGATGAATATCTGTTTGATGTAGCAGTAAAAACACCATGGTATGCAAACGTGGAAAATTATTTGGCAGTAGGGAAGCTACCCAGACATTTAAATCAAGGGAATGGAAACTGATTGTACAACGCAGCGCAAGATTCTCTTGGATCGGTGGATACCTCTTCCATACAGGGGCCAACATGCACATACGCAGATGCATAAGAGAGAACGAAATCTATGACATCTTATGAGCCTGTCATGATGAACCTTGTGGCAGCCATTTCATAGAACGCACAATAGGGCATAAAGTGTTACAATTAGGCTATTATTGGCCTACGATTTTCAAAGACGCAAAAAAATATGTCCAGGCCTGTGATAGCTTCCAGAGAATGGGTTTCCTAGGCCAAGCTGATGAAATGTCACTACAACCACACTTGGTGGTAGAACCATTCGAATGATGGGTGTTGGACTTCATTGGACCATTCAACCCACCATAAAACCAGAAATTCTACATGTTGTTTGCCACAGATTATGTAACCAAATGGGTAGAAGCAGTGGCCTTGTCAAGAGCCACGGAAGAATCGGTGATTAATTTTCTTTTCGAGTTATTCGTGTGATATGGTTTGCCACGAGAAGTGATAACCGATGGGGGGGCACAATTCATAGGTAATAAAATTACAGCCACCCTAAGGAATCACCATATCATCCATAGAGTTATGTCTCCTTACCACCCGCAGGAAAATGGGCAAGTCGAAAGCACCAACAAAGTCTTGCAGGCAATCCTTACCAAAATGGTATCAGCACATCGTCGGGACTAGGCCACTAGACTACCAAAAGCCTTATGGGATTATCGTACAACCTGGCGAAACACCACTGGATATTCACCATATCAGCCAGTATTTGGGAGAGAACCTATCTTCCCTATTGAATTTGAAATCAAAACTCTGAGAACAGCCCAAGAAGTAGGGTTGGACTTAACAGAAGCCCAAGCTAGAAGACTCCAACAAATAAATGAATTAGACGAAATACGACTATTAGCCCTGCAATGCACAGAGATAATCCAACAACAGCGAGATAAGTGGCATGGCAACCTTATCAAGAAGAAGAAATTTCAAAAAGGATATTGGGCACTCCTCTATGACTCCAGATTCCAAGATTTTCTAGGTAAATTACAAACAAGGTGGCTCGGTCCATACGAGATTCAGGAAGTACACAACAATGGCACACTCACCTTGACCACCATAGATGGGTCTGGTTTAACATTTAGAGTCAACGGGCACAGAGTACGCCTCTATCGCAAACCTCTCACAAAAGAATATTTTTGCCAACAGGTATGAAATGGTCCCACCATCCAATTTGTGGCACAAGTGGGTGATAACCCCACAAACTCAAGTACATGAGAAGTTTGCTACCATCATCTGTAAATAATGTATATAAGTTCTTTAATTTTTTGTACATTCTTCATACTCGCAATTTTTCTCCTCTCATCCTCTTGAGAGTTGTGTTTTTTTCTCTCGTTTTTCAATCCCTGAATGGTTGTTGTTCAATCCAATTGAACAGTTGTTGTTCAAATGGATTGAACAGCTGTGTTTTTGCATTTTTATTTTTCTCGTTGTTCAATTCTCAAACGGCTGATGTCCAATCGTCGAACGGATGTTGTTCAACCGAATTGAACAGTCGTATGTTTGCGCTTTAATTTTTCACATTGTTCAATCCCTGAACAGCTGTTGTTCAATCCAATTGAACAGCTACTGTTCAATCAGACTGAACAGCTGTTGTTTCATCCAATTGAACAGTTGTTGTTCAATCAGACTGAACAGCCGTGAGTTACGTTTTTTTTTTGTTCAATCGTCAAACGGTTGTTGTTCAATCGGATTCAACTTTTGTGTCTTTGCATTTTTATTTTTCTCTTTTTAGCCTATTCAATCTTCCAACGGCTGTTGTTCAATACTCGGACGGCTGCTATTCAATTGGATTGAACATCCGTGTTTTTTGCGTTTTTATTTTTCTCGCTGTTCAATTCTCGAATGGCTATTGTTCAATCGTCGAACGGCTGATGTTCAACCGGATTGAACAACCATGTTCTTGCGTTTTCTTTTTTTGTTGTTCAATCCAATTGAACAGCTGCTATTCAATCCTCAAACGGTTGTTGTTTGACCGGATTGAACAGCCGAGTTTTGCATTTTTCCCCTTGCCGTTGAAACTTTCCAAACGGCTGCTACTCAATCCTATTGAACAGATGTTGTTCAAATTGAATAACCTTGTTTTTACATCCTATTATTCCCTTTATCCAGCACCCCTTCCCTAATCTACACCCGACCTATAAAGGAAACTCTGAGTAGGGAATGGTCATTGAAGAAGAGAGGGAAATAGTAAAATTACCAATATCATTACTCCTCATCACTATAATCCTTAAACAGGAAGCTGACATTGTACATACATGAAATGAAAGGCTAATTCCTCCCCACTTCAAATATTTTATCATACAATACATGACCTTATGATGGTATATCTTTCTGCACTATTCGAGTAATGTTCTCCTCCAATATGAAGAAATGGAAATAAGGGGTATTAATTGTATTGGAATTATTCAACTTTTCTCACCATCCCTAACTCTTAAGGAGTTAATGAGCCTCCCTCCATGTATAAAGAAGCAACTATTATGCATTCATGCAAATTTTTTAAGAGGATAGGGGGTCTCATCACGAGCCAGTCTACCATGATCATAAGGATTTAACAAGTGACATGCCCACAATGGCCACCACACCAAGGTAATGACCTTTTCATCTGCTTGAAGGACAAGAGGTCTCATCATGAGCCAACCTAATCACTCTATTACAATCCTAGTGAATGGCAATGTGACTATCTGAATATCACACCAGCACAGTGACCTCCTTATAAATCAAAATGCTATGATTCAAAAATAAGTATTGTGCTTACATGCAAATTTTTAAGAGAGGATAGGGGGTCTCATCACGATCCGGCCTACCACGTTCATAAGAGCTTAGCAAGTGACATGGCCACAATGGCCACCACACCAGGGTAATGACCTTCTTATCTTTTTGAAGGATAGGAGGTCTCATCACAAGCCAGCCTGATCACTTTGCTACAACTCTAGTGAGTGGCACTATGGTTATCTGGCTATCATACTATCATGGTGATCTCTCCACAAAATTGGAAGAATAACTATTTTTACATAAGGATCCTAGCTCATTCTTTTGGGTTAAAATAGCAACCCTGTCGAGGCTATGAACGCCTGCTGGCAGCAGTGGCTCTGCTTGTGGTATGAAAGTATGCTTCATCAATAGCCAATTACTCTTATATATACTTTATCTTTCATTCTTCTTCCATAAGCTATTACTCGAATTAGTGATAATTATAATCTACCACATGAATAACTAACAGAGATATGCTTACATATTTGAACCCCGGGATGACGGCACCAATCATTTCCTGTCTCAGTCTTGCTTCTGTCATAAATTTTCATTGAGGAGGGACATCATATCATAATAATAGTTATACTATTCCCTCTTCCTTTCCAGTCACTTCTGCACAAGATGAAATTATGGCAAAACTTCCAAATCTGACCTTTACACTATGTATGCTAGTAATTACTCAACCCCCTGAAGCTTGAAAGCCATGACCTTCTCCTTCACGTACAGGTCATTATTACCAAACCCTGACATTCTCGTGTTCGCATTCATGATTGGCCAAATCCCTCTTGTACTTGAGGACATGGGCGCCCTTTCTTCGATGAAGGGGGTATAATTAGTCTTAAATTGGCAAGCATGCGAAATTTCTACACAAATCCCGTTAGATACATCGATAAGACCAGAGGAACACTGCAATTAAGGCATGAAGTTACCTGCACAGAACCGCAATCTCTCTTTCGCTTGCATACAACATTCAGTAGAAACAACAGATCTGGGAGAGAATACAATTAGAGGAAGAGACCCAGGAAAGCACACCAACTATGGGAGGAAATTCCCTCTGGAACGAGCCTGTAAATTTTCCAATTTCAGATGTAGCTAGCGCCATCCTCCAGCAAGTCGGCTGGCTGACATATGTACATCGATTACAGGGATTTGATACGGAAATTTCAATTGATTTTCTGCAAAATCTACAAGAAGGCCAGACTAGAATCAAGGGTTGAATTATACCAGTCACAGAGGAAATTATTGCAGGAGTCTCCGGAATACCAGCAAAAGGAGAAAGATGGACAGAAAGACATCTCCTCCTACAAGAGGCAGTAGCAGCATATCAGGATCTGGAGGAACCATTGGAGCGAAAAGGGAAAGGGATTAATCCTAACTCTCTACACCAAACATGGCAGGAACTAACGACATTCATCCAAAGGTTCATAAAATGTGACGAATGTCAGGACGTGGTAAAACCTCGCGAGCTTAAAATCTTAGTTGTACTTAAGCAAAATATTTCTGTTAATATGCCTGCTTTCTTATATTCCATATTGCATGATACTGTTGTTCGATTAAGCAGAGACAAAAATTCCCAAGCAGTATTCAGTCACCACTGGTTAATTAAAGTATTCATCATACATGAGTTGGATAAACAGCAAATAGCCTAGGACAATTTTGTTAACCTTGCTGCACAGGAACCTGAAATAAACCCTGGAAAAACTGAAATTGAACTTCCCGGGGTAAACATACCTAGAAGAAAAAGGACCCGAACTGAAACCTCAAAACCAAGCAGGAAAAAATGATCCAAAACACTTCAAGGAACCTCGGACCTCATAGAGGAGGCAGGACCATCCCACCCTCAAAACGCATCCTTACAAGACTTCAAGGAATAAATGGCTCGAGTCCTAGAACAAATGAGGACAGACTACGAATCTAGAAATGCATCAGGAGCAAAAGAGTAAGAGGAAACCATAGATAAGTCTGTCACCGCCAGTAGTTCTGGTCACACTGAAGTCCTACCCGAGCAAGAAGAACTACAGGACAATGGGGCTTTGTCCCCTCTTGAGAATTATGAGGAGAATAGCGAAGGGCAGGCAGAGGAGAGAATGAAATCAGAAAATCAGTCAGGTGACACTGTCCCTATGGAGCAAAACATAAGCATAGAAACAGTTCCTTTGACACTAGGAGGTAACACTACCCCACCTAGTCGAGACCCTCATGCAGAAGTAAACTCTGAAGACCAAATAAGAAACACCATCATAGGAAACCCTGAGGTTGGCAACACCATCCCTGAAAATGAGAATATTGCTCCTCCACCACCTGTTGAAATCAGGTCAGGTGAGAATTCAGTCGAAAAGAAGATTAAGAAACTGAGCAGGGCCTGCAAAATATTAAAGAAAATGGTGAAATATATGATGAAACAACTGAAGGAGGAAAGAAGGGCCCAAAACCCGAAGAAGGAAACCACCACCACAGGAACTCAAACAGAATTAGCCACCAAATTGATAAACATTGTTGAGGCCGAGATGCAGAATGACTTAGCTGACATCGTTGAGGCTGAGATACAAACCGACTTGGTAACTACTTCAGAGGCTGAGGTACAAACCAATTTAATCGATACTGATGAAACTAGAATATAGACCGACTAAGCAGGTACTACTGAGGCTGAAATTCAGACAAAACTAGCAAATACCATTGAATCTTCTACAAAAACTGAGCAGAAAACTACAGAAAAGAATGAGACCCAAACAAAGTAAGCTGCTGCCTATGCCCCCCTAGTAGAGAAAGTTGTTAATCAGAAATTACACAATGAACTGGTGCAAACACAGCATGAGCTAGCACAATGTAGGAAGGCGGTGGTGCCAACACAAGAATACGAAGCACTACTAAAGAAATTCACAGACCTCTCCTCCACAGTGTAGGTTTTAACCCTGTACATAAATTATTTGCAAACGAATCTTAAAGACAGAAAATAAACAGTAGCGAGAGCATAAAACATAAAACAGATAAACACAGATATTTTCCTTTGGATCCCAAATCGAGACGACCAGCTTGATTTTTCATTATATTCCTTTTGGTGTTACAACACATATATATACATGTCGAAGAATACATAAACCCCAATCCATTAACCCTGGATTAGAACATAACTGTAGTTCCCTTGACCAGATCTACAAAATACCAGGGGTCGAAAACCATCATGCCCCAAAACCATGTGCAAACCCATGCACAAAACCATGGGCAAGTCCGCCCACCAGAAAATAAGGACCAAAAAAAAATTTCCGGGGCGCTACACTAGACCCCGACAGGGGGGGCTACCGCCCCCCCCTATTACCCCCCCGCGCGTGATTAGTCATGGAAAGAATATAACACAAACCCAACACACAAAAAATTAAACATTTGCCTAGTTCAAGAAGAACAGGAAAAGGCAAAAAGGGCACAAGAGCAGGTGGAGCAAGCCAACAAACAAATCACTATGATTTTTTCTCTGTATAATGATGCACTATCATGCAGGGCACCAGCCACAAACTATGCCCTGTTCTTAACAGAACAATATTTACTGTTGAAATTCAAGGCCGTCAGGGCAGGAAAGTCTACAACTTTTAGGACTATAGAAGAGTTTTTCCACTGCTGTAATGATCAAGATGAACAAGTCCAACGCCTTCTATGTGAACTTTACATGCACAATTTATTTCTAGAAGAGGACACGGACAGCAATTCTAGTCCCTTTATAGGAGATGTTCAGCTCCAAGCCTTCCTCTCATTCGCCAAGAACCAGATTAAGTGTGCCAAGGCATATAACATCTTCCAAAAGAGAGAACATGGCCTAGACTTGTGGGTCATAGGGGAACCTACAAAACCCCTGCAAATATTTATCCAGCACAAGAACTTCATACGAAGGCAAGGTGTAAGGACTAGGTTGGGGCCTATCCATAAGGACATCATAGAAAATGGTCAGGAATACTTTGAAGACATTCGAGAAGCAGCCTTGGCATCAGCTAAACAAAGATGGATGGCCTCCATGAACAACGTAAAGAATAGGGAGCCATTTGGCTACTGGAATTTCAAGGTTGCTGCCTCCAGATTCCTCTCATACAGTAACCTGGTCTTTAGCATGGGGCCTGTATGGCTAGGATGTAGGTATAGAAGCCCTCTTCTCTGGTATCCTCCTGAGGACTATAATCATAATTATGAGTTACCAGAGGGGGCTGCCTTTGCAATAATGAGACAAAAACAAGGTTTCAGAACATACAAGGAAAAGGTCTACCCTGCCTACTCCCTAACACAGTTGCATCTCAGTCATCTGTTTGCATGAGGACATGCAATTAGGTAAGCATGGGAGTATATGTTGGGTTGGAATTAAGGTATGTTTTCACCCTATAATTACTTCGAATTATGACAAAATCTTAGGAATTCTTCCTCATTTTGACAATAAAGAAAGAAAAAATTTATGAAAATCAAAAAAATTGAGCTTAACGACAAAAATGAATGTTTCTATAACATAAATTTGACTTATTATATCTCCACATGTAGGAAGGCAGAGCAGCTGAACCAACGGAAAATAGAAGACAACCGACAGACATGAATGTATGAGCCGGCAGAAGGCAAAGAGACAAATTCAAGCTCAAAGACTCAAACAAAATCCACGCGCAGCGGCTGTCGTTTGGATAATACTATCTCATTGCATGAAAATGCCTTTAAAAGGACCAGGGATGAACTAGATAGAGAGTCTAATAGGAATTTTCCCTCTGTAATCAATGCATCAAGACAGAGTTGTCAGATTGTATTCTTGTATCATCTTTTGAGTTAATTAAGAGTTTTGATGTTTTGAACAATTACCTTTTGAGGTTTTCAGTGCGTTAAAACTCCTAGTGGTCTAGGCCCAACCCCTGGGAGTTTCCTCGCCAATTTCTGTGTTGTGCATTAGTTACAGAATCCATGTCTAGTTATCTGATGCGGTTGTAAAATACTTTTCTACTCAATAAAGTTACAATTTTTCTTCCTTCAGAATAGTTTAGCATTTGTACTTCTTGATTTAGAATAATTGCACTCATATCTTTTGGTTTATATAATAATGCTTCATAGCTGTTAGATGTTTCCATTTTCTTCCAACACCTTTGCAATCGATTTACAAGTCGTAGGATAATTAATGTTCAATGATTACTTGTCTTTGCAGATTAAATTGTCCTTTCAACATAGTGAGGCGTCGAATTGTTGATTAATGTTAATTAGTCAGTTTACAAAGATAATTCCATTGCAAAACTAAATAATTAATTTTTATTCCTTTCATTTAGATTGTTGTTCAATTCATGTAGATTGTTGTTCAATTCATTGAGATTATTGTTCAATTCATCAAGATTGTTGTTCAAACCATCACTATGTTGTTCAATCATAGGTTTCTCTTTTCTAAGCTAGACAGAATAATTAGACATAATCTACCAAACCATTCCCCTTTAATTTGATTGAATTAAAATGATTAGATAATCCTTTCTCATAATCAGCATAGAGTAACTATCAGTTGATCTCACTTGCATATATTGTGCTGACACTCTTGAAATAAGAAGACTTCCCTCAGGTTGACAATTAAATGAGAAGCACTAAGGTTGCCTATAATAAGCCACCTCTGTGACACCAACAGTCAGTTAGAAGATAGCGAGGTTCCTCATTTCTACTTGAGTCTAAGAATCTACCAATGCATTTTACACAATTCCATGTTAGACTCTGGAGCCTCCCACAATCTAATGCCAAAAGCCATTATGGAAAAGTTGGGCCTTGACATCACTCGTCCTTACCATGACTTATACTCCTTCGATTCAGGTAGAGTCCATTGCATTGGCCTTATTAAATATTTTGTAGTCTCCCTAGTGTAGATTCCAACAAAGAATGTTCTAATGGATGTGGTGGTAGCTGACATACCGCCACGGTTTGGCATGTTGTTGTCAAGATCCTGGGGGGAAATTGAGAGGCACATTGCAATTAGACTTTTCTTATGCAACTATTCATGTTTTTTGGAAATTGATAAAATTGTACTGTGAAAAAAAAATGAAATATATGATCACAAGCAAAGAAAAGCCTAACAATCATCTGATAAATGTTGTACATTCAGATTTAGAGTCATTCATTTTGTTTAATGATAGCGACTCAAATGATGTAGATAGCCAACTTTTAGATGTAGAAGATGTTCCAAAGATTCATAATTGCATCATAGAATTTATATAAAAGGAAAAACAGAATCTACCGAGCTCATCAGAACAACCATCAGATGAAACAGAGAAAAAATCAAAACATCCATTAGATAAAGTGGAAGAAAGTCCGGAAAAACATGAAGAAACAGTTCAAAAAAATGAGCCAAAACAAAAATCAGAGTTTTAGCACTTGGAGGATGAAAATGTTCTATGGTCCATAGAATTTGATGGTGCCCTGGGAAAATATGGTGCAGGCATTGGAATTTGGGTCTGCAACCCTTTTCATCAGCAGAATAATATCTTTACAAATGTTAGATTGTGCTCTTATAAGTTAGCTTTTGATTGCACTAAAAATGAGGCGGAGTATGAAGCACTAATTATTGGCCTAAAGATCTTGAAGAAATTGGGAGCAAGAAGAATTGTTGTGTATGGTGATTCAGAACTTGTGATCATGCAAGTTAAAGGTGAATAGCAAGCTAACCATTCACGAATGAGACAATACAGGAATTTCGCACTAGATATTTTGAAAAAAAATTAGGAGTGTATACTTACAATGGTACCAAGGAATCAATATCTTATGGCAGATTCATTGGCTAAAGCTGCAAGAAACTTTAAGATCCCCATCTTTTCAAACAAGAAGTTTTAGATTCATGTGAAACACTGGCCCACTATTCCCAATAACTTGTTGTATTGGCAAGTTTTCTAGGATGATAAGGAGGTTAATAAATTTCTCCAAGGTGAGGAAGAATTTGAGAATTGTTCCATAGATGAAATTTGTGATAAAGATGACCAAGATATAGAAGTAACTCAGATGGATATATTACAGCTAAAAGACAACAATATTCCAAAAGGTCTCATACCTTTGGAAGAATTGTTTAACCAAGATGACGTAGCAAGGAAGCCTACATTGGTGCCTACGGAAAAGGGTGTTGAAGATGTAAACATTGGGACAGTGGAAAAACCAAAGATGGTTAAACTATCCAAGTCATTATCTCCCGAGGTAAAGGCTGAATATGTTAAATTACTTTCTGAATTTTCTGATGTTTTTGCATGGGAGTATGCAGAGTTAAAGGTGTATGACAAGAACATCATTCAACACACTATTCCGATCAAGTCCGATCAAAATCCCTTTCGGCAAAATTTGAGAAGGATAAATCCCATGTTGTTGCCATCAATTGAAAAAGAGCTAAACAAACTTTTCAAGTCCGATATTATTGTCCCTATCAGATTCTCTGATTGGATTTTGAATTTGGTCCCAGTAAGAAAGAAGACTGGATAAATCCAGCTCTGTATATACTTCAGGAACTTGAACAAAGTGTCCCTCAAAGAAAACTATCCACTTCCCAAAATGGACCATATACTTCAAAGAGTTGTTGATTCTTCCCAAATGTCACTGTTGGATGGCTATTCGGGATATAACCAAATTTTGGTTCATGAGGATGATCAGAACATGACATCATTTACTACACCTTCGGGCATGTTCAAATATGCAAAGATGTCATTTGGTTTGAAAAATGCAGGGGCCACATTTCAGCGGGCCATGGACATACCATTCGCCAATGAAAAGATGTTTTCTTGGTTGTTTATTTAGATGACTTGACAGTGCTTTCACATTCTAATGATGAACATTTGCACCATTTAAGAATTGTTTTCGAGAGATGCAGGAAGTTTGGAATATCTCTCAACCCAAAGAAAAGCCTTTTTTCCATGGAGGAGGGAAAACTTCTCGGTCACGTCATCTCCAAGGATGGGATCTGGATTGACCCTTCCCGTGTTCAAGAAATTTAACAGATTGATTTCCCTCGCAGCAAAAAGGAAATACAAACATTCAATGGTAAGATGAATTTCTTACGTTGAATCATTCCTAATTTGGTTGAGCATCTTAGAGAATTGATAAATATGTTGAATAAAGATAATGATGTGAAGTGGTCTGAAGATGCCCAGAAATCCTTCAACTCAATAGATTTTTCCTTGACTACTGCCCCTGTTTTGATAAGTCCTGATTATACTATTGATTTTATAATATTCTCATTTGCTTCTGAGCACACCATGGCAGCAGTCTTGATGCAGAAAAGGGATAAAACAGAGTTACCAATTGCATTTTTCAGTCACAATATCAGAGATGCAGCCCTTCGGTACAACATCGTAGAGAAACAGGCTTTGGATTTGGTTAAACCGCTGAAATATTTTAAAGTTTACATTTTACATTCACATACTCTTGCCTATGTGCCTAATGCAGCTGTAAAATAAGTTCTCATGCAGACTAACCAAAAAGGTAGGAGAGGGAGATGGATAGCAAAATTACTAGAATATGACCTTGAAATCAAGCCCGCCAAGTTTATCAAAGGTTAGGACTTAGCCAAGCTCATGGTTGAGTCAAACCTTCATGCTCTAGAGATCAACTTGATTTCAGCCTTGTTTGATAATGAAGAAGAAGTGAATCTCATTCAGGTATCTAATATATTTTTGTCATCTCCACGATATTATGATATTGTTTATGTTTTGCAACACCTAAACCCTCTTGTAGGCATGACTAAGAGTCAAAACGGATATTTGAAACTCAAAGCTTCAAATTATTGCATATTGGACAATGCACTTTACTGAAAGGATCATGGAGGTGTGTTGCTGAATTGTTTGGTCGAAGAAGAATCTAAGGAAGTGATGAATTAATTCCACAAAGGAGATTGTGGGGGCCACCTATATAGGAAGACCACGACCAATAAAATATTGAGATCAAGATAATATTGGCTGACACTTTTTGTAGATGTCTACAAAATAGTAATGAGTTGCCACAAATGTCAAGTTTTTTAGGGTAAGAGAAAGCTTCTCTCATTACCTCTTCAACCTATTTCATTACATGCACCATTTCAGCAGTGGGGCCTATATTTCATAGGTAGGATTCACCCAACATCATCCGAACAACACAAGTGGATATTGACAGCCACATATTACTTTACAAAGTGGATCAAAGCAATCCTGACCAGGCAAGCAACAGAGTCTGTCATGATTCAGTTTTTAGAAACTAATATTTTGTCCCATTTTGGTTGTCTCACTAATATTATCACAAATAACGTGGAAGTATTCACGTCTAAGAATATGACAGAGTTTTTTGATAGATATAAAATTAATTTGGGACACTCTACAGCCTACTACCCACAAGGTAATGGATTGGAGGAGTCCTCTAATAAATCCTTGATTAGTATTAGGTGATTAGTAAGAATTCTATTGGCATGTCTCCTTGTCAAGTTGTGTATGGTGTCGATATTGTGTTCTCTTCATCATTAGCAGTCTCGGTAATGAAATTGTTGCAAGAAGTAGGGACTCAAGAAAATTACATACATCACCATATTAATCAAATGATACACCTTTAGCAGATGAGAGATGAAGTATTTCAGAATACTTCAAAACTCCATGATAGGATAAAGAAGATCTATGACAAGAAAACAAAGGAATACAACTTCAAAGTTGGAGATGTAGTACTCCGCTGGGATGCCAAAAATGAGGATAAGGGTAAGCATGGAAAATTTGAGAATTTATGGAAAGGTCCATATCAGATTTCTTCTTGTCAGGGACAAGATGCTTATTTACTTGAAGAGATGAATGGACAAGAATTTTTAGGAGGACCAGTCAATGGTAGGCTCCTAAAGCACTATCTTTTCTTAAGCACATTTTTCAATCAGTTTTCAATTTCATTGTAAATACCAGTTACATTTTCTGCAAGTGTGAAGTAGATATCACTGGAGTTCGGAGCCCAAAGTGAAGGCCATGGAGCTTCACTATTTTTCTTCCATTTTCAAAAGTTCAGTTTTAAGTCAAGTAAGCCAGTATTGAGTCAAGTTTCTGCCATTTGAGTTTGTCTTGAGTCACTCTATTTCCTCTGAGTTATCAGTTTTCAGTCATGTTTATTAGTTTGATTTTTTTACTATATTGGCCAAATGGATAAGGCACTTATCTGGAAAATCCAGAGTTTTGTGGTTCTTAATACCTCTTTCAATACTATCATCCCCAATAAGCCAATGTTAGTTTCAGTATTTGTATCCTACCATTAGTGATCAAAAATAATCTTTTCATATCATTTTAGGAGTCCCACTCAGAAATTTTTTATTCATTCCACTAATTAGTCACTGATGGTAGCCCTAACCCAAAAAACATCACTCTTCCTAAAATTTGATTACTTGTTGGCATAGTTTCATACCTTGCTGACTGTACACCATCCATAAAGTCAATATCAGTCATGTCATCTTGAAAATCAGTCCTTAAAGGTCTCATTAGGTCTTTTAGGGTTTTCCAAGGTCCAATAAAATTTCATATCCACTTTATAAGACCAGCAAGTAAAGGGTGATCAAATAACATCTCTTCCCCATATGAAGATGATTTGTGAAGAAAAATTCTTATTTCAGCATGTAATTTTGAGTTCAAATGTAATTTTTAATATTTTCATTATGTAATTTTATGTCTTTAAAAATGTAATAATTTCACCATCCCAAGCTGCTAACTCAGTGTTCCAAAGATTCCAAAGCACTAAAAAGTCAAATTCAAAGAGTTCTCAAAGTCATCAAAAGATCAATTTGTCAAAGGAAATAGTCAAGTAAAGGGTAAAGTTTCAAAAGGTTAAGTGAATAAAAAAGGAATAAAGTGGGTCCCAAGACCCAAATCATCAATTTCATGAAGTATAAGACCACCAAGACATCCCATTCAAACTCATTTGCACATCCAAAGGTCGATTTTGCACTCCCTCAGCCCGAAAAGATCGAATTGCAGAGTCAGAGGCAAATTTTGTTCTTGGCGCTGCACTTAGGAGAGTGTTGTGCGTAGGCAAATGGAATTGTGCATAGGAGAGAGGCATTGTGCTTAGAGCATTTGGCTCTGCCTTTTTTACCTCAAGCACTACGCTCCTTGGAAAGTTGCTATGCTTTTTCCCAGTGTGTTTCTCTTATGCGCAGTAAGCACTTGGAGCATCAAAACACCCTCAAAATCTTCCAAATTTTCAGCATAAGCTTGTTTCCTCATTTATAAAGTAAGTAATACAAAATCATTGCCACCTTGATTTCCTAAATGTCATTTTTATGGTGCTTTTCTTCATGAGAAAAATTGACATTATGTCTAGTGGAAAACCCTAGTATCACTCCCTCACTATCAATCTACTGCCCATAAACCCTACAATACCTTCCTACATCACTATTCAACCCATCCCTACCCCTACACTACTCTTTCCTAATCCATAAACCCCTTCCCCATAAAACCCTAAGTCCTAGGCCATTAAAATTCCTAGGCAGCCACTACCCCAAACCTGTAATCCAAATATCATTTTTAACACCCTAAGTATATTGACCTCCTATCACCCCCTAAAGTTCCCTAACCCCTTCCCTCAACTCCATAAATTTTCCTACCCTAATCCCTACTTCCTAGACCTATCCCCATTCCCATTTCCTCCCCTAGGGTTTCTAGACAAAGACACCATGGAAGAAGACAGAGACTATATGGAAGAGGAGAAAGATAGGCAAGAGAAGGAAGATAGATTGGAGGAGGACAAACAACAAAGAAGGTCACACAAAGGAGGGAGAATCCTAAGTGCTGTGGTGTGTTTGGTGCACATATGTACAAAATCACACCAGTTTAAGGGGTGTGGTTTACCCCTTTAAACTATTGGTAACAGGCAGAAAGAAGTGGAGTCAATGAGCATACTATATAGAAGAAAAGCATGCAAATGTAATCTAAAAACTAAACATAAATAAACAGGAGATCTGAATGAGTCAAATGACATAATAATGCAAACGGTGGCTCTAGGCCCCTCTTATTGAGTGCTGGTAGTAAGAAGAGTGATACTTTACCCTCTTGCCAAAGGGACCCTAAACAATGGTTCTAGGTCCCGATGCAAGGATGTTTTTATCCCAAGCTTGCCTTGATGCAGTCTCCCTCTCTCTCTACTGTGTGGAATGAGCTTTTTGGGTGGCCAACAAGTGAGTCTCCTCTGTCTTTAGCTCTGGGTCACACACTACTGGTATTGCTTGGGAAATTATGGCCAGCATAATAATGTGATCACCCATTCTTCATCTCATGGTGGCTTTATATAGAAGATTTCAAATCCTCCTTCCCTCTCTTGGTACATGGAAGATGAAGACCCAAGAGAGGGTTATGATTCCTTTGTGTGCTCCAAATATTCCATTGTGTGCTCACATAGTGTCTAAGGAGGCGTTGGTGGTTGTCCATAGGCGACTTCAAGTAAGGAGTGACTTGTCCTTTGCTTTGTGTGGTCCCGAATAGTGACATTTTGCCACTCTCGGGAATGTGTGCATATCGGGAAAAAAGGCACGCAGAAGGCACTCTTCTCGAAGGATAATGTGCACACACAACATTTAAGACTAGTTAAAATTTGATTTTCCTCAAACCTTTGAGATTTTTAAATACTTTTTGGATTCTGCAATGTCTTCCAGCCCTGTAAATCCTTTGGCTTGACATTAATTAATTTCATCTTCTGCTGTACGATTTTCTGTAGAAATTTGAATAATGGATGAGTTATTCACTGAGATTATCCTGATTACACACTATTTGAGCTTCATGCATAATACATAACCTCTTCTACAATTGATCATCAATTTGCGGAAATAGAAGTAGTCGCATGCGATCATTAAAACATAACCAAGCACACATATAACACAGTATGTAATGGGGAAAGCTTACAGCTGAAAACCCCCAACTATCTGTATATTATAATGATAGAGAACATGTAACAATACATAGTACAAACTCCTCACAAGCTCTCAGCACTATCTCCAATTGTTACACACAAACTAGCTCAGATCTGAACAAGTCACAGGTTCAAATCTCCTCCACTATTTTCCTGCCTCTACTGCGCAATCCAAGATGAGAATGAATGAGATCCAAGTTCGAATCCCCTTGGCTTGTACTGCGCAATCCTCATTGGACATCCCAATCAATGTGTGTGTAAATCTCATGCACAGCCATAGTCACAACTGATAGTAGACTCACCCTTTCACCCACCTCTAACGGTCTCCTTCAGGCCCGGCCATGCTACCCCGGTTAGCGATGTATTATTTGGTTGATTTGGAGTTAATAATTAGTGAATTAATTAATAATTGATTCACACCACTCATCACTAGTGTATTTATCGGTTGGAGCTAAATAAAACTAGAGCAACTAAAGTTAAACCGAACTAAACTCCAACAAGCTGTCTCATAAACTCCACCAAATACACTTACATGAGTTCTAGCGAAATCGACCATGCAATAGCTCCACTAAACCCTCAGGAATAGCGTAATTCCTTCTATCAGCTGCATGTGCCACATCTGTGCACTTAACTGAAGTTCTCCGAGAGGATAAGATAATGTTTAGAGTCCAAATATTATTAAGAGCTAATAATATTCGACATATCTATTTTTAGACTGGCAATCTAAAAATAGATTCCGCCCAATATGTCTAAAAATAGAAATCCATATATTTTCCAACTTGACCAACCATCCATAAATAGCATCCAGAAACTTATAGAATATGCTCCATATGTCTAAAAATAGACATAGTCTAAAAATAGACTTTGCGACAAAAATCACCTGTGTGGCCCCCACCTAGTTTTGGTGATCACTTTCCAACTAGGATCAGGAAAGATGTTTCAGGATACCTCCTTCATTGTTTCTTGTTGCAATCTTCAACACTCCCTCTCAACAAGAAAGGACTATCTTTGCATGCGACATGCAACTCCATGCATTCGCCCTGCAACCTTCACAAGCGCCATGCAACTCCATGCATATGCTCTGCAACTCCTCTGAAACTGAATAGGCTCCAAACAACTCAATCAGTCTGATGCATCTATCATCAAAGTCTTCGACTTCTGCTGGGCCCAATTGCACATGTCATCAGGAACCACTGCGTTGTTGAACTCTTGCACCCATGCACTCTTGCACTTGCTGTCAACTCTAATCCGCGCTCCAGTATCCGACACTGTCACTTTGATCTGCCTTCATCAATCCAATTGATCATGCTACTGCTACGCTGTGGGCACCTCATAGCCAGGTTAAACTCATGAGATCCACACCATCTCCATGAATCCTGCCCAGAAATCTCCTCTTGGGATTATTCATGCATGTCGCCCCACCTCTCACCTGGTGGTATAGCTGCATGCACTCCCTCTGCCCATCTGGCACAAAATTTCTCTACATGAGTGGTTTCTTCCACTTCATGATCCTCATCTTGTGGCTGCTCCACATCCTGAGGTTCACTGTTACCTGCATGCAAATCCTGCTCCCTCTCAAGCATCAATTGCATGGCTTTCTTGCACTTCCCAACAGTAGGAAGCTCCGTAGACATCCCATCTACTTCAAGTCTGTAGAGATTCTTTGCTCGAATCCCAACCTTCTTGACTTGTCTTGTTGCCTTGTGCCGAAGGAAAAATTTTCCTTCACTGAAGACAACTTCATACCCTTTATCCTCTAACATTGCGGCTGAGATCAAATTCTTCTTTAAACCTGGAACATGCACTACATCTTGTAAAAGAATGAGTTTACCTGACTCCCTCTGAAAGGTTATGGTACCAATGCCGGTCGCATTGTATCGTCCATTGTCGCCCAACTCAACATGAAACTGGAGATCTTTCTCCACCAAGTCACTGAAAATATTCACATCTCTCGTCATGTGAAAGGAAGCGCCACTATCAAAATACCACCCTGATCCCAATGCACTAGACACCATGCATGCGATCAATGAGAAGTCCAACTCAAATTGCGAGGCAAGAGCCTCACCAGGCTGTGACTCGACTGCTTCTTCTTCTTCTTTTGTGGACAATTAGGGACATAATGTCCATGCTCATGGCGGTGAAAACACTTCACTTTGGACATGTCTAACGGCTCTTTACCATACATAGGATTGAGAAAGCATTCTTGTTCCTTCCTTCCTTGCTTTGGTATGATGCAATCTCTTCATCAAATTCCTTTTGATGAAGATCCATCCCTGGTACTCCGCCTTATCTCCTCTTGCACAAGATCCGACCAAAGTCGCTCCCATCCTGGCAATTTTTCCCGGCCATTGACAGAGTCCTTATAGGAGTGCCAACTCTTCGGAAGCCCAAGGAGAGCCAAGCTCACCAATTCCTCATCATCCACACTAACTCCTACACTCCCAAGCTCATCCCTGCAGTGGACAAACTTTGTCAAGTATACCAGAATAGTGTCATTCTTCTCCATCTTTATTTTCCTGAGTTTATCCTTGAGCGCCAACTTCCTCTGGTCGCTCTTGCTTTGGAATAAATCTGTCAAGGCTTTCCACATCAAGAATGGAGAAGCCTTACCATGCAGGCTGGACACTATGTGATCCTTCATGCCCTCCAACAGAATCCTTCGACACTTTGCTGTCTTCTTTTGCCAAGCCTCAACTAAGGCAGCATCGCTAGAAGTAGGCTTTGGGACTTCAGCATCTATGAACTCCTTCAACCCATTGTCATCTAACACCGCCTCCATCCTGTCCTTCCATGCAATATAATTCGAGCTGCCCTCAAGGGCATACTCCAATTGCAATCCGTTGAAAGACATCTCAACTTCGACACCAAGAAAACACTGCTGCAAATTCGAATTCCACCAGCTCAAAACTCAACCGCTTTTGATCTGAAATTGTGAGAACAAAGTATTTCTAGTACAGAGATAGACTGTAGGGGAATTTACTGGATTTTTCACCTTTCAAAGAAAGGATGGATCCAGAGGCTACCTGGCCCTCGTACAGACTCTGTCTACCGAAATAAATTGTAATCATTGTAATAGATCCGATGATCATTTTTCGCTTTGATACCATGTAGAAATTTGAATAATAGATGAATTATTCACCGAGATTATCCTGATTACACACTATTTGAGCTTCATGCATAATACATAACCTCTTCTACCATTGATCATCAATTTGCGGAATTAGAAGTAGTCGCATGCGCACATTAAAACATAATCAAGCACACATATAACACAGTATGTAATGGGGAAAGCTTACAGCTGAAAACCCCCAACTATCTGTATATTATAATGATAGAGAACATGTAACAATCATAGTAAAAACTCCTCACAAGCTCTCAGCACTATCTCCAATTGTTACACACTAACTAGCTCAGATATGAACAAGTCACAAGTTCAAATCTCCTCCACCTGTTAGCCTGCCTCTATTGCGCAATCCAAGATGAATAATGATGAGATCCAAGTTCGAATCCCACTGGCTTGTACTGCGCAATCCTCATTGGCAATCTCAATCAATGTGTGTGCAAATCTCATGCACATCTATAGTCACAACTGATAGTAGACTCACCCTTTCACCCACCTCTAACACTGGTCTCCACTGAACTGTCCATGCACTGCAGTTAACTGATGTATTCTTTAGTTGATTTATGAGTTAATAATTAGTGAATTAATTAATAATTAATTCACACCACTCATCACTAGTGTATTTATCAGTTAGACTAAATAAAACTAGTTCAACTAAGTTAAACTGAACACAACTCCATCAACTGTCTCATCAACTCCACCAAACTCTGCCACATGAGTTCTAACTGAAGTCAACCATGAAATAGCTCAACTAAACCCTAGGAATAGCGTAATTCCTTCTGTCAGCTGCATGTGCCACATCCATAGCTCGAACTGAAGTGCTCCAAGAGGATAAGATAATGTTTATAGTCCAAATATTATTAAGAGCTAATAATATTCGACTGATCTATTTTTAGACTGGCAGTCTAAAAATAGACTCCGCCCAGTATGTCTAAAAATAGAAATCCATCTATTTTTCTAACTTGACCAACCATCCATAAATAGCATCCCGCAACTCATATAATATGCTCCATATGTCTAAAAATAGACATAGTCTAAAAATAGACTTTGCGACAAAAATCACCTGTGTGGCCCCCACCTAGTTTAGGTGATCACTTTCCAACTAGGATCAGGAAAGATGTTTCAGGATGCCTCCTTCACTGTTTCTTGTTGCAATCTTCAAAATTTTCCAGTGTTAACAGTTTCCCCCTAATGTGTGAGGTCTAGGAAGAACTGTATAGCTGAAATACATTATAGTTTCTTTTCTGTATCGTGCGTAGAGAGAGAGAGAGACCTGCGTGAAGCCTTGGGATTGAAAACACCCTGCACCGTTTCCAAGAATGACCATGGCCTAAGGGATCCCTATAAGAAAATAAAATTTACAATAAATATACAAAATTTCAATGAGGCAGGCATGTCCCATGCTCGTGATGTTATGGCTAGTTAAACAAAATTGACAGATATATGCTCTGTCATGTCACTACTATGGTAGTGATGCTGGCAGTTGTTGACGACGACTGTTGATGCCTTCATGGGCATTTTTTCTTTGACAATAGGTGGAATGTGGTACCCATATGCATAAACTGGGTATGGCATATAGTTGCGCAATGTACGCATAGGTGTTGGCTAGGACCTTCCCGTGTAAGCATTGTTGACAGAGACGCTTATGGAGGCACGGGTCTTCGACAGATCTAACCAAAGTGCAATGGTTGTAAGGTACAATACCATCTTGACATGAAAGCTTTTGTTGTATTCGAATTTCAGGAGGATTGATGACATCTTTGGACAATGATGTCTCCCACAGTGCCACTCGAGGATGCCCCTTTGTAAGGAGAGGGGTAATCCAAGGTACTGCTTCCTTTTTGGAATATGGGTGTTGAAGTCGACAAAAAAGGAAGCCTCAACCGAATGAGGGGTCGCTGATAGGAGGGATCGGGGTCCTAGATGTGGTGGGTTTAACATAGGCTGTTAAGTCCCTATATTAATAGTGTAGCCCCCCTTATTGTTATTATTGTACCCTTGTAACCCCCATTTTGTTATTATTGTGCCCTTAAATTATTGTTGTTAGGTTGGCTAGGATTACATTGTGGCCCACTAGGATTACATTATGGCCCCATGGACTCCTATATATAGAAAGGAGGTTTTGTAAATTGTATCATCCAAGAATTGTTCATTTATGTAATGTATTGGAGGTTGCCCCCTCGAGGTGGCTTATTTCTAAGGCGTTGATATCTCTTTTCTTCTATTTTTGAAGCTGGTTACACAACATTCGGTATCAGAGCTTTGGGATTCTAGGGTTTCGCTGCTCCAAACAAGTCATCGTGGAATTTTCGCTATAAATTTTTCTCTACGAAGTTTCAGAAGCTGAAATTTTTAGGGTGCGAAGCCAAAATCTTGAGGAAGCTTGTATACAAATTTCAGAGCTTGGTTCACAATATTTTCGGAGATATGATCTGTGGAAGTCAGGTCTTTTTTCAGGCTCCTAAACAGGTCATCGTGGCATTTGCGCTATAAATTTTTTTCTACGAAGGTTAAGAATCTGAAATTCATATGGTATGAAGCTGAAATCCTGAGGAAATTCATCAAAAAATTTCAGAGCTTGGTTCGCAATATTTTTGGAGATATGATATGTGGAAGGTAGTGCTTTTTCAGGCTCTTGAATTTCATCTCAAAGAGGTGATCGTGGGAAAAGTTCAATAACTCTCTCTCTGGGGATCGGATTGGAGTACCATAAAAATTGGTCGCAAGTACACGAACTTTAGTTTAGTGGCTATCAATTTCAAAGACAAAGGAAAAAACAATGACACGTGGCAAGTCGTACAAGTTCGCTCTACTGAACCAATCCAGAATTAGGTCATTGTGGGAGATTGGACACAACTTTGTCTTGGAGAATCCAAATCAGGTCAGCCCTGTGGAATTTTAAAGAAGCTTCAGAGGGCTATTGCAGTGCTGAATTTTAGATATAGAAGATCTGTAATCACATAGATAATATAATTTCAATATCGAGCTCCTCAAAAGCAAGTAAAAGGTGTTTATTTGTTTTTTCGAATTGCATAAATCTTGTTTGAAAAATCAGTTTGAAGTGATTCCAAGGGCGTATTGAGCATATATTTCAATATTTGGTTCTGAGATGCCTCCTAAAAATAATTCAACACCCATTATTCCCTCAGAAATCTATACTATGACGCAGGAAGAGGAAGAATTGCAGTATGAGATATCAAAATTACAGTACCAAGTGCAACAAATTTCGATCTTACGAAGAGCAACCGAAGATGACATAGATGGTTTAGAAATGGAAGCTAAGTTGGATGGTTTGAAGGATAAAATAATAAAAATAATATGGATGATAAATTAGTGGAAGATGACATAGAACATCAACAACAAATTTGTTTCAACTCTCAAAGGATAACCTAACTTTGGGTGAGTGTGAAACCTATATGTATCAACATCCCATGAAAGAAGTTCCAAACCAGTCACAAAACAATAACTCGTAAGTACGATCAAATTTGAGTATCTCGTGAAGTGGAAGAACTTCCCTGTAGAAGATTCCACATGGGAGGATGAGAATTTTATACAGAAGCATCAAGAAATAATCAAGCGTTGAGGACAACACTTATTTGAAGGAGAGGGGCATGTTAAGTCCCTATATTAATAGTGTAGCCCCCCTTATTGTTATTATTGTACCCTTGTAACCCCCATTTTGTTATTATTGTGCCCTTAAATTATTATTGTTAGGTCGGCTAGGATTACATTGTGGCCCACTAGGATTACATTATGGCCCCATGGACTCCTATATATAAAAAGGAGGTTTTGTAAATTGTATCATCCAAGAATTGTTCATTTATGTAATGTATTGGAGGTTGCCCCCTCGAAGTGGCTTATTTCTAAGGCATTCATATCTCTTTTCTTCTATTTTTGGAGTTGGTTACACAACATAGGCATGTTGGCGAGAGGTGACTGAAAACTTATGATGGGGATTCAGTGGCCCGAGGTCGGAGTATACTTAAGCAGCTTGGCGGTAGTCATAGTTATTTCTGAAGGGGAAATCCCTGGAGTCGGTAGGACTTCCAGGGCAGGTGTAAATCGGCTATGAATGTCATGATGGTTTGTGCATGGGGGGTGAAATACTCTGACCAAGGGTGTTCAGGGACTGCTGCCATGGGAGAAAATATGAAATGAGAGGGTGAATGGGCGAAGTGCACCTTTGCAGTCTTTGTACACTTACCAAAAGAATAAAATAATGGGGTTTGGTTTGTACAAAACACAGAGATGGGTACCCCAAAACATGAAAGTTTTCTCTCACTGATGGCATGAGGAAGGTGTTTTGCTGGGGGTGGGGGTCCCATTGGTTGGTCTCATGTGCAGAGTTGATGAAGCGGATGTAAAGGTATCGCAGATGGGATTATGCTGGTGGAGGTATGGTGGACCAAATGGGAGGCGCGGTGCTACGCTCTTTATCTGCGTACACAACCTGGTCATCCGGGAAGGGGGTTTCAGTTTGTATGGTAACCATGACCCTATGCATGATGAATGGATGGGCATGAGGTGCTTCCTAGACTGAAGTGGTATGGCCATGGCGTCACTTGTGTTGTGATATATGGTCTCTGTGGGTGACGGTCACCATGGAGGGGAGGCTCTACCGACCAACGCGGATGTTTATCATGTGCAGGGTGAGGTGTTGATAAACACAGTCGAATAAGAGGACCCTATGGTTTATTTCTGATGGAGAAATGATGTCAGGATGTGCATAGTTTTATGGGGCTTTATCATGCTGAGGGTAGAATGATACCTGCTCTGGAACTTTCAGGAGATAACGTTGTGGATGGTTTGCGAGCTTTTCTTGCAAAAACAACTACCTCAAGTGAAAGAATTTTTTTTTATAAAATATTATTGAAAGACACGAGCTCTAAAAAGGAAGATGAGAGAGGGCATACCTGTCGGCACTGAAAATTTGTTTTTTCTGGAAAGCGAACGTGTGGCATCACTTCTGTTCATCATGGAGTGTTGATTACGGTGAAACTTACGATTTGCAAAATAGACCCTCTGATCTCTTGTTATGGCCTTCCGAAGTTTTTGAAAAGGGCGATAAATAGGTGAATATGGCCCTGATTCAATTCATTTGTACTTGCTAAGTTTTGAGAGGTCAGAGGATCCTGCGTAGCATTTCTTGTCGTTGCGGTCAACCAGAGCACCAGGGACTAGCAATACTATGCCCAGGTAACCTCCATGACGTCCTGCACTTAATTTTTTACAGCTTGATAGTGTCAGGGTCTGTATATACTGGGTTTGTACGGACTTAAGGTGACTTTTGACCTAGATTGCGCAGGCGATCTGGGCTAAAGTGCGTCATCTTTGCACGCAATTTTGGGGGATAAGCATGTGAGGGCACTCTATTCCCCAATTTTAGCGCGCCTTAGGCACGCCTGTGTAAAATATAGGTGCACGCTATGAGGTGAAAAAGTATTTTTTTTTGGGCCTATTTTTGGGTTTTTTTTGTACTGATGGGTACCTGTGTTGATGACAAGTTAGTGTGGAGGGAGTGGGACTGGCCCAAGATCCAAACAGATTTAGCTGCTGATACTGGGGCACGCTGTCAGTTGGAACTATGGGGCCTTCTGAAGTTTTCTGAGAATTATTTTCTTCAATCACAGGACTGATTACTATGGTACATTATTTAGCACTGGCGCAGGTGATGCAACATGTTCGTGTTGCAGGGTATGAACCTGATCATCTGTCCTGAGACAGATATATATTTTGTGACCAGCTTACTGCATCAGGGTGAGGCGCATAGGTATCCACTCCCTACAGGTACAGTGGACTTGGATAGATTCCAGAGGCGGCATTGTGGTGGGGCACCTATTATGGAGGGCTGCATCAACATTGCATCAGTTACAAATGTGGCAGAGCGGTGTGCTCTAGCAGTGATTGTGTGACTGGCGGGATCATTTGCTCTGCATCGGGTGTCTGGCCCACAGGTTGGATTTTTGCGCCGGCTGAGGTCCGGGCATTTTTTCGATTTTCCCATTTCTGTTTTTGACGGGATGGTGTCGCAATTGAACAAGGTCCAATGAGGATATAATTCATTTGTGTATGCCAGTATCTTGTGCAACATCATGTACGAGAGGGTAGTGCTCCTGAGGACGGTAGTGGCGGTGCCTATTAAGGGGCCACGGGAGCCATGTATGAGGAGGTGGGATCCAGTGATGCTGCGAGGCGGTGGTGGCATGGTGGGGCGTTATTCGAACGCCATGACAGAGGCCTAGTTCGAAGCTAACCCACAGATGTTCTTACCATACCCGTATGCGAGAATGGACTTCCAGGGCGACCCGGACATGGGTCTCCCTTTTGGTTATGTTTGGGGGCCTGCAAGTATGTTTTATATGTTTTCTACATTTGTTTGAGTATATATTTACTTATGTGTTTTGCTAGTGACACTAAAATCATTTTGGTTACTCGTGCAGATATTGGTGAGGTGGGTCGCCACATGACTCGACTGGTGGGCCACGATCCTCCGCGACGACCTCGGGGTGGTCAGGGAGGAGGTGATGCAAGTGGACTAGGTGGTGGTGCTAGTGGACCTGTTGGTGCTTCTAGGGAGGGTAGCAGCTCAGTTGTTGGAGAGGTTGCAACCGAGCGATCTCATGCTGATGCGGTAGAGGCTCACATTGTAGAACTGACAGCTCAGGTGTCTGCTCTTGAGGACTTCCGAGTTCAATTGGACCGCTTGACACGGGGGATGCCTACTCGAGGTTTCATGGATGACTTTGAGGAGGTATGGTTAGAGACAACGATGGCCCGTGAGAGGGACTATCAGCCCACTCTACGTCGGGTAGCGATTCCAGTTGTGACGACAGCTCCAGTGGTGGTACTGGGAGCAGAGATGGGTTCAGGTGCCCCTCTTGAGGGGGCACCCCCCTAGAGTATTGTTGTACATAGGGGAAGCACCCATTATGAGGATTCTTCCCTTATTTTATTTTATTTTTTGACAACTTTTGTATCTTTGGGCTGGAAATTAGGCCAGCGACACTATTTTCGTACTCAAATATACACATTGTGACATATATATATGAGAGATATTTTTTACGGCTCTACATGATGTATCACCTGTTTCAGTTTATGTATTATGTTATGCTAATGGATATCTATATTTTTGGTTTTATGTATGATGGTTTATTCGAGATGCATTCCAGTTTACGATATTGTTAGTTATGCGATCAGCTATTTGGTTTTGACTCCTTGGTACATATTTAAATTTGATATAGTCAAATTTTATGCTTAATCTTTTGGCACACAAATATTTTGTAAACATATGTGTATCTCTTGTCTCAAATGTTTGGTTTAGCTGCGACACTACTAACTAGGAATCAAGGTAGACATCCATATGGAATATGCCCTAATGGAGGGCGTCGCACATAATTCTGATGACGACGTCATATTTTTCCTGATTGTTTGTTGCTGAACAGATGCACACCCCATTTGATCATAGTGGCGATCGGTCAGGGTGGTAAATGACCCAGGCAGCTATGGCTAAATTTTGAGACCATCTTGATGCTCCATCAACAAATCCAAAATAACATTCATTTTGGTGATCCATGGTAATACTTTGAGCACTTTTAATCAAGTCTTTGGGTCAAAAATTTTGAGTGGTTAGGTTTGTGTGTACTTTCACTCTAGGGGAAGGGTCGTCTTGGCCCTTATGGGTATAATTTCTTGAGGTAAAGGCCATTGATGGGGTTATTGAGGCAGGTCTTGTCCAGCTCCGTCAAGATGTATGCCCCCTGTCAGATGCAATGTTTAATGATGTAGGGTCCTTTTCACAAGGTTTCAAACTTTCCTAGCCCTAAGGCCTCTTATGTGACATCACAGCGGAGGACTAATTCTCCCTCAGTCAATGAGTGAGGGGTGATGTGGCGGTCAAATGATGATTTTACCCTTTTCTTGTGGGCCTTATTGTGTTGTAGTGACTATCATCGATTTTCATCAACAAGCTCTAGTTGTACTAGGCGCTGCTCTAGAGGCTAGGTGTCATTAAGGACATCAATGGCGGCATGCAAATTTGGGATCTTGCAAAAATATATGCAAAAGCGCAAAGTACCTTGTTCTTTTGTGACAGGAGTGAGATGGAAATCCTGGGACGAGGAGACGGCAGTAATCCTATCGCCAATATGTGCTGATACAAATCGTATATGGTGGATTGTGTCATCGGCGTTTGGCGGGGGGAGAATCTCTATAATGGGATTCTGCATGAGCGCAATGTTGGGTTCCCCATTAGGATGGTCGATTTCTGGTAGGTGGAAATTATGCCTGCCACAGAGGTGCATGAATATTTCCATTAGTGAGCATGACTCTGGTGTGTGATTTTGGCCAGTGCAAATGGTGCACGGTATCACTGAGCCAATGGAGTAGATAGTGTGAGATTCTACGCTACTCGTTGTTCCTGATATGGATGCTTGGAAAGGGTCTGGCGTAGAAGAGGTTGCCTTCTGCTTCCATTTCCGTATTGTTGGCTTGGGTGTATCTAAATCTTTAGTGAAGTGTGAACTCAACGTAGCTCTTGCCGCTCTCAGCTTGAGGAGGTGCACACATTTAATCGTATGGTGATAGTGTGGACAAATCCGACAATAGGTGCACGTGATCTTCTCTTGGTTTGAGAGAAGTTTTTGAGGGAGAGAAGAGACTATGCAGAGACTGTTTGCAAGGGGCTTCAGTTCTCTGCATTGGTTGACTCAGTGATCGTTCAGATCACATAGTCTGCATGTTGTCCTAGGCTTGGCCAGGGTTATGCTTTGTTGGTGTGTTGTCTTATCTTGCCTGATACACCATTGTGGGGGTGGGGACATTGACCTGACTATGTACTTCTTATGCCATTCCCGGAGTTCGTCCTGTCTCTTCTCTATGGTATTAATCATGTTGATGGTGGGATGAATTTGCGAGGCATAAGTATAGTGTCGCTCATAATGATTTCCCTAACATATAAGGCAAAATATCCTTGATATGAAGGTTTTGTCAAGTTCAGTTTGAGGTCTGATGGGGAACCAGCATTGAAAGGCTGCTAAATCAGGGCAATGGACAACTGCACGATCTGTCTTTTTGCATAACGTACAAGTTGGTTGTCTCTATGGAGGGCAGTTAGGGGTAACTAGGGGTTCCTTGATTAGTCGCTCTTCAACAGATAAGAACATGATGGATCCACTCGTCACATCTTCTTGGGTTGTGGAGATGTCCATTGATTCTGCATCCATGTCATCTTCTTGGGAGAGGTGGACTATAGCAGAGCGCAAACTAGCTAGGGCTAGCCGGAATCGGGGGATATAGTGACAATTCTCCAAAAGGTGATTGTCGGCACATAATGGACATGTGAATTGCACTACCCACAATTCAACATAGTACACCCTTTCTATTGGATACCATCTGTGAATGAGTTCCAGGGCTGCACAATCTTCGAGGAAGTGACCATGTTCATCACATAGCGTGCAATGTATAACGGGAATGATTGGGGGTCTTTCGAGAGCCCATCATTATTCCTGTAGGTACAGGATGGTGCGAGGTTCATCACTGATAGAATGGATGGAGGGATCCTCTTGATAGGATCGCTCGATGGTGTGTAAGGCGTCCCTATATCATGGAATCTCGGGGCAATGGTGGGTATAATTCCCATAGTTTATGCAGATAGCGCATGCGTGATTGGAATGCAGCGCTTTGCCTTTTCCTTTGGTGGTAGGTTCCTTTTTACGGGAACGCGACATCGTGATTTCTGTTTCGGAGCCAAGGAGTGGTTTTAATTCATCCAGCTCTAGACATATATGGGTAGGGTGACCTATTACGTCACATATGGCACAAACTGGTGAATCCCATTGAAATACGGGGGTCATCATCTTCTTTCCTCTCTTCTCAGTTTTCTTAACCGTAATCATCGGTTTTGCAATGGGAATTTCCTTTGTAGGGGTGGTCTCAACTGTTTCTTGAACGGGTGGGGGCTCCTCAGGACTGAGGGGCTTCAACCCTGTGGTAGTAACATGGGTGGCTCCTATTCTGGAAGGGGGAATGAAGTACCAAACTAGGAATTCCAACAATATGTTGGGTAACACCAGTGTTTCCAAAACCTGCTGGGAGACGAAGCCAGCTGGGGGGTAGAGGAAAGGGGTTTGGGAGGCGGCGTAGGCTAGGGAGGCTATCATGGTCAATGCCTCGGTGTCGTTACTGCTTGTGTTCGTGTCCTAACTAGCTTTGACACTTGATGTCGACATCATGCACACCGGAGCCCATGTGATATCGGTCGATGACTCAGGGATTATGGGAGGATCTCCTAGGAATGACCCTAGAACGGAAGACGGTTTGAGTTGGCCAAGGCCATATTCTTGATACTGTGAGAGAGCATCCGAGACTGTATCTACATAGGGTAGAATTATATCCGTGTTTTTTAGGGGACACTTCTCGCTGTGTGTCAACTGGTTTATAGTAATGTTGCGGTCCTCGTGGGGGAACATCATAATGCAGAAGACGGAGGAGGCTATGGCATACATAGCGTACATATAACTCCGTCTGAGGAGTATATTGTAATCCAAGTGAGCATCCAAGACTTCAATGTCTATGTGGACCATCTTTCCGGCTAAACAGACTGGGACATTTTGGTAGAGGCCGACGGGGGTCGAGGGACAACCGTCGTATGCTCGAAGTGTGATGACTGAGGGTTTTAGTTTGGGAGAACCTAACTTATGCCAAACATTTTTGGAAATGATGCATGTGGATGCACCATCATCTATGACACATTGATGGATAGTCATATTCTGCACCGACACTAGTATCTGGAAGGCGACCATGGAAGGAAGCTGGGGGGTGGCTCTGTTTAAGTCAAAAGCCATCAGGGGTGTATCGGCAGGGTCGATAGTGCTTAATGTGGAAAGTAGGGCTTTCCGTTGTTTTGGGCACGACTGCAATACTTCCAAAGTTGACATGGTAGTGGGAGATTGTGCTAAATCATCCACGATGCTATAATTATGGGCCACTTTGGAGTAGTTTCATGTTCGCCTATTAGGTTCCTTTGCCATCTTCGGTAATGGTTCTATAGGCATCTTTGAAATGGTCAAAGGTGCAGTCGGTGCACTAGTACTTGCCCCTGACATATTGGTGTCTGGTGGGGTGTCGTAGTTGCGATTTTGTGTTTGGAAAAACATCTCTTCTCTATTCATGTAGATTTCATGGTTGCTTTTCCTGGAATCGTCTGTATTTTGCTAGTGAATGCTTACCGTCCCTTGGTTGGGGAAAGGTTCTTGCATCACAGCTGATTGTTGGGAAGATCCTCCTTGTCCTCAGTTATTCTGTAGCTTCTTCAGCTCAGGGAGATCGAGATAGTGGTGAGTATAATGATCGTACTCACCACATATCGAAAATCAATGGTTTGTTCGAAGAGGTGGCCTTTTGCTCTGTCGTTGGGCATTGCTTGGCTCCTGGTTCTGATTCCAGTTGGAGTTGCCTCCAGCTTGGGATCGCGATGGGCACTTTCAGTTGTTGCCCCCCTGTCCGAGGTTCCATTTTGGCTTGTTTTGGGATTTTTTCTTTACCACATTAGGAGGGTAATTCTCCTAGTTATATTGGTGTGGTTGGTTTTGGGACAGCTACACAAAGTTCACCTGTGCATTGTTTTGCAGAGGTGGGTCATGTGCTAGGGACTGAGCGTAATGCAGTCCCGGGTTTGCTCCTGAATGTTGGAAGGGAGTTCTTCCATCAGTGTTTCTTTTCGCGTACTAATTCCCCTGAGTCAGAGGATAGGGTCCTCCTTGGTGATACGCTGGCACCCTATTGGTCAAATTTTGCTGAGGCATATGATTACTTTGAAAACCAGGTTGAGGCACGTTCTGGGTAGAACTGTATGTGAAACTGGTTTTGGCTACTGCTGCCTAGGTAACCCTGGGTCATTGACCCAATTAGCCCGTCTGCAGAGTTCAACGTGCCTAGAACTTCTAGATAAGTTTGCAGGCACAGGGCATTAGGCAGGATGTTATAAATGTATCATGACTGTGTATAAATCAGCTCAAGCTTTTGGGCTTTACTGATTGTTTCCTCTTCGAATGTGGAATTTTGCTGCACCACATCCTTTGAAATCTCCGTCGTAAGAGTTTTCAGGAAAAATCTAAGAGAACACGGTCGTCGAGTTTAGCTTTACATAAAATATGACGCCACCTCCATTCATGGAGATGGTCTAAGATATGGACGGTGGGGGTTTATCTAAAATGAGTCAGTAATTCCATTCTGGAATCATGGTAAATGGGTAACTGAAAATATGTTAGGAACGTGGTAGCGAGGACACTAAATGTTCCATGCGAAGCTGAGGGTTGCTCCACGTACCACTTCGTGGCTACTCCTATGAGAGTGCATTGAAATAATCTCAATCGAATAGTTTTGGCAATGATACTGTTTGATGAGCACCACAGGTGAAAGGTCATGACATGATTACTTGCGTCTTCAGCTTGCTTGTCTTCGAACTTTGGTATATTTGAAGGGAGCTTCCTGGGCATGAGAGGCCATGTAGGATCGTGCGCGATGGGGTCATTCATTAGCTTGGTTAAATCGGGTAGATTCAACGAAGCTAAGAAAGGTGACTGAGAGGTTGACGCCATTGCAATGTGTGAAGACACAAAGTTCTGGTTAGAACGAGGGTTAGTCTGCGACGTACCCTGCTATGTATTTAGCTGGCTTCCCGAATGGGATGCACTCCTCTACCCCCTAGGGGTCGTGGGAGGAGTGGTATGCAGTGTGGTGTTGGGAGACTGACAAGGGTTCCCGACTATGCCTGCCCCAATAAAGGACGAACCGATAATGGTGGCAATGTTCCATCTTTAACGCCTAAATGGTGAAAGACATGGAACCCCTCCCGGTAATGGGGGGAGGTCCAAAAGACGCCTGGATCGACGAGGTTCTATTGGAACTTGTCAAGTGTTGCCCAGGTTTGGTTTTGGAAAACTTTGAGAGGATTATGATTAAAGAAAACTTCTTGTCACATACATAAACAAAGCGAAAAATAAAATAAATTTCCCTTTAAATTAATCTATGTGATCAAGCAATAAAAAAAAATGGTTTTTGTTCGTTTGTGCATGATACTCAAAATCCTAGAAGACCTATGCGTCCTCACACACTCAAAAGTAACTGGGCCTTGAGAATAATTCTTGCGAGTGTTGGCACAACGTCCCGTAAGAGTTGGCGACGCCCCCTATCAGCCGAAGAGAATCCACCAAGGTAAAGGTAGAGGGTCTGGATCTTACTTTCACTGTCACCTATAGGGTTGCCCTAGTTTTTGGCCACTAAAAACCACCATCCCACATGAGAGTTCGAGTCTTGGGCTTCTTGGTAGTCAGCTAACAATACCGAGTATCAGTCGGGTCAGGTAGCCCCAATCGATACTACACGCACTGCGCCTAAGTCTAACCCCCTCTAAAACGGGTCTCTGTCGCACTCGGGCTTTCTTTGTCGTCGGCTGATAGGTGGATTTGAAGCTCCCTAAATACACAACTTCTATGTTTCGATATGAATTATGACCAAGGCGGCTTATTGGATGCCTACCACCTTGATCCTAACTTAAGCTATAAATTCTTTTATGGCACCTATGGAGAGAATTTAGTGAGTTTGGTTAAGTTAGTTTTAGGTGTCTTTGCTTCACTTAGTGGGTGAGTCTGTTTGAGCACAAAGTGGACAAACACATAGTTTGAATGTGTGGATATCGATGATCCTTTACAAAATCCCCTATTTAAACTATGTTGTATTGTTCTTGGCTCAAATGGAGAACATGTGCGGATAATGGGCCGCTTTCAATTTTTCCTAGTTAATCTATGTGACTAACTATAGGGAGATGGTGAATTGTGAATAGGGAGCATTCTGATCCAGGTGGATATTGGTGGTCACCCACCTATTCCACTTGGGGCTCCACCATTGTCTCTTTCAGTTTTTCAGTTTCAGCACAGTTTACTATTTTTAGTAGTTTTTCGGGTCCTGAACTTCCGGAACCGTTTTGAGGCCCTAAACGACGTTTTTTGGGAAAACGAAGAGCAACATGGGTCCATGGACTGATGTTGCTCGTTCCAAATTTGTAGTCCTCGGATAGATCTTTCTAACAGGTATGGTACGCGTCAAACGGAGATTGTATGCCAAAGTTATGCCCCTGGGAAGTTGAAACACCAATTTACCCATCATAATCATAATCATAACCCTAGGAGAGTAAAATTTTTTAGAGTTTCTCTTTTTCAGTCTGTCACTTGGGATGAACTCGGGATTGCAAGAGAGATCAAGGGACATTCAGCTCCACTCCATAGCATAAACAAAGGTCTCCTGCAAAAGAAGGCACAACCACATAAACTTGGTAATAAAATGTTAGTGGAGTCGTCAATCCTGTTGTGGTGTGTTTGGTGCACATATGTACGAAATCACACCAGTTTAAGGGGTGTGGTTTATCCCTTTAAACTATTGGTAATAGGTAGAAAGAAGTGGATTCAATGAGCATACTATGTAGAATAAAAGCATGCAAATGTAATCTAAAAACTAAACTAAAACTAAACATAAATAAACAGAAGCTTTGAACGAGTCAAATGACAAAATAATGAAAACACTGGCTTTAGGCCCCTCTTATTGAGCGCTGGTAGTAAGAAGAGTGATACTTTACCCTCTTGCCACAGGGCCCCTAGACAATGGTTCTAGGTTCCAATGCAAGGATTTTTTTATCCCAAGCTTGCCTCGGTGCAGTCTCCCTCTCTCTCTACGGTGGGGATTGTTGGGTGTGGAGCCTGATTATCTTGTTTACTTTGTATCACAGCATTGGACCCGTGTACCTTAGATGGGGTGGCAACACTGCCCGTAAACTAATCGTTGCCGTTGGGGGTCCAGGGGGGTGGCAGTGACTTTATGGAGCCCCCCCCTGGCAGGGGGTTTCGGGAGCAGCGCCCCCGAAGCTAAAAACAGATGTAAATTTTCCTTGTAAAAGTATAGTAATTTCTAGTCAATATAGGCCGTTCATTAGGCGGATGATCTGATGGTAGAAGTTATGTTTAGTTTAGGATTTTTTCCCCTAGAAGGCAACCCCTCTCTTTGTATGAGGGCATTTTATTGCGGTTGTGTATTACATGTGTATTCTTTGAGCGGGAAACAGATAGGGACACTGTGAGAGAGAACAGAGGATATTACAGTGGATTTGCTGTAGGTTTTGTCTCTTCATTTTGCTGGATAATAGAAAGGAAGGACTGGCTGTTCGGGGTGGATGTAGCCCAAACTGGGTGAACCACGTATATTTGTGTCTCTCTGGTTTTATGTGTTTTGTGTGATTGTATTTTTCTGCATATTTTGTGTGTTGCATTGCTCTGTAATATATAATTTTCTAACAACTGGTATCAGAGCTGAAGGTATATTTGGCTGATAAACTCGCAGGAAAGAAGGGTTCCTGGTTCGAGTGGGAGCAATGGCAGAAGATGGTAAGTTTAGGGTTGAGAAATTTAAAGGCCAAAACTTCTTGCTGTGGAAGATGAAGATGGAAGATTATCTGTATCAGAAAGATCTGTACCTACCATTTAGCAGAAAAACAAAGAATCCGGTGGCCATGACAGACGCGGAATGGAACATTCTCGATAGAAAGGCACTCGAAATAGTACGGTTGTGCCTTGCGACGTCAATCGCCTTCAATATTTCGAAGGAAACAACAACAGAGAGTTTGATGCAGACGTTGGCGAAACTATATGAAAAACCCTCGGCCTCAAACAAGGTATTTCTTATGAAACGTCTATTTAATATGAAGATGTCGGAAGGTGGATCTGTTGCAGACCATTTAAATGATTTTAATACAGTTACCAGTCAGTTAAGTTCTGTAGGGGTAGAATTTGATGATGAAGTTAGAGCTCTGTTATTCTTGTGCTCATTGCCAGAGAGTTGTAATGGTTTAGTAATGGCCATTAGTAACTCTGTCTCTGGATCTAGTACTTTAAAGTTTGATGATGTTTTCGGTGCTATCCTTAGCGAGGAAATGCGACGGAAAAGCTCCGATGAGACATCGGGTAATGCTTTGAGTGCAGAGTCTAGGGGAAGGAGAATGGAAAGAGGAAAGAGCTCGGGATATCGCAGTAAATCAAGGAAAGCGAGATCCAAGTCCAAATCGGGGATGGTGTGCTGGAAATGCAGAAAGAAAGGACACCTAAAGAAAGACTGTAGATCTCAGAAGGGAAAAGAAGGAGACACACAGCAAGAAAACAATCATGAAGCAAATGTGATAGGTGATGTGTTACAAGATGCTTTGATTCTTTCTTTCGAAAATGTTACTAATTCTTGGGTTGTAGATTCAGGGGCTTCATTCCATGCCACACCTGATAAGAAATATTTTCATGACTATGTTCAAGGAGATTTTGGACAAGTTCGTTTGGGTGATGATAAACCATGTAAAATTGTTGGAATGGGTAAAGTTCTTGTAAAACAACAGAATGGAAACCAATGGCTACTAAAGGAGGTAAGGCATGTTCCAGATCTGAAGAAAAATCTGATTTCAACAGGGCAGTTAGGTGGTGAAGGTTGTGTGACAATTTTCACAGATAAAGCTTGGAAGGTCACCAAAGGAGCCCTGGTAATAGAAAAAGGCGAAAAGGTTGGTACATTGTATTTATGCAATGGTATTTCTAACTCTGTTAATGCTTTAACTTCCAAAGGAGCAGATGCAGCATTATGGCATCATAGGCTCGGACACATGAGTGAGAAGGGAATGAAGATTCTCCACTCAAGAAATTTGTTGCGAGGTTTGAAGAATGTTGATTTGGATTTCTGTGAGAATTGCATTTATGGAAAACAGAAGAGAGTCAGATTTCTCAGAGTTGGGAAAGAAAAGAAGAGCGAAAAATTGGAGCTTGTGCATACAGATGTGTGGGGACCTACTCAGGTATCATCTCTCGGTGGCTCTCGTTATTATGTTACTTTTATTGATGATGCAACTAGAAAAACATGGATTTATTGTATTCAGAATAAATTTGATGTATTTGATACTTTCAAGAAATGGAAAGCTTTGGTTGAGATTGAGACAGGAAAGAAGTTGAAGTGTCTCAGATCAGACAATGGAGGTGAGTATTGCAACAAAGAGTTTGATAGGTACTGTTCAGAGCATGGAATTCGTAGAGAGAAGACAATTCCAAGAACACCACAAGAAAATGGTGTGTCGGAAAGGATGAACAGAACAATCATGGAGCGTGCAAGGTGCATGAGATTGCATGCAGGATTGCCTTTACAATTTTGGGCAGATGCTGTAGATACTGCTGTTTATCTAATAAAAAGAGGGCCTTCAAGTTCCTTGGATGGTGGTATTCCAGAGGAAGCATGGATAGGTAAAAAGGTAAACTACTCTTTTTTAAAGCCTTTTGGTTGTGAGGCCTTTGTCCATATTAATAAAGAAAATAGAACAAAGCTTGAGGCAAAATCAAAGAAATGTACCTTTCTTGGATATGGTGTTAATGATTTTGGTTATCGCTTATATGATTATGAAAATCACAAAATCATTAGGAGCAGAGATGTAATATTCAATGAAAAGGTCTTGTATAAGAATCAGTTGCAGGAAAAGAAACAGGAAAAAGAAAGCAAGGAATACACGGTTATTGATGAGATAAATGAAAAAGTAAAGGTGCCTGAAAATAATAATAATCAACAATAACCACAGCGGTAAGAACCACCACAACGTGGCAGGCCTCAACCACACAGAAGTGATGCACAGAATATCTAAGATAAGTAGACCTTTTGACTTGATACTCACCGTCATTATATTATTTATTATTGACTGATTCTGGTGAACTTGAATGTTATGAAGAAGCAATGCAGGTTGAAAGCAAGAAGAAGTGAGAGCTAGCCATGGAAGAAGAGATGGACTTCTTAATGCATAACCAGACTTGGGACTTAGTCAGGTTGTCTGTAGGTAAAACTACATTGCAGAATAAATGGGTTTACAGGCTGAAGGAAGAAGATGGAGGAAAACAAAGGTACAAAGCTAGACTTGTGGTGAAGGGGTTTGCACAAAAGAAAGGTATTTATTTTGATGAAATATTTTCTCTTGTTGTTAAGATGACTTCAATCAGAACTATTTTAAGTCTTGTAGCAGCGGAAGATTTACATCTTGAACAGTTAGATGTAAAGACAACATTTCTCCATGGAGATTTGGAGGAAGAGATATACATGCAGCAACCAGAAGGATATGAGGTCAAGGGGAAAGAAAAATTGGTGTGCAGGTTAAAGAAGAGCTTGTATGGCTTAAAACAGGCTCCAAGGCAGTGGTATCTAAAATTTGACAAGTTTATGTCTAAACAAGGTTATACTAGATGTCACTCTGATCATTGTGTTTATCTGAAAAAGAAAAATGATGGCAGCTATATTATATTATTATTGTATGTAGATGACATGCTTGTTGCAGGGTCTAACATGCAGGAAATAAATGTGCTCAAACAAAAATTGGCAAATTCATTTGCAATGAAGGATTTGGGAGCTGCAAAACAGATCCTTGGTATGAGAATAACCAGAGATAGGAAAAATCAAAAATTAACACTGTCTCAGAATGAGTACATACAAAAGGTGTTGAAAAGATTTAATATGCACAATGCAAAACCAGTTAGTTCACCTTTTGCTAGCCATTTCAAACTTAGTAAGGAGATGTGCCCAAAGACCCAAGAAGACATGGATTATATGTCTAAAGTTCCATATGCATCAGCAGTTGGAAGCTTAATGTATGCGATGGTCTGCACAAGGCCTGATATTGCACATGCAGTGGGAGTTGTAAGCAGGTACATGAATAATCCAGGAAAAGAACATTGGATGGCAGTAAAATGGATTCTCAGATATTTGAGAGGTACCACAAATCAAGCATTATGCTTTGGTGGTTCAAACATTGCTCTACGGGGATATGTTGATGCAGATATGGTAGGTGACAGAGATAACAGGAGGAGCACTACAGGATATGTATTTACTATAGGTGGAACAACTGTCAGTTGGGTTTCAAAAATCCAAAGTGTTGTTGCACTTTCAACAACAGAAGCAGAGTATGTTGCTGCTACAGAGGCTAATAAAGAAATGATTTGGTTACAAAGGTTTATGGGTGAATTGGGTAAGAAGCATGATATGGGCACGTTATACAATGATAGCCAAAGTGCCATTCATCTTGCAAAGAACTCAGCATTTCATTCCAGGACTAAACACATACATCTCAAGTACCATTTCATACGGTCAGTATTGGAAGATGGAGAGTTGAAGCTGGAAAAGATACACACTAGCCAAAATCCTATAGATATGCTAACAAAAGTTGTAACCAGGGAGAAACTAAGAATGTGCTCAGTTTCAATTGGTCTTCAAGGATGATGATGAAGATGAGAAACAGCCAGGTCCAAAGAGGAGTCATTGTCCAGCAAATGAAGCAGCAGTGGATTTGCTACAATCAGTCTCCAAGTGGGAGATTGTTAGTGTGGAGCCTGATTATCTTGTTTACTTTGTATCACAGCATTGGACCCCTGTACCTTAAATGGGGCAGCAACGCTGCCTGTAAATTAATCGCTACCGTGGGGGGTCCAGGGGGGGCGACAGCGACTTTATGGAGCCCCCCTCCCCCCCCCCCCCCAAGCAGGGGGTTTCGGGGGCAGCACCCCCGAAGCTAAAAACAGATGTAAAATTGCCTTGTAAAAGTATAGTAATTTCTAGTCAATATAGGTCGTTCATTAGGCGGATGATCTGACGGTAGAAGTTATGTTTAGTTTAGGGTTTTTTTCCCTAGAAGGCAACCCCTTTCTTTGTATGAGGGCATTGTATTGCGGCTGTGTATTACATGTGTATTCTCTGAGCAGGAAACAGATAGGGAGACTGTGAGAGAGAACAGAGGATATTACAGTGGATCTACTATTGGTTTTGTCTCTTCATTTTGCTGGATAATAGAAAGGAAGAACTGGTTGTTTAGGATGGATGTAGCCCAAACTGGGTGAACCACGTATATCTGTGTCTCTCTGGTTTTATGTGTTTTGTGTGATTGTATTTTTCCACATATTTTGTGTGTTGCATTGCTCTGTAATATATAATTTTCTAACAGGGACTGAGCTTGTTGGGTGGCCAATGAGTCCCCTCTGTCTTCAGCTCCAGGTCACGCACTGCTAGTATTTCTTGGGCAATTATGGCCAGCATAACAATGGGATTACCCATTCTTCATCTCATGGTAGCTTTATATAGGATATTTCAAATCCTCCTTCACTCTCTTGGTACATGGAGGATGGTGACCCAAGAGAGGGGTATGATTCCTTTGTGTGCTCCAAATATTCCATTTTGTGCTCACATAGTGTCTAAGGAGGCATTGTTGGTTGTCCTTAGGCAGCTTCAAGTAAGAATAATACGTGAAAACATCATTTAAGACTAGTTCAAATTTGATTTTCCTCAAACCTTTGAGATTTTTAAATACTTTCTGGATTCTGTAATGTCTTCCAGCCCTATAAATCCTTTGGCTTGACATTAATTAATGTCATATTTTGTTATATGATTTTCTTGTGTTAACACTAAGGCTGGAGCCCACCAACACTAGAGAACTGATAGCCTCACCAATGACAGTTTCATGCTTTCAATATGTTGGTTGCATTGATTTTAGTAACATGATTGAAAGGGTACAACATCACCCTGTTTTGAGTAGACTCTTGAATGTAAACCTCAAAAAAAGTCAAGTAACCCTAGCAGGTGTGACTTTCACAGTGTCTACATCCATCATTGCTACTGCCACACGAATTCCAAACATGAGTGAGAGGTGGTTCAAATCCAAATATTTGGAGGATCAGTACTATGAGCCATTCATCAAACCAATGTACTAACATGAGATGAAGAGGGTATTTCCTTTCAACTATCTTCTTAATAGGTATGCCCCCATGATGAAGATCGTCATGAAGTATTTCTCTTGTGAAGGGAGGTTCTCTAGACTTTACTTATCACATTAGACTACTCATGCACTTCACAAGAGTTAAATTCCTCAATATCCCATACTATCTTTTCAAGAGCATAGAAAAAATGGCATACATTGTGCAAAAGAGAGAGTTTGACCAGCAGATGAATAGTATTTTCCACCACTCCTTGATCAAAATAATTGTCCTCCATCGTCTTAACCAGTTGGACATTTCATGGGACACATTCATAGCAAATGACATCTTCACTGCTTCAAAAGTTCCACATGCTGAAGATGTGCCTTCTTCATCTCACCCTACTACATCTATGCCTCCATCTCAACCCATAGTGCCTACCATTTCATCACCTCAGTCCACTTCACATAATTCACCTACATCACCACCATCATCACCATTTTATGAGCATCATGAGTCATCTAGCAAAGTTGAGGTCAACAAGCCTAAGAGGTTGAAATGAGCACAGTGGCAAAGACATATCAGAGAGGGCATAGGCAAGTGTTTTCCCCACATATTTTGGGAGGGGCCCTACTGTTATAGCATGATTTATCACCTCTATATACTTGATGATGACTTATGCAGTGTCCTTGGGCAACCCTTCCATTCAGACTTGGTCACATTACTCAAAAAACAGTATTTTAAAATCCATACGCGACTCTGCCCAATTTTTTCTGCGTGCACACGCGTGTCCATCCATAGCTGACCCACGTATGCTATTTAAAATATTAAAATTTCCTATTATTGAGGCAGGGTTTATAGTTTTTCCTGTAACTTAACTACCCTAGCCCGTGGCCTAACTGTTCCCCAACTGAAAAAACTAATTTAGGAAGTATAAATACCCCTCAAGGGAGTGGCCTACAGGAGGAGAGAGAGAATATTATTGATATTGTTATCACTCATAAAGTTGTGAAACATTTCTTGATAGGGTCATATAGGTCACTCACCAAATGGATAAGGTCTCCTAAGCCATTTCAATGTGGTAAAGGAATTTTTTTTTTTACATTTTTAGCCTATCCTAAGTTTCGTGATCACCTCCATTTATGCCATTTCATGTCAAATCAGTCCTCATATCACGTAATTTGTCATTCCCCATGCATTCAAACTCAAAAGGGCACATCTGTCAGTTTTTCAAATTTTCGTAGCGTTTTACACAGGAAAACAACAGTTTTCGCTACGAAACTGCCTAATAGTTTCGTAGCGAATCTATTAGAGGATTAGCTAATTTCGCTACGAAAATCCATTTTTTAACCTGACTTGTCAGAATTGTATAAGGTGTCATTTCCTAATTAGAGAAGTAAGGGTAGAGGTCATTGAACGTTGTTATGATAATTAAAATGTACATACCCCTGTTTTGATGTCATCATTACCTTTTTGTGCTTGTATGTGTCATGATTGAAGCCTGGACTGTCAGTTAAATGATTAAACCTTACCTCAATTAGCTTTTTGTCATATTGCACTTTATCCTTGCATGTGAGTTGAGCCCTGGAGAGCTACTTCATCGAGCCAAGCAGGTTGCTGGCAAATTTAAACTTTGCAGGTGTCATCAGCAAGTGAGGCAATGAAGACTATAAAGTATCCATGGCTACAAGAAGGAAAAAAAATAAGGGTGGCCATTGTTACAGGTATGAGCCCATGGATATGATTGTACTCAATGAAGACCCTATTTCCATGGATTTTTTCAGAAGAATTGGTTACTTGCAATTCTATCAGAGGTTGCAGGGCTTTCATTTTTTAGAAAATTATATATTATGGAGCAATGCAACACATAAAATATGCGAAAAATACAAGCAAACAAAACACATAAAACCAGAGAGACATATATATACGTGGTTCACCCAGTTTGGGCTACGTCCACCCCGAACAGCCAGTCCTTCCTTTATATTATCCAGCAAAAATGAAGAGACAAAAACTACAGCAGATCCGCTGTAATATCCTTTGTTCTCTCTCACAGTCTCCCTATTTGTTTCTCGCTCTGAGAATACACACATAATACATAGCCGCAATACAATATTCTCATATATACAAGGGGGTTTCCTTCTAGGGCAAAAAACCCTAAACTAAACATAACTTCTACTGTCAGATCATCCGCCTATGAACGGCCCAGATTGACTAGAAATTACTATACTTTTACAAGGCAATTTTACATCTGTTTTTAGCTTCGAGGGCGCTGCCCCCGAAACCCCCGCTAGGGGGGGGCTCCGAAAAGTGTTTCCACCCCCCCTGGACCCCCCATGGCAGCGATTAATTACGAGCGGCGTTGCCGCCCCTTTTAAGGTACAGGGGTCCAATGTTGTGATACAAAGTAAACAAGATAATTAGGCACCACACCCAAAAATCTCCCACTTGGAGACTAATTGTAGCAACTCCACCGCTACTTCATTTGCTGGACAATGACTCCTCTTTGGACATGGTTTTTCCTCATCTTCATCGTCACCCTTGAAGACCAATTGAAACTGAGCACATTCTCAGTTTCTCCCTGGTTACAACTTTTGTTAGCATATCTGCAGGATTCTGGATAGTGTGTATCTTTTCGAGCTTCAACTCTCCATCTTCCACTACTGACTGTATGAAATGGTACTTGAGATGTATGTGTTTAGTCCTTGAATGAAATGTTGAGTTCTTTGCAAGATGAATAGAACTTTCGCTATCACTGTATAGTGTGCCCATATCATGCTTCTTACCCAATTCATCCATAAACCTTTGTAACCAAATCATTTCTTTACTAGCCTCTGTAGCAGCAACATACTCGGCTTCTGTTGTTGAAAGTGCAACAACACTTTGGATTTTGAAACCCAACTGACAGCTGTTCCACCTACAGTAAATACATATCCTGTAGTGCTCCTCCTGTTATCTCTGTCACCTGCCATATCTGCATCAACATATCCCTGTAGAGCAATGTTTGAACCACCAAAGCATAATGCTTGATTTATGGTACCTCTCAAATATATGAGAATCCATTTTACTTCCATCCAATGTTCTTTTCCTGGATTATTCATGTACCTGCTTACAACTCCCACTGCATGTGCAATATCAGGCCTTGTGCAAACCATTGCATACATTAAGCTTCCAACTGCTGATGCATATGGAACTTTAGACATATAATCCATGTCTTCTTGGGTCTTGGGGCACATCCCCTTACTAAGTTTGAAATGGCTAGCAAAAGGTTTACTAACTGGTTTTGCATTCTGCATATTATATCTTTTCAACACCTTTTCTATGTACTCATTCTGAGACAGTGTTAATTTGCGATTTTTCCTGTCTCTAGCTATCCTCATACCAAGGATTTGTTTTGCAACTCCCAAATCCTTCATTGAAAATGAATTTGCCAATTTTCTTTTGAGCACATTTATTTCCTGCATGTTAGACCCTGCAACAAGCATGTCATCTACATACAATAACAATATAATATAGTTTCCATCATTTTTCCTTTTCAGATAAACACAATGATCAGAGTGACATCTAGTATAACCTTGTTCAGACATAAACTTATCAAATTTTAGATACCACTGCCTTGGAGCCTGTTTTAAGCCATACAAGCTCTTCTTTAGCCTGCACACTAATTTTTCTTTCCCTTTGACCTCATATCCTTCTGGTTGCTCCATATAGATCTCTTCCTCTAGATCTCCATGGAGAAATGTTGTCTTTACATCTAACTGTTCAAGATGTAAATCTTTTGCTGCTACAAGACTTAAAATAGTTCTGATTGAAGTCATTTTAACAACGGGAGAAAATATTTCATCAAAATCAATACCTTTCTTTTGTGCAAACCCCTTCACCACAAGTCCAGCTTTGTGCCTCTGTTTTCCTCCATCTTCTTCCTTCAACCTGTAAACCCATTTATTCTGCAATGTAGTTTTACCTGTAGGCAACCTGACTAAGTCCCGAGTCTGGTTATGCATTAAGGAGTCCATCTCTTCTTTCATGGCTAGCTCCCACTTCTTCCTGCTTTCAACCTGCATTACTTCTTCATAACATTCGGGTTCACCAGAATCAGTCAACAATAAATAATATAATGAAGGAGAGTATCGTTCAGGGGGTCTACTTATCCTGGTAGATCTTATAACACCACTTTCAGGTGTTTGAGGTGCCTGTTACTGTTGTGGTGGTTGTTGCTGTTGTGGCTGTTGATTATTATTTCTTTTAGGCACCTTTACTATTTCAGTAATCTCATCAAGAACCATGTATTCCTTGCTTTCTTTTTCCTGTTTCTTTTCCTACAACTGATTCGTATTCAAGACCTTTTCATTGAATATTACATCTCTGCTCCTAATGATTTTGTGATTTTCATAGTCATATAAGCGATATCCAAAATCATTAACACCATGTCCAATAAAGGTACATTTCTTTTATTTTGCCTCAAGCTTTGTTCTATTTTCTTTATTAATATGGACAAAGGCCTCACAGCCAAAAGGCTTTAAAAAAGAATAGTTTACCTTTTTACCTATCCATGCTTCCTTTGGAATACCACCATCCAAGGAACTTGAAGGCCCTCTTTTTATTAGATAAATAGCAGTATCTATAGCATCTGCCCAAAATTGTAAAGGCAATCCTGCATGCAATCTCATGCACCTTGCACGCTCCATGATTGTTCTGTTCATTCTTTCTGACACACCATTTTCTTGTGGTGTTCTTGGAACTGTCTTCTCTCTGTGAATTCCATGCTTTGAACAATACCTATCAAACTATTTGCTGCAATATTCACCTCCATTGTCCGATCTGAGACACTTCAACTTCTTTCCTGTCTCAATCTCAACCAAAGCTTTCCATTTCTTGAAAGTATCAAATACATCAGATTTATTCTAAATACATTAAATCCATGTTTTTCTAGTTGCATCATCAATAAAATTAACATAATAACGAGAGCCACCGAGAGATGATACCTGAGTAGGTCCCCATACATCTGTATGCACAAGCTCTAATTTTTCGCTCTTCTTTTCTTTCCGAACTCTGAGAAATCTGACTCTCTTTTGTTTTCCATAAATGCAATTTTCACAGAAATCCAAATCAACATTCTTCAAACCTGGCAACAAATTTCTTGAGTGAAGAATCTTCATTCCCTTCTCACTCATGTGTCCAAGCCTATGATGCCATAATCCTGCATCTGATCCTTTGGAAGTTAAAGCATTAACAAAGTTAGAAATACCATTACATAAATACAATGTACCAACCTTTTCACCTTTTGCTATTACCAGTGCTCCTTTGGTGACCTTCCAAGTTTATCTGTGAAAGTTTTCACACAACCTTCACTGCTTAACTGCCCTGTTGAAATCAAATTTTTCTTCAAATTTGGAACATGCCTTACCTCCTTTAGTAGCCATTGGTTTCCATTCTGTTGGTTTATAAGAACTTTACCCATTCCAACAATTTTACAGGGTTTATCATCACCCAAACAAACTTGTCCAAAATCTTCTTGAACATAGTCATGAAAATATTTCTTATCAGGTGTGGCATGGAATGAAGCCCCTGAATCTACAACCCAAGAATCAATAACATTTTCGAAAGAAAGAATCAAAGCATCTTGTAATACAACACCTGTCACATTTGCTTCATGATTGTTTTCTTATTGTGCATCTCCTTCTTTTCCCTTCCAAGATCTACAATCTTTCTTTAGGTGTCCTCTCTTTTCGCATTTCCAGCACACTATCCCCGATCTAGACTTGGATCTACCTTTCCTTGATTTACTGCGATAACCCGAGCTCTTTCCTCTTTCCTTTCTTCTTCCCCTAGACTCTGCACTCGAAGCATTACCCGATGTCTCACCAGAGCTTTTCCGTCGCATTTCCTCTCTAAGGATAGCACCGACAACATCATCAAACTTTAAAGTACTAGATCCAGAGACAGAGTTACTTATGGCCATAACTAAACCATTCCAGCTTTTTGGCAATGAGCACAGAAATAAAAGAGCCCTAACTTCATCATCAAATTTTACCCCTACATAACTTAACTAACTAGACACTGTATTAAAATCATTTAAATGGTCTGCAACAAATCCACCTTCCGACATCTTCATATTAAATAATCGTTTCATAAGAAATACCTTGTTTGAGGTCGAGGGTTTTTCATATAGTTTTGCCAACGTCTACATCAAACCCTCTGTTGTTGTTTCCTTCGAAATATTGAAGGCGAATGACGCCACAAGGCACAACCGTACTATTCCAAGTGCCTTTCTATCGAGAATGTTCCATTCCGCGTCTGTCATGGCCGCCGGCTTCTTTGTTTTTCTGCTCAATGGTAGGTACAGATATTTCTGATACAAATAATCTTCCATTTACATCTTCCACAACGGAAAGTTTTGGCCGTTAAATTTCTCGACCCTAAATTTACAATCTTCTACCATTTCTCCCACTCGAACCAGGAACCCTTATTTCCTGCGAATTTATCAGCCAAATAGACCTTCAGCTCTGATACCAATTGTTAGAAAATTATATATTATGGAGCAATGCAACACATAAAATATGAAAAAAATACAAGCACACAAAACACATAAAACCAAAGAGACACAGATATACGTGGTTCACCCAGTTTGGGCTACGTCCACCCCGAATAGCCAGTCCTTCCTTTATGTTATCCAGCAAAAATGAAGAGACAAAACCTACAGCAGATCCGCTGTAATATCCTCTGTTCTCTCTCACAGTCTCCCTATCCGTTTCTCGCTCTGAGAATACACACATAATACACAGTTGCAATACAATACCCTCATATATACAAGGGGGTTGCCTTCTAGGGAAAAAAACCCTAAACTAAACATAATTTCTACCGTCAGATCATCCGCCTATGAACGGCCCAGATTGACTAGAAATTACTATACTTTTACAAGGTAATTTTACATCTATTTTTAGCTTCGGGGGCGCTGCCCCCAAAACCCCCGCCAAGGGGGGGCTCCGAAAAGCGCTGCCACCCCCCCTGGACCCCCCACGGCAGCGATTAATTACGGGCAGCATTGCCGCCCCTTTTAAGGTACAAGGGTCCAATGCTATGATACAAACTAAACAAGATAATCAGGCTCCACACCCAACATCATTTATAGGTTTCAAAGGATTTTGCCACCAGCTTCATAGGAAAAGCTTCAAAGGTTGGAATTCTTAACCTTATAGTGACACTAGAGAGCATGTCATCAGCTACAGGAATCCCTGGAGGAGGGGAACAATGGTTTAAAGGTATCAAATTCACAATGCAGGATTGAAAAGAGTTCATCAAGCAAGAACACAGTGAAATTGATTTGACAAATTCTATCCCTAGGAGTTTCATGAAGGATAATTATGCAAAGCTGTTGATGGTCATTCAAAAGTATTTTACCTGTGAAGGAATATTTCACATGGTATACTCCTATCATCTCAGACTTCTTCTACATTTTGTAGGTAATAGGTCACTTGACTTGCCTTTTTGTTTATACATAAGTCTAGGGAAAATGTCAGATAAGGTGAAAATCAAGATAGAAGGAAGTGAGACTTATATTTTTCATCATGGTCTAATTAAGTTGTTAGTGTTAGAGGAATTAAGGAGGTTAGACAAAGATTAGGCTTCCTTCTTGTTCATGAGTGGTTATGAAATTGATGTGGTTACTCCTAAGAAAGCCTCCAAACCTAGAACTACTTCATCACCAACAGAAGAAGTTGAAGAAGAAGATAGATCACTTCCTGCAGAGCCAGTGGACATGAGAACAAAGCCTTTGCAAGAGACTAACACACCTCAAACAGCACCTGCAAAACAGAAGCAGACGGTCAGCAAACAAGGCAGCAAGAGAGTCGCTAGAAGCCAGACATTGGCTAAAGGAAATTTGGAGGATATCCTGCATGCAATTGACATTGAAGAGTCACCCATTGTGCAAGCTGAAGACATTGAAGATGGAGGAAGAAAGCTGAAGAAAGGTAAGACTGCTAAAAAAATAGATTTTTCAAGTGATGATGTTGGTTTTATTTTTCAACCTAAGAAGCCAATGACCAGACATGCAAGGAAGGTCATGGAAATCAAAGAGACTGAGAGAATCAATGGAGTTTCCCAACCAAAAAGAATCATAGATTTGTCTTCACCAACAAAGGAGGAACTGGTTATCAAGCAAAGAAAGGGAAAAGAGAAAATGATTTAAAAATAAAAAATAAAAACCCTGAAAGAGCAGTTTAATAAGGCAGGTAAAGAGATATCATTTTTGTAGCAAGAGGCAAAGAAACACAAAGTTGAGAAGGCTCAATTTGAACAAATGAGGAAAATATGGGAAGAACAAGTCACAAGTGTTTCAAAAACCTTGGACAATACAGAAAAAATGATGAAATGGACTCAACCACTAAGAGGGGAGGTTAAACATGTTAGGAGGATGAACTTGCACTTACAATCCAAAAAACAGAGCATTAAAAGACCAAGTGGAAGATCTTCAGGAGCAAATGGATTTGATTCAAATGGAGTTAGAAAGGAAAGGGCTGAAGATGACAGTGGTAGAAGAGCCCATCTGCCAATTGATTTAAATGAAGATGAAACACCACAGGAGTAGAAAATTGAGATGCAATATATTTGATGAGGTTTATAACATGCAGAGAACCCAAATTTTGCAGCTGGAGAACAATTTTTTAAGACAATCTTGAACTCAGCAAATTTTGGTTTTTTGGACAGTTTCGTAGCATACCTCAGGCTTGAGGCCAGAAATACACTAAGAAAATTTCTGTAGGTGAAATTTTACCTTAAAACTCAGTTTTTTCAAGTTTTATGAAGGGAGATGGACTGTTTGCAAGGTGTCTTGGCATAATAAAGGTGTTGGAACAATAAAGGAGTCAAAGAGATAGATGGAAAAGCAAGTTTTCATACACTACTAAAACTCGCTACGAAACTACCTAAACTGCCCTGTTTCATAGCGAGGAGCTTTTTGAAGAATTTTGAGCATCTCAATAGCACATTTTCCAACTGGAGACCTCCAACATGTCAGTGGACCATACTAGCAGAGATTCATGGCTCAAAAGCAGTGCCACACAACCAGTTCATCAGTCAAAATAGTGTTTAAAGTGAAGGTAATCCATCCCTACAAAGTAGGATTATGTTCCACAGATCTAGGGGTGTTTTGAAGATGTAAAGTGGTGGTGAATTATGGTGATTTGTCCTTCGAGCATGTGGCATTCATTATGTAATCATTATGTAACTGTTTCACTGATAGGATAAACGAATGTAATAAGTAGGAGATAGAGTCCTATTAGGAGATTGTTTTCTTTAAAGGAGAGTTGTCATTTTTCTGTTTCAAGTTAGTGGTTTCAATTATGATAGGTGGAAGAGTAGAATTCGAAGATCTAGCTAGCTGGGCAGATCATCTACATTGTAAAGAATGTCTATTTATAGACTAAACATCAAATAGCAAAGGGTTGGAGAATATTGCACCAAATTGTTTCTTGTATGTTTTTTGTCCATTGTCAGTAATATACAGTGACATTCTACTTCCAGACCTAAGATTCTCATGAGGTTTTTGATGTGTTACTACTTTGTATCTTTATGTCTAATCACTTGCAGTGGATTTTATCTCTAATTACTCAGAATTCATAATATTATTCTCTGACTTCCTTTAGGGGTGAAATTAATGTGCTTTCCTTATGTTATGTGTATGAATTGTCTTTGTTAAAAACCTCTATCTGCCTCAGCTTCCATGTGAAGAACCATTGTCACTAAGAGTACTGATGTTGACTCCATAGCTCAATAGTAGCAAGCCTTAATTTTTCAACTTGCAATCATACAAAACCAAGTTACAATTCATAGAGTTAGCCATCTAGTATTATTCTTATTCAAAATCATAAACCCCCTTTGAGAGAGCCCTCTCAAATGGAAGAGGTTAATATTCAGTTAGAAGTGGTTTGAAAGAGTTGCATTGAGTTGACTAATGAGCAACCAATCAAGATCAATTTGGTGATAACAGATATTATAGCCTGTTATAGCCCTGATCAAGTCTGATATTTCCCCTGTGCCTCCTGCACTTCCCAGGTTTCAGGAAACCCGTGTTTCCTTGTGATTATCACTCTCATTCTATGTGACATCCTTTGTGCACCATTTATGGAAGAAGCTTTGTGAGGCTAGGGCTAGACGAATCCAGAGGACAGTTTTGCTCAAGGCCGTGGTAGATCTCGGGTGATTTCTCCACTATTATTTTATGTACATGTTATCAATAAAAGAAGCACCATTTTGTTCCTGATGTTCACGTGTAATATATCTCTTATACATGTTTAATAATCTTGAATAGTTTATTTCATGTTATCTTTATGAGATCATGTATGCTAATTTGCTAACATCTAGGACATATATGTTGTACAACTAGGTTTTGTGCTTGTTCTTAACTTATTTGCAGGTTCTGGAGCACGAGGAGTTGCAGGGGGTTTGAACCCTACGAGATCTACTACAAACAAAAGGATAAATGGGTAAGATCTGCAATCCTCACTTTCTAGTTTAAAGCATAGAAGTTGGTAATTTGACTCCTTCTTGTGATGACATGCCCTTGCACTGTTAAATATTTAAACCCAGGACCTTAGGGTAAATTTTCCCGTAACACCTGCATTCTTCACCAACAAAGCAAGTACAAAAGGGAAAACCAAAGATGGCAGAGGAAGATGTACATGAGGCAACCATTCATGATGAGGATGACCTCCATGAAACAGAGACTGATTTTGACCTTGTTGATTTATATGATGAGCAAGATGATGAGGCCTCCAAAATGATTATCAAGCAGAAAGATGCCCAAATCAGTGAGCTTCAAACCAACTTAGAGAGATCTAGGTTTGTCATTGCATATTATGAGAAATAAAATGAACAACTCAAGACCAAGCAGGCCATCATGGAGATTCGGCTTCTCAAGGAAAAAAGAGAAGAAAAAAAGGAAAAGGCCTTGCTTGATGAGGCTTATGAAAGATATGGTGAAACCAATAAGGTAGAAGAACAAGTGCCAAGAAGAATACCTAGGACTAGAGGGCTGAAAAGAGCTCTAGAGCTAGAGAGGCAAAAGGAGGCTGAGCTTGCTAATGAGATTACATTGAATGAATAGTTTGCCATGATTGTCAATGAGAACCAGAAGCAATGGCTTGATAGGGCCAACCAGAATCTTGAGAAGCTCTCGGAGAAGGAAAAAAAGGACAATGACATATTGCAAAAGAGAGACAAGCACTACTTCAAGAAAAACCAAATTGCAAGCTCAAAGCTCAAAAAGGCCAAATCAAGACTTGAAACCCTAACAAAGAAAAATGAAGGGGAAAAGCTTGATATTCTTTTTGAGGCATCTCTCATAGCCTTTTACACCTCATCATCATCCCACATCAAAAAAATTGAATAAATTTGGGCAAATTTTGAAAATTTTGGAAATTTTTGAGTTTTTGGCAATTTGACACAAACAAATTAGGGCGCTGCGCTTTTCCTAGGGACCTCCAATGGAGAAAATTAAACCACCATTGGATTCATAAGGCCAATTAAAATCATAAAAACCACTTTACAAAACTTTTTTGGGTCAAAGAGGTAATAAAAAGGTCAAAAAAATAAAATAAAAATTACCTTTATGCCCTGTTTTGGAGGCTAGCGCCGCAGTTTTGACCAGTCTTGGGAGAATGAATTTTTGGAGGATCCAAACTTAACCATTTTGAAAACTAGGCATAGATGTATAAACTAGACAGGACAGGCTTTCCAATGAGCTATCGTGAGCTCAAATTGGACACCTGGAACCCCCTAAAAAGTGAAGCTGAACATGGTGTTGTGCTTAGGACAGTGGCGCTGCGCTTTTGACACATTTTCTGAGTTTACTGATATTTTCCAATTTTCTCAGTTTTTCCAGTTTGACCATGGTCAATGAGATTTTTACCAATGTAAATCATGAATGTAAAATTAATTATGATGTGGTTGACTTACCTAGGGATAAATACATTAGGTGAAATTTTTTGATGACATGTAATGAATCAGTTTGCAAAAAGTGAGGGATGAGTCAGTGTGACCTCCCTACACTCTAGGTATTCAGCTCAGTTTTTGGTGGAACACCTCCTCAACTTAGGAATTCGACCCCTGAGGTTGGGAGAGGTTGTTTTAGGTCTATATCATGTACTTTTTTACTCATTTGACAAGTTGGACGTTGTTGCATTGATCAGAGACTCTAGCGTAATAAATATTTGGCAGGAAATTAATGAAAAGGTTGCAGCTATTTCTTTGGGATACCTGTGGTATGGAAATTTAGAATTTCTCTTCTTATGTCTCATTATCTATGAATGTTTTGTTTCATGTTCCATTTCATTTCTATGATATGATGGTTTTCAAGTTGATAAACATAATACATTTATCATGCTCTGTTTTGGGAAAATCTTCATAGTTTGTTCATCTTCTTCAGTTTAGAAAGAATTCATGCTTAGACTTGCTCTTTCTAACTCCTCTTCAGTCTAATCCATATCACTCTGAAACCATAAATTGTTAGGTTTCTACCTACCTTTCCCCATTAAATCTCTGCAACCCTAATCCTATTTTCCCTGACCTAGCCTCTTTGACCTAATCCTTGTGGAGTACTGAAAAGGTATGATTTTGATGATTACTTTAATGACTTTTTAATACAATTTGTGAACCTTTTGTATCATGGATTTAGAAAGTCATAGGGAACTATCACAAAACATGTGAAAATCGATATGTATAACTTAGCCACCGATAATGGTTACTTTCTATACAGGGAAAGAGGAAAACGAAGGGTTGTTGCTCTAAAGATAAGAACGAAGTGGAGATAACCGCTGTTCCTCTGGATGAGAACCAAACGTAAACATAGGGAGACAAGATCAAGGAGAATCGGCTCGGGCAAGAGAGAGAGGACACCAGCTCAGCGCAATAGCAAAGACTGGATGAAAGTTATCTGTTTGGCGAATCCCTCAGGATCGAAGATCCTAAGGGATCGCTGCTTTACTTATCTAATTGCTTGGACATCTCCGCCATCGTTTTTATAAAAAGAGACAAGTACTGTTAGTTTGGAGACAGAGAATGGCGAGATAAGATACGTTTGATGTAATCTTCTGTAAGACATTCGATTTGGTTATTCAGCTTTGTTGAGAACTGGTTCGATGTATTTTTGATCAATGTATTAATGAAAGACTGGTGATTATTCCATCTTCGCATCTGCGTTAACCCAAAGCGGTGTATCCTTGGAGGCTAAGGGCCCGGCCCCGAAAAACACTTGCTTCTGTACCATTACAGCTTCGTTTATGTGTGGTTTGTTCATTACTGTTAGTTGATTATTTGATATGCTTATACGTTCAGATTACATGCTCTGTTTAAGTTGAATCATTGAAGTTTCTACAACCAGATTTGTGTGTTAACTCTGCATTGCGTTCTTATTCCTTTCTAGAGTTAATCGCATATCCTTACTGTCAAGCTACAGAGCTGTTCTATTGACATTTGTGTTGTGTGCGTTTCTAATGCATCAGTATTATTCCATAATTCCCAACTGTTATTGTTGTTCCATTAATATGATTTGTGTCATTCGCCTTTAGATTAACAACATGTTCCTTGATTGCAAAGAGTGCATAGATTAAGTTGAATATAACCCGCGGGACTTAGTATTCATTTGCTGTCCTATTTTAGAGTTGCTGTTCCATTTCAGAATTATAGTTTAATCCTTTATTTCCTTTGCTGTTCTATTTATCCGCATTTGATGGTTTGCTGTGAGAGATGATCTAAGACTGTAGTGAGCAGTATCAGTCACTGTTTAGCTCCCAGGCTTGTGATCTATGCTTGATTTCTTTTTCTATCAGTTTCTGAAGGGATGGTTTATCATTACCGAACCCTTGACTGATGAGTTGTTGAGTTACCTGAGTGTGTGATTTACTTCTTTAAAGCAATTTGATTTCAGTTAAGCATCCATTTACTCTTGTATTTCTTAAAGCACTGTACTACTAGCATTACTCCGACGAATGAGCCTCGGATTGAGTCACTCTTTGTAATGACAAAACGCTCTCGGGTTGACATATTAATGTGAGGTGAATAGAGGTGAAAGAGACCCTTTTTATAGCTCTACATTTTGGCGCCGCTGCCGGGGAAAGAGTGAAGCCATTTGTCTTTTTCAGAGTAGTGTACAAGCCTGCTAGGGAGGAGTTGGATCCTAAAAACGGAAGGTAAGAACCTACGTACAGAGCATGTAAAAGACCTGCTCATTATCCGCTTTCCTAACAAATTTGTTTTTGCTTGTTTGAACAGAAGTTCGTAGTTTATTTTTGAGTGCATGACTAAGCAGAAAAAACCAGAAAAAAATATCAAACCCCCATCCAAACCTGAAAAAGCTAAGGGGCCGGTGACCCTTGGCCGAACAACCTTCATAGACGAAATCTATAAGAAAACAGAGTCTCAACCATCAGTAGGTTTCAATAAAAACACTTCTAAACCACCTACTAGTTCCCTTCAGGCCACAGGATCACCATCTGTAGCCTGTGCTGAGGTGCATAGTCAAACTGAGGAGCAGGACTTTCAAGAAGTTGAAAATTCCACTCCAGAATTATTGCAGGAAGGGAACTCTAGCAACTTTTGTGAAGGAGAAGGAGAAACAGGGGAAACCGAGGAACCAAAATCTCCTCTAGAAACAAATCAGCCATTAGATAGCACAGATAAGGGGAGTGCCGCGAAAGTCATTGTTGAAGAGATTCAATCTCCTCAAACACCTGGTATTCCCATTATTCCGGATAAAGGAAGCGCTATTAAAAAGATCCCTGTCAAAACCGTTCCCAACCAACCTAGGAATACCCTCCTAGATATCCCAGAAGGTTACTGGCACATATTCGATCCCATGGCTCAAAACCAACCAAACGCTCAAAACCAGCCAAACACTCAAACCTCTACATTACAATATCCTATAGTGGATTCTGCAGCAAATGCACCCATGAAAGCTATCCCTCTTCAGCATATCCCTACATTTCACGGACTCACATCGGAAGATCCGGATACATTCCTATTCGAATTCGATGTGTTATGTCGGGGGTACGATTACACCACCGATCCCCAAAAATTGAAATTATTCCCCTCTACATTGAAAGGGGCTGCTTTAAGATGGTTTATGGGGCTAGGTGGTGGGGTTATCAACAATTGGGATCAAATGAAAGAATCCTTCTTAAAGAAATACCAGGATTATTGTAGGTCTAGAGAATTAAAAGACGAAATATTTCAAATGATAGCCAGACCAAATGAAACATTAGAGGAGTATGTGGAACGTTTTCAGTATAATTTACAAAGATCTCCTTATGCATCGCTACCTTTACCTGATAATGTGTTAAAAACCGCATTAATGAGGGGCATGAAGGAACAATGGATTGAAACATTAAACATTATGGGCAAAGGGGATATTTATCAAGAGAATTTTACTGACATCCTTGACTTATGTATCAGGAGTTCGAGAGGCAGCACAAGAATAGAACCGACAGAATATGATCGGTTTGCAAGAGATAACAAAGTATCAGCAGAAGGAGTAACACGTGCAGAAATTGGAAATTTATTAGAAAATTTTAAAACTCATATTATGGGGACACTAACTACACAACTTGATATTGTGCAGGCTAAACAGAAGCAGCTGGAGGCAGAACAGAATATGGCAATCTTCTGCCCCCGATGCAGAAAAAAACACAGCCACAAGGAGTGTCCTCTGGATAAAGTCCAAACATGCGCTATCTGTACGAAAGATCACCTTACGCAGAGCTGCCCCTCACTTCCTGGATTGAAAGCGGTATATAAGGAAGCAGAAGAAGAACCAGAATCAGTGAATTCGATCAACCAGCGCCGCCCATGGCAGCCAAAACAACCTGGTATGTTTCCGGACCCAACCTCTTTCTTTCAAAACCCACAGTATAATGCTCAACAATATGGTATGTGGCAAAATCAATCTCAAACCCCATTTACAAACTGGTCACCACAATCATTTCCTTCTCCAAATCCATGGCCGAATCAAACAAGCCAAACTGGTTGGCCAAATTTCCCTTACACTCCACCATATTGGCAAAATGGCCCATATCCTTCACAATGGACTCCCTCTACTTCACAAAGTTCACCCTGGCAGACAAGCTGGCAAAGACCAATGTACCACCCAGCTGGAACTATTCCGCTCCCTCAACCTACTTTGCCAGCTCTACAACAAAATCCCCAGTCTAACTTGAGGCCGCAACTCCCAGCCCAACCCGATCCCAATCCAAACAACAGGCAGGTCCAATCTATTCAAATCATAGAATCACCAGAACCAGGACCTGATTTAAAAGAGTGCAACGACCTTCAGTTAAGATCTGGGTGTATAATTGAAACTGAGGGAGATAAAACAGTTCATATTGAAGATCAGTTACCCAGAGAACATCAGTCACAACAAGAGGATGTAAATAAGCAACAAACTCATAATCAAGCAACCACATCCTCTCCTCCGTTCCCAGAACGATTAGCCATACCTAGATCCATACAATACCCTGACTTTGACATTCTGAGAGAATTACAAAACTTGTACATAAAAATTCCATTCCTCCAAGCTATTCAAGACATTCCCATATACGCCAAAACCATAAAAGAGTTGTGCATAAAGAAACCAAGGAGGAATATAACAAACAATCCAAGAGTCCAAGTAGTCGGCACCTTATCTGACCTATTGTCGGGAAGAGAAACACCCCTTAAATATGAAGACCCTGGGAATCCAATTATAACTGTTCAAATTTATGGCCAGACCCTGCCTAATGCCTTAGTTGATTTAGGGGCTGCAATTAATATTTTAACAACCACAACTTGCCAAAAGCTCGGCATTACATCTGTAGAACCCACCTCTACTCTGTTAGAATTGGCTGACCGATCCGTGGTTAGACCAGAGGGCACTCTACATGATGTCATGGTCTCTGTAGAATCCTGGGAGTATCCAACTGATTTCCTGATAATTAATCCAAAAACCCGACTTGATGGACACCCGCTAATTTTAGGTAGACCTTGGCTCGCTACTGCCGATGCCTACATTGGCTGTCGGCAAGGAAATATGACCATAACCAGAGGACCAAATAGCAAAAATTTAGTTCTATATCCTCCAGCACAGCCAAGTGTCACAATGATTAAAACGAATAAGCACCCCGTATCATATCTTACTGATAACATTAGATCTCCATTAACTATACAAGAGGCACTCGATTTCAAAGATCAAACAGAAGACGATGCCATTAATAATTTCATTACTCAAACCGAACCTCGCACACAATGTCACATGATAAAAGCAGCATTTGATAATGAATTAGAAGAAGATCCCTTGAAAGATATTCATGATCAAATAATACCTGTCACTTCTGTTGCAAATAGTAAAACTGTGGAAATTGCACCGGGGAAAACTTTAAACATCAATGCTAATCTCACACCGAAACAAGAAACAAAGCTCATCCATCTGTTAACAAAATATCAAGAAGCATTTGCATGGGACTACCCTGATATGAAAGGAATTGATCCCCAGTTATGTACCCATCACATTTACATAGAAAAAGATGCCAGACCTGTGCGTCAGCCGTAAAGGAGACTTAATCCCCATCTAAAAGATGTTGTAAAAACTGAACTTCAGAAACTTTTAGATGTGAATTTTATCTACCCTATCTCTGACAGTAAATGGGTCTCTCCACTTGTGGTGGTACCAAAAAAGAATGGGAAATGGAGAATTTGTGTGGATTATAGGGAACTTAACAAGGCAACACAAAAAGATCATTTTCCTCTTCCTTTCATAGATCAAGTATTGGACACTTTACCAGGGAAGAAGTTCTTTTCTTTCCTGGATGGCTTCAGTGGATACAATCAGATTCAGATTGCCCCTGAAGACCAGGATAAAACTACCTTTACTTGTCCTTGGGGAACATTTGCCTATCGAGTTTTACCTTTTGGCTTATGTAATGCTCCTGCCACATTTCAGAGGGCTATCCTTAGTATTTTTGCAGATTTAATCAATGATGGACTTGAAGTTTACATGGATGACTTTACACCATACGGAGATGACTTCGATCCAGCTCTAGACACCCTAGAGAAAGTCCTACAACGCCGCATTGTTACTAGGCTTTGCTTAAGCAATGAAAAATGTTTTTTGATGATGACTGAAGGACTTATCCTAGGACACTATGTCTCAGCAGCCGGCATTCAGGTAGACCCGGCCAAAATCCAAATACTTTTGCTTATTCCCACTCCTACTACTCAAACAGAGGTACGCAGTTTTCTTGGATTTTCAGGTTATTATAGACGATTTATATAGCATTATTCGCACATTGCTGCTCCTTTATATGCACTGACTGGTAACGTTGATTTTCTTTGGACAGACAAATGTGACCATGCGTTCGAGGATCTAAAGAAGCTTGTATCCACAGCCCCAGTCCTTCGAGGACCAAACTGGGACCTACCATTCCAGATATCATCTGATGCCTCAGATACAGCCATTGGTGCAGTCCTTGGGCAAGAAGAGGATAAAAAACCATATGCTATATATTACATCAGCAAAAATTTATCCCCTGCTGAATTGAATTACACTGTTACTGAAAAAGAATTTCTAGCTGTAATACATGCTATCAATAAATTTAGACATTATATCACAGGCTACCCTGTCATCTTGTATACAGATCATTCTGCTATAAAATATTTAGCAAATAAGCCTGTCACAAATGCCAGAGTAACTCGATGGTTAATCTTATTGCAGGAATTCGATATAACAATCAAGGACCGCCTTGGCAAAGAAAACCCTGTAGCCGATTTTCTTTCAAGGATACCAAAATCAAGCGATGCAGCAGCAGTGGAAGATCAATTTCCGGATGAACACCTGTTTGCTGTTGCTGTTCAAACACCCTGGTATGCTGATGTTGCCAATTACCTTGTAGTAGGTAAATTACCAAAACATCTAACTCCTAATGAGCGTAAGCAGATTATTCAGAAAAGTTCTCGATTTTCGTGGATTGGAGGTTATTTGTTTCACACAGGAGTAGACATGCATATCAGGCGATGTGTTAGAGAGGATGAAATCTTTGACATCCTAAAAGCCTGTCACGATGGACCATGTGGGGGGCACTTCGCTGAGCGTAGGACTGGACATAAGGTATTGCAGACAGGATATTACTGGCCTACGATCTTCAAAGATGCAAAGAAGTTCGTCCAAGCCTGTGACAGTTGCCAGCGAGCAGGACGACCTGGTCAAGCTGATGAAATGCCCCTGAAACCACAGTTAGTCATTGAACCATTCGAACGGTGGGCTCTGGATTTCGTTGGACCCATCAACCCTTCATCAAATCAAAAAACATATATTCTGGTGGCAACAGAATATGTCACCAAATGGGTTGAGGCAGAAGCATTACCAAGAGCCACAAAGGACTCTGTCATACAGTTCCTGTTTCTTTTATTTGTCCGTTATGGCCTTCCTAGGGAAATAATTACAGATGGAGGACCACAATTTGTTGGGCATAAATTAGCCGCAACACTTAACAATTATCATGTCCAGCATAAGATCACTACTCCATATCACCCACAGGCGAATGGGCAGGTAGAAAGTAGCAATAAGATAAGAGAATCAATCCTAACGAAAACTATTGCATCACATAGGCGTGACTGGGCTACCCGACTACCTGAAGCACTCTGGGCCTATCGAACCACATGGAGGAGCACCACTGGTTACTCACCTTATCAACTAGTGTTTGGAAAACAACCTATTTTTCCCATAGAATTCGAAATCCAAACACTGCGTACAGCACAGGAAGTTGGCCTAAACTTAACTGAGGCACAACTCAATCGACTACAGCAGATCAATGAATTAGACGAAATTCGACTCTCTGCACTACAAAATACAGCATTAATTCAACAGCAGAGAGCCAAATGGCATGATGCGCTCATTAAGAATAAAGTCTTCCACGAGGGAGACTGGGCTTTGTTATACGATTCTCGGTTTCAGAACTTCCCTGGAAAACTTCAGACTCGATGGTTGGGACCATACGAAATCCAGAAGGTACATGACAATGGAACTCTTACTCTAATCACTATTGACGGTTCTGGATATGCATTTAAGGTAAATGGTCACCGAGTCCGTCTCTACCGTAAACCACTTACTCGGGAATCCTTCTGCCAGCAGATACGCCGAGATACTGCTCTGGAGATCTTAGGAGAGGAAGAGAAATCTTCCTCACCTGCAATTCATTAAGGGTCTATTTCTTTTTGCAATTTGTACATAAAGTTTTTTTGTTTCTGAGTGATTCTTGTACATAAGTTTGATTTGAATAATTCTTGTCATTATGCTGTTCCTTTTTCTTCCACAAAGTTTGATTTTTGCTCTTCTAATAGCATATGTGTGTTTTTTATATTGGTTTTGCTTGTTCTGCTGTTCCTTTTCTAAAGGAACAGCATTCGGATCTCTGCTGTTCCTTTTTCATAAAAACGATATTGTTACGCTTATCGCTGTTACCACTGTTCCTTTTTCTTCAAAAAAAAAAAAAAAACAGCGTTCTTTTATTTCTGTGCTGACTTTTTCAACGGAATGGCATATGGAGTGTTTCGTATGATTGCCGTTCCTTTTCCCAAAAGGAACGGCATTTGCAGTTTTGTTCCTTTTTCTATTATCCATCGTTGTTACTTTTTCAACGAAACACCATTTGCATACTTTTGATCTCTTTGATGATTTAAATTGAGGATGCTTTTTCCCGTCTTCTTTCTAGTCTTCAAGCCTCAGCTATGCATTTATGCGATGAATATAAAGACACAACATACCGAAATCTGCAAACCATAAATCGCTCTATCTATAAGGCTCTGCATTAATAAAAGGACAGATGGAAAGACATACTTATTTCTTACCTTTTGTGACATGGTTTTACTAATTTTGCCATGATTGGTTATCTTTATCATGCTGATTCCCTTAAAAATCTTTTTATTAATATTTGGGAATAAGGGCAAAGAGTTTAAATCTTCCTATTGAGATAATAAGACTTCTTCCACCATTCCTACTCTTAAGGAGTGCTGAACCACCCTTTGTGTATAAATAAGGAAAAGAATTCTATGAAAAAGAAAAAGCATGTCAAATGTCAAATGCAGGATAGGGGGTCTCATCGAGAGCCAGCCTACCATGATCATGAGGATGGAAGTGAAGTGGCATTCCCATTCTCGCCACCACACCAGGGATATGGTCCAAAAGGTGTATCAAAATAAACAAACCTTGGAACAGGAGGTCTCATTAAGAGCCGGCCTGCCCACGTTTCGCTCTTTCCTCGTGAATGGCATTATGGTTAACTGGTCACCAAGCCAGCATAATGGTCTACATTCTGACATAATAACAGTCCTAAGTATACACACAGGATCATGGTTCCAGGGGTGAAAAAACAACTCTGCCAAGGTTATGGACACCTGTTGGCAGCAGAGTAATGTTAATGGTATCGAAGTCACCTTGCTTACGCCAATAGGTAAGATATTAACACTCTTTTGTTTCTTTATCCTAGGCATTAATCACATGTTATTTCCCGATTTATACACCGCATGAATATTTATCATTACCAATCATGGCAACGGAGGTGACCATGACCGCTTAAGATTGGCGAATACGATACATGCCTATCCATCAGCCTCAAATCATAACACAGCAGCCTCAAATCATATCACGCGATCCATCCTCCGCCTCGATTTCGGTAATCCGTTGTCCTTTTTCAACATGGCATAAATTCACATGCTGTTCCTTTCTGACTTGATTACAGACTGGGTGCCGCTCCATTATTTGCCGGCTGGGACAGCCTATCACACTGCGGGGGGGGGGAGGTTAACCTCATCATTCCCTGTGTTACGTGTCAATTCATCATTCGGAAAATCTGGTTCACGACGGTTTGGCATGGTTTCACGGCATGGCATATTTTTATTTTTATTTTTTTCGCACAAGTTGTTTTTGCTTGCATACTCTGTGTTTTCTTTTGCGAAACCCTGCTCTCTGTGTTTCAAACCGAAAACGTTTTTGCTGTTCCATTTAGAAATCGCAACGAAATCATGGGGGGCAAGGCAATTCGTAGTGAGCCTCAACAGCTAACGATCTCTGCTGCTGCCCGAGAAATCCTGGAAAGGGCAGAATGGTTGAACTATTTCAATCGCTTACAGGAGGGTAATGAGACAGTAGCAATGGAGTTCTTACAGAATTTACAAGAAGACCACTCCATAGTAAGAGGGAAACGCATAGCGGTCACTGATGCCATAATTGCAGAAGTCTCAGGACTACCAGCTACCGGACCGGTATGGACATTCAAAAAGGAACGATTACAGAGGGTCATCGACATCTTCCAAGATGAAGCCCAGCATTTGACAATCAAAGGGAAAGGAATTTTGCCAGCGACCCTAGGCGAACCCTGGACAGAGCTAGCAAGAATAATACAGAGCTACATTACTTGCGAAGGAAGAAAAGACGTGGTAAGACCACGACACCTTAAACTTTTAGCTATTCTAAAACAGAAATGCTCTGTGAATTTACCAGCACTCTTGAATTCGTCATTACATGATGCTGCACAAAGTATGAAAATGGCACAGCACGTAGAGGCAATTGTTAGTCACCACGGGTTAATTCGACTTGTTGTTAGTTATAGTCTTACCCAGCAGCAGAGCAGCTGGGAAAGACTCATTGCACTGATTGAAGGAAGATCGACAGAACCATCCCTGAGACGCATACGTTCTATAAACACACCAGAACAACAGGCAGAACGCAGAGAAAATGTTGCTAGTACATCGCAGCAACCAGAATTACATCAAGAATCCGCAAAGCGAAAGCATGTAGTTGATTCACCCGAGCAACCAGAGGAACCCAGGAAATCAGCTCGGTTAGCTCAGATGAGAGGAAGCATAAACAAACCCAGAAAGTTAGCCCGGTTGGCTCGAATAAGGGGAAGGCTGGAACAGCTTCAGGAAGGCACCAGCCAACCAATAATAATTGAAGATGAGCAACCCGAAGAAGAAGTACCCGAGCCTGCGGGAACAGAAAAAGAAGCAGAAACTGAACAGGAAGAAGAAATGGGACAACAGGAGAATAGTCCATTACAGGACTTACTAAGAGAAGATGACCTGGCCGCCATCCTGGCCAATATGAGTAAATACGGTCAACCTTCTAGCTCAGAGAATCCCCACGACCAAATTCAAGAAGAGAACATGCCCATGCATGATGAAGAAGAAGAAAATACCGAACGGGAACAATCTGTTCCCATGTCACAAGAGGAGAATCTAGAGGAAGAACCCCAGGAGGAAGAATCAGAACCAGTTGAGGTAAATACACCAGAACCGCCGGAGCAGAGCAGTGAGGAAGAACCTCAGGAGGAAGAGGTAGCAACTGGTCATGATCCAGTTCATCATCAACAGACTGCCGTTCCTTCAAAGGAATCAATGGAAATCAAAAAGTTGAGGAAGGAACGGACTAAACTATTAAACACGATAACACAGCTCAGGCAACAAATCAGGATTTTGAAAAAGAACCAGAAAGTAAAGAGGAAAAAGAGGGCCCGCAAGCAGCCTGTTTTCCAAGACTCGGAGGTTCCAACTGCCGTTCCGATTAAGACATAAAAAGATGATAAGGAAATTCAGACGGAGGCACCACCCTCAGGGGTAATCAGGGTCCTGAACTCTAAACAGCGTAACAAGAAGGTTCAGGTAAAACTCCCGGCCTCTCCTGATGCATGGAGAAAAGATCCAAAGACAAAAACCTTGCACAAGATGGTGAAACAAGCACGGCAAGAAATGGAGCAACTTAAAGAGCAAACGGTTCCGCTAGAGAAATATGAAGAGTTGCAGCAGCAACTAAGGGATGCCAGTCAATCTAAAAGACAGGTTTTTGAAGGATGGATGAAGGAACAAGAGGAAGTCACACAGGTAACTTATAAACTAGATACTACTATCAAACAGATGAATGACTTGTGTTCTTTATATAATAATGTCTTAGCATGTAGGGCTCCTGCTAAAAACTATGCTCTGTTTCTATTAGAACGATATTTACAATTACAAATAAAAGCTGTTAAGGCAGGCACCCCTATACAGATCAACAATGTCAATGATTTTATCGACTGTTGTAGACATTATGGAGTAAAAGTCCAGAGGTTGTTGTGTGAACTCTATTTACATGACCTTGTGCTAAGTCAGGAGACTGAATCGAACCCTGGTCCCTCCATTGCTGATATTCAATTCCAAGCATTCATTTCATTCGGAGCTAACCAGATTAAGTGGCTGAAAGCCTATGATACCTTTCAGAGTCAAGAAAATGGTCTAGATTTAAGAGTTAGGGTTGAGCCTAGGAACCCAGTACGGTTATGGACAGCTCATATAAACCACATAAGGACTCCAGGTGTCATTGTAACATTAGGGCCTATGCATGAGGCACTCATTCAAGAGGGTTTAGAGTATTTCTTTTCCATTAAGGACTTGGCCACTAATGCAGCCAAATTTCGATATCGAATCTCTGATCCACACATTCAGCTCAGAGAGCCATTTAAGTATGAGAACTTTGAGTTCGCTGCTGACCGTTTGAATCTCTATGGCCAGAGCCTTCTAAAAGCAGGGTCATCCTGGTTAGGGTGTAGATTTCGCGCTCCAATTATTTGGCATCCAGCACATGGATACCAGGCCCTGTATGATATGCCCGAAGGGCAAGCAGGTCAGTTCTTTGATTATTTAATCACTCAACATGGTTGTAGGCCTCCGCATGAAACTCCTTCTCCAGCATACTCTCTCACTGCATTACATGTCAATTCATAAATAAGCTTTCATGAGGACACAACAAGGTGCTATGTGTGGGTGTGTGAGTAAATTTCAAGGTACAGATTTTTGATGATCTCTTTAATGACTTTTTAATACAATCTAGAACTTTTGTATCATGGAGTTAGAAAGTCATAGAACCATTGCCAAAACATGTGGAAATCGACATGTATAACTTAGCCACCGATAAATGGTTATTTTCTACACAGGGAAAGAGGAAAACGAAGGGATGTCGCTTCTAAAGATAAGAACTAAGTGAGAAAATCAAATACCTGGATGAGAACCGAACGCAAACATAGGGAAACAAGATCAAGGAGAATCGGCTCGGGCAAGAAGGAGAGGACACCAGCTCAGCGCAATAGCAAAGATAGGATGAAGAAGTTAACTGTTTGGCGAATCCCTCAGGATCGAAGATCCTGAGGGATCGCTGCTTTATTTATCTAGCTGCTTGGACATCTCCGCCATCGTCCTTATAAAAAGAGACAGCACTGTTAGTTTAGAAAATGGCGAGATAAGATACGTTTTATGTAATCTTCTGTAAAACATCAGATTTGGTTATTAAGCTTTGTTGAGAACTGGTTCGATGTATTTTTTATCAATGTATTAATGAAAGCCTGGTGATTATTCCATCTTCGCGTCTGCGTTAACCTAAAGCGGTGTATCCTTGGAGGCTAAGGGCCCGGCCCCGAAGGACACTTGCTTCTGTACCATTACAGCTTCGTTTATGTGTGGTTTGTTTATTATTGCTATTTGATTATTTGATATGCTTTACAAGTTCATATTACATGCTCTGTTCAAGTTTGAATCATTGAAGTTTCTACAGCCAGACTTGTGTGTTAACTCCGCATTACGTTATTAATCCTTTCAAGAGTTAATCGCATATCTTTACTGTTATGTTACAGAGCTGTTATATTAACATTTGTGTTGTGTGCGTTTCTAATGAATCAGTATTGTTCCATAATTCATTAATCGTTATTGCTGTTCCATTAATATGATTTGTGTAATTCGCCTTTAGAGTGACAGCATGTTCTTTGATTGCAAGGGGTATGCTTTTGATGACTATTTCAGTGGCTTTTTAATAGAATTTGTGAACCTTTTTGTATCATGAATTTGGAAAGTAATAAGGAACCATAACAAAACATGTGAGAATTGATATGCAAGACTTAGCCACTGATAATGGTTATTTTCTGTACAGGAAAAGGAGAAAACGAGGAATTTCCGTTCCAAAGGAAAGGACAAAGTCGAGATAACTGCTGTCCCTCTGAACGAGAACCGAATGCAAACAAGGCTAAATAGATTACAGCAAATCGGCTCGGAAAAGAAGGAGAAGACACCAGCTCGGCGCCAAAGAAAGGAAAGGATGAAGAATTAACAGTTTGGCGAATCCCTCAGGATCTTCGATCCTGAGGGATCGCTGCTTTATTTATCATGTTACTTGGACATCTCCGCCATCACCTTTATATAAAGGGACAACACTGTTAGCTTGATAGATAGGATACGCTTTTATGTAATTTTCTGTAAAACATCAACTTTGATTATTGAGTCTCGTTGAGAACTGGTTCAATGTATTTTTGACCGATGCATTAATAAAAGCTTGGTGATTATTTCATCTCTGCGTCTGGATTAACTTAAAGCGGTGTATCCTTGGAGGCTAAGGGCCCGGCCCCGAAGGACACTTGCTTCTGTACCATTACGACTTGACTTTTGTGTGGTTTGTTTATCATTGTTATTTGGTAATTTGATATGCTTTATAAGTTCATATTACATGCTTTGTTAAAGATTGAATCATTGAGGTTTTTTACAGATAGAATCGTGTGTTGACTCCGCATCAAGTTATTAATCCTTTCAAGAGTTAATTGCATGTTCTTACTGTTTTGTTACAGAGCTGTTATACTAAACGTTCGTGTTGTGCGCGTTTCTGATTTATCAGTACTGTTCCATAATTCATTAATAGTTATTGCTGTTCCATTAGTGTGATTTGTGTGAATTGCTTTTAGAGTGAAAGAATGTTATTTGATTGCAAAGAATGCATTTGAGTTAATAGATTAAGTTTGGTTACAACCTGCGGGACTTAGTTATTCAATTGCTGTTCCATTTTAGACTTGCTGTTCTATTTCAGAATTGTTGTTCAATCCTTTATTTGCTTTGCTATTCCAT